>OZ005741.1:242740924-243289924 GCA_963930735.1 Dioctria linearis
CAGCAACGGTATTGCCACGTATTGCCACTAGGTCAACATTTAATTTGTCGTCGTAAATGTCGTGTCGGGATCATTGTATTACGGCCTTTAGGCGTGTCAGTGGATGCCTGCTAAATTCTTACGAGACCGGATTTTGGAAATATATTAGAAGAAAGAAGAAGATCGTGATTAAAGATTTAAAGAAAAGTGGGGATGGAAAACGTGAGGAAAAATGAGCACCGTCAAATGTATTATTTCTGATATTGAAACATTCTCTAAAGATAATGAGGCTCCTATACTGTGTATGTAATTAAATTTTTATTTATAAAACTTGGATTAGAGGTTGCGAGTTTTTCTTTCTCAAATTTAATTACAACAAATATCTTAATATAAATTTGCTAATTCCTTCTAGTAAATTTTCAAAATGGTAATTTGAAAGTTGAAGCTTCGCACAGTTTACATTTCACAACAGCGTTAAATACGCAAACTAAGGAAAAGGAAGCAGTACTAGCAGTAAATGGCAATGTTTATCATGGATGCATAAAGGATCGGTCTCCGGTAGACTCTGTGAACACATTGATTGCTGTGAGAAATAAAAGGACAAACAAAGTTTGAATTAAAAGTAAGAAGTCTGAAGACAATCTAATTAATAAAAGATTTCATTTAAAGGTACGTCTAATTCAAGTTCGACAAGCTAGCTTGGTCCATTCTTGTTATGACGAGAAAGAAAAAGAATTAAGGAATCATTCCAATGATGGCGGAGTGGGTTTGCTAATTAAAAACTTTGGTGGTCGTCAAGCAAATCGCAATTTCGACAGGAGAGAGAGAATGAAAATGAACGTTGATGTGGTTACAGATCAATTAAAAAAAACGGTTGACAATACGGAACTATTGAAGGAGGAAGAAATTGTATCCGAAAACGAAGAAAGGTTAGATACAATTAGACCGCCGTTTAATAAATCTGCTAAGAAATTAGAGGATATTTTCTCCTTGTATGATATTATACCCAAAGAACTGCTGGACAGATTAAATGAGGAAGCTGAAGCTGTATTGACAACTAAGATAGAGGATCTTCCGTAAGGAATGTTAATTATTAATTTTACATTCTCTTAATAGTCACAATATTTTAGAATTGAGTCAGACTACCTTAAACAAAGAATTGAAGATATAAAACTATCGATAAATCCGAGCTCTATGCAAAACGTGAACGCCTTGAAAGTATTAATTTATATGGATGCTCTTTGCCAGGTTGTAAAGTTGCGAGAAAGGAAATTATCAAAGGCCGTCATATCCAAAATCACTGAGAAAGTAGAGAATGATATTCGGGTGAGGTTTTCTCATCCAGACATGCCTTTAAAGTAAATGTAAACAAAATTAAATGCACGCCTTATACCTAACTAAATTTCTTGCAGGTTGAACACTTCATATACAAAGGATAAAGCCATTTGCTACTATATTGTTCTAGCCTTGTTGACCAGCCAAAAGGTTTATCAAGTTGAAATGAATGTGCTCATGCAGGAACTGTGCATTTCTAGAAAAGATTTAATCAAGTTTGGTAATCATGTAAATGCTAAGCTAAAGTATAAAAGTGATATCCTCTGCCTTAAATTGCCAGCAGAAATTACGCCTTTGAATAATTCGAACTTTCGTAAGCGTAAACATTAATTAAGTAATTAATTCATTTATGTAATGAAAATATTTTAACGGTCGGTTTTGAATGAGTTAGCAAAATAAATAGCCGTTTCGTATACAATTATTTTTGGAATTTTTGAAGTGTGCAGTATATTCGTTTCTCTTTTTATGGGGTAACTAAGTTCCTTGTTCTATAAAACTATTTATGATTACCTCTAATTAACTAATAATTCCTACAGAAATGAGGTATTATTACTAGTTTTAGGGCAGTATTCATAAAGTAATCATAACTTGTGACTATCATCAATTCAGTCTGTTTTATTTGTACTCTTGCTTATCGTATAAAGGGTAGCAACGTATGGCCAACGAACTACTATTTATTTATTTATTTAAACTAATATATCCTACATATAATGTAAAGCTATACTTATACCTACGCACTCGGGTACTATGCCCATATGGCGCAATTGTTTACTATGGTATTTCTAAATTTTTTGATAGGTCAAACTCCTAACACATCATCAAATAACAAAGCACATAAAACAAGAAAAATAAGCCATCACCTATCCCGTCTTTCTCTGTCGCTCTTTTTCCCCTCAGGGCATTGGCAAGAGGATCGCAAGAACAAGAAAAAATGTTATGTATAAGTATACAAGAAACAAACGTAGTTAACATTAGCTTGGCAAGAATTGACATAAGTAGCATATAAACGAACAACTATTCTTAACGAAAAAGATATCTCCATTGACCATGTTGTTTTTCATGACTATTTACACAATTTGAGGGACTTTGGTTCCTATTATTATTTTTCTAAAAATTGCAAATGATTCTGTGACTACAGTGTGATCTGTTTACAATAAAGACATTCCTATTGGTTCTAATCAACTAAAAAAATGTTGATAAAGTACAGGAGATAAAATTTTATTTTAAATAGACAATGGAGGCTAATCTATAGATTCCACAGGAAATTTAAGTTTCCTTTCTAATGCAAGAAAATTTAACAAGTTAAAGAAATTTACGAAATTTATTGATTGAAAAATAACAGTATTGATGCCATTGGCTAGCTTCTGGTGTTTTGATATAAAAGGTGTAGCTTTCATTTAAACAATCATTTATAGAAATTTGTTCTACTCGCTTCTTCTTTTTAACATCATTAGAAAATAAATATATTCAACTTTTCCACTATTGGAGCAACGGTACTCAAATAACAGCATTAGTGAAAACTCCATGGTTTGTTGTGTTTAAATCATCAAACAGCTTTGCTTTGTATTTGCATGAGTGTGCTTGGCTAGTTTACGGCTTGTTAATATTTTTCGGGGTCTGAAAATCCTCAGGAAAATATAACCCTAAGTAGAAATAGTAGAGCGGAGTGGCTACATATACGTATGTCGGTAAAACAAAAATCAGGACTATTTAGAGCACAATTCTGGGATTAACAATGACAGGCCAATCAGATTTATCGAAGAATTTAAGAAATATGAACTATAGGACAAATATTAACATGAAAATATTACAACAAAATAAAGGAACTATTTCAGACAAGTATGGGCAGTTTGAAATAAAAATAATTCGGTCAGGAGCGAGTCCGACTCACACAATCAGGATTCCGTTCAAGAACTTTATCAACGAACAGTCAATCGATCGAATTTTAAGTATATTTAAATCTAATCAAAATTTGTCTGTGATAACTGAAAAATGAATGAATTGTGCCACATTCTTCTGGAACATTAGCAAATCTGTTATCGATTATGTTTTCCCCTTTAGATCTAAATTTGATATGTTTCAAACATTACTGTATTGTCAAATTTCGACAATATTCAAAGAAACGGACGCAAGAGTAATCTTCTAAAAGTTTGTGAGAATAGCAAGGGCTTTGCTGTCCCACTCAAGCTTTCTCCGTCCTCAATACTATCGGATGTAATGACTAATAGAAATCAAATGCGTTAAATGTTTATATATTTTAAGTTTATTTCTTCAGGTATGTTTTCTCTCCATTGTTTCCTTGTGCGTTTTTATTTATTATAATTAAAACAAAAACATCGACTGACAACTTGCTACTAATTTTTACAATTGTTTTCAATTTTGTTATTTACGGCATAGGCCTACAATTATCACCTTTCGCAAATCGACACATTCACATTAAACCCTACAAATTCCCTGCGGACCTGCGAGGTGAAATGTCGCCTAATATATACCGCCGCAAGTTACTTTAGAAATTAACATAAATAACTTTTTTTCACCAACTATGAGACTGAGGAAAATAGGAGCAGTTTTCCTGATATCATATAACATATTATCATATCAATGTATATATATGTATATAAAACGGTACAGCGATTGAGATATTATAATATAATAATAATAATTTATTAGCACTAAACGTACTTTTCACAAAAAACAATACAATTATTTATACTACCTCTTAACAAATTACTATGACATAGCTCGAATATATTCTATACAAAGTTTTACAAATTCATTTATATTTCTTTCTTCCTTTATCACTAGTGGCAAATTATTATACAATTGAAACCCCTTATATATTAATGAATTCTGTGTATCTGATCTATTGCAGCAAAGTAATTTATATTTAGATCTGCATTCCTTAGATTATATGGCTGCGCATCCGTCACCATTGTTATTTTCTCTCTTAAATATGACGGCAGATCCCCGTTCTTGATCCTAAATATAAATTTCAACACGTTAAGATCAATTCTCTGTGTCACATTCATCCACTTAAGAGCTGACAGCATCCACCTAATTGATGTGTATCTATTACATTGCAAGATTATCTTCATTGCCCTATTTTGATGTTTCTGTAGTCTGTCCTTCGCTGTACGTGTGCATAGAAAAAGTACCGTCGAGCAGTATTCGAAATGAGGTTTTATAGTGACATTGTAGATTTTAATTGCACTCGCTAGTGAAACTGATTTTCTCAACCGTCTAAAATATGATATCTTTTCCCAATCTTTTTACATACATAATCCACGTGTTTATTGAAATTTAGTTTATTGTCCAACATTATACCTAAATATTTGATGTCATCAACTAATTCAATTCGCTCATTCTCGATTGCGATCGACACATTTAATTTGCTGTTTAATATCATACATTTTGATTTACTAGTATTTAATTTCAGCCGATTGCTATTCATCCATGCTTTAACTTTGTTCAGATCGCTTTCTATTTTTCTTTTGATGTCATCTATGTTTTCCCCAGTACAAAATATCAGTGTATCATCAGCAAACAGCATGAGATTTGAGTGGACTATTACTTGCTTTAAGTCGTTTATATAAAGCAAGAATAATAGTGTTCCTAAGACTGATCCTTGTGGAACCCCGATTTCAGTTTCAATCGTTGTTGAGCGAGCTTCGTTGACCTTTGTTCTCTGCGTTCTTTTTCTTAGATAATCCACAAATCAATTCAATTCACACCCTTTAATTCCATACTTGTCCAATTTCTCAATCAGAATATTTCTGTCCACCGTTTCAAAGGCTCGTTTCAAGTCAAGAAAAACAGCTACAATTGCTTTCTTTTGGTCTATCTCTTCCTTCCAGTAGTTGACAATAAAATTAATTGTCGTCTCACATGAATGCTTTTTTCGAAACCCGGACTGTTCTGGGATTATTATATTATTCCTTTCCAAATATTTTCCAGCTCAATTTGTACAGTTTTCTCTAATATCTTCTCGAAGACCTTTAACATGTTTATTGGACGAAAGTCCTCACACTTCTTTGTATTTGTTACTTTAGGTACTGGTACTATAAGTGATTCTTTCCATGATTGAGGAAACCTACCCCCTTCAAACGACTTATTAACGATATACTTAAGGGCTGTTCCTATGACATTCCAATTATCTCGAATTATTCTTGCATTCATTCCACCGAAATCATGTTTCTGGTTAATTACTTCACACGTTGATTTTAAATCGTTTTCAGTAACCTTGCTGAACTGAAAAACGCATTGCCTATCTTCTATGCCATTTTCATATTTCCTGTACGGTATTGTTTGGTTTATATTCCTTATACTGTCTATGAAGAATTTATTAAAGCTTTCCGCAAGCTGTTGACTATCCGAGATTTTTCCGCCATTGAACTTCACTTCTTTAATTTTATCCCTGTCTTTTCTTAAAACTGTTTGTTTAATTGCTTTCCACATATCTTTTTGTGTTATTGCCTTGTCGATCTTGTCTTCTATACATTTCCTTTTAGCCCGCTTAATTTTAGCTTTATAAATATTCCTGACACTTCTGTAGTTTTCCCAAGCACTTTCATCGTTTAATAATTTGGCTTTCATGTATAGCTTAATTTTATATTTGTTCATATTTACTAGTTCTTCCGTGTACCAGTCATTCTCTACTCTTGGAGTAAACTTTATCCTTGTATACGAATTTTCTATGGCCTCATTTATTCTGGCGTCAAATTCCTTTGTTACTTCATCGAGGTTCGCTTTTCCCAAAATATTCTGTAACTTAATATCATTAATATATTTCTTGAGTATTTCTTTATCCTGCCTTAGTATCTCTATGTCCTGCTCTGCTGTTTGTTTCTTCTTACATTTGATCAATATCTCAAGTGTCTCATGATCAGATACATTTATATCACTTTTTACTTTGGCCTCTATATTTTTCATATTTGTAACCACCCAGTCAATCAACGTTTTGGAATTTCTCGTGATTCTAGTATATTCCTCAACTATTTGTTTGCATCCATTATCTTGAATAATATTTTCAATTTGTCGTTTATATGTACTATTTTCTTTCCAATTTATATTAAAGTCGCCTAAGATTATCATTTCTCCATTCTGTTCATTTAATTCCTCCATTAACTCATTAAATACTTCACAAAACTGACTCTTTGTGGAACTCGGTGACCTATATATGACGGTAATTAGGAATTGATTATCCTGGGCTATACAACGTAATGCTAACCACCATGCGTCAGTCCCCATCGCTCTTTTACTGACTATTTCGTATTGCCAGCCGTTACGCAAATATATTGCAACTCCTCCTGTATGCTTGGATATTGAGTCGCACCTTACCACGCTATAGCCATTTATCCTAATTTCAGAATCTCCTATATCCTCAACGGTATGTGTTTCACTTAACAAAATAAGATCATAGATATTCCTACTTAGCAATGGTTCCAATTCATACATATTACCCCTGAGTCCCTGAATATTCATATAAATACATTTTAATTCCTTTAGCTGCTAAAATCCTGTCTTCCGTTGTTCGACTTTTAACTTTTGTAGATACGCCGGACACTTCCAACTCATTGTATTGTGGTTAACATCCAACATTAATCCTAACTTTTCGTTCGCCTTGGTACAATTTATGCATTTTGTAATTATACTATTTTTACAACCCTTGGTAATATGTTCCCCCAAGCAATTGCCACATACCTCTTTACTTTTGCAATCTTTGGACTCCTGGTTAAAACCTAAACACTTGAAGCATCTTTTTACATATGTTCCATCATAAATATGGCATCTGTCCCATCCTATATTCAATTTATCTACTTTCATTGCTTCTTCATATACTTCATGACTAATCTCAATTATTGCATTATTATATTCTACTTTCAACCCTTTCTTTGCCCAAATTTTTAAGCATTTGGCATCATTGTCTGCCCTGATGCTCATTTTGTTTTTTAATTATACCAATTAACTTCTCCTTATCTATTTGAGTGCCAATTCCAGTAATTAAAATTCTTGGTTTTCTTACCTTGGGGATCTGAATTTCATATGAATCACCTAGATGTTTCTCCACCGCATTTTTTATCCTCTGTTGCTCATCACTGCTCGCACTTTCAATGGCTACTGCACCATGCTGCTTCGTTTTAATGCCAATAAATTTTAGATTTGATGGATCTACCTTATTTTTTATGTCATCCCTAGTCTTGTTCCCATCCTGCTTCTTTTTAGGTTTCACTATAACTGGTGGTGCGCTCTTGGGCCCTAGTGGAGATGCATTCCTTACTACATCCGAGAACAAAACCTCTTTCCGCTTTTCGTTTTCCACAACCGTTTTAAGCTTTCCCATAAATTCGCTAAGCTCATTTTCTTTTTTCATAATTACTGACTTGCATTCACTAATATCATTTTGGACACAAACCAATTTTTCAAAGAAAGCTTTTTTGTAGTTAATACATTCCTCACACACAAATAAAACGTTTCTTTTCGTTAGTACGGTATTGGCATCATATTCCGTTAGGTCCGCGCACCTTAAACATAATATGTTCCCACAATATCCATCGCATTTAACACTCCCTTTCTTAATGTTTTGCGAGCACTTATCACATCTGGACATTTTATCGTTATTTATCACTTTGCTCTAGTTTAGTCGATCATCACCGCGATTTCACAATCACAGATCATTCAATATTTCGCTCGAGGTGTACGTTTAATTCTTATATTCTTTGCTTTTTATCCACTTAGGTCCTCATACACATTTAATTTATACACTGTTAGTGGGATCACTGATCACCTTCAATTGTACCACTATTTAACCTAGTTTTTTTTGCAAATTATCAATAATTATTCGGAGCTATGTAAAACACGACCTTTCACTATGACAGCTAACACAGTCATTAAGGTAGCAAGTACATAGTTGAGTAAAGAACATCAAACAGATAGAATACGCCTCTCGAATATTGAAACGTTTTATATGGCGGGTCATTCTGTTACGACCCGCTCTCACAAATTGTATGAAAACAGTTTGTTGACGACCCGCCACTCAGCTGTAGTGATATTACCAAAGTTAACTTAATGACAAGTTATGACGCAGAAGAGTTTTCCGATTGTTTTTCATTTAAAATTAGCATGTCAAGAAAAGGAAGAAAGAAGAAAAAAAAAACTTTAAAACTTTTATGAATAAAGACGAAAAATGTGGAAGTGCAGATTACATGCAACGAGACAGAATGGAAAATGATTCATTTTCGTAAATAAATGAAAAGGGGCGGAGTTTTCAGGTTTTACTCTCATAAAATGTTCCCGCGCTTTTGTGAAAACCGGTTTTTGCTGAATTATTGAGATTAGATGTACATTATTATGAATAATTTGATACGATTTTGAAGGATTCAATAAGATTTTGTCGTTCGGGTTATAGCTCACTGAATTATTAAAATTACCCGCCGCCGCGCACCTCGTGAAACTCCATTTTGCATGTGCTGCTACTTCGCAAGATTTTACTTTTTGTACTGCTCCAAGTCTTCTCTCTTCCAAACAAAACTGTGTAAATAACAGGAATGCCAACTGTATTTCGCCACGATCGACGACGGGCTTCGAGGTGGCAGTTTATGTAAAGTTCCATTCTGCTTAGGTTTACAGGGTAATCCTATGTTCTCTCGATTTTTGTATTTAACTCGATGTCTCAATCGCATTACAATAGTGCATAGCCAAGTTCTTTTCCCCATTCATGCAAAAGACGAAAGTATATGACATTACTCGTTTCGGTCTAAAAAGCACGAAAAATTTCCAATTTTGTTCTTCTATGTCGTAACTTCAGAGCAAAACGAATATAAACAGAAGCACGTGTGTACATCAAATATCATAGGATTACAGCAACAACTTTGGAACCAACTGTCTCAATATTTCAGAAAAACCTGTTTTCACAAAAGCGCGGGAATATTTTATGAGAATAAAATCTGAAAACTCCGCCCCTTCTCATTTATTTACGAAAATAAATCATTTCGTTGCATGTAATCTGCGCTTTCACATTTTTCGTCTTTATTCGTAAAAGTTTTAAAGGGAGTTTAATTTTTTTTAATTTTTTTTATTTTTTCTTATTCTTTCTTTCCTTTTCTAGCCGTGTACGTGTAAAACAATCGGAAATCTCGCCTGTCGTTGAGGAATCACGTTGTAGTATCATTGAGAATTGCCTGGAAGGTAGGTAATAGAAGGAATTAAATTATTTTTAAATTCAACTTTATAAATAAGAGGAGTAAAGTATTATATATGTAGAAAACTTTACTGTAATTTACTCCGAACGCCTATTAAACCAGAATGAACAGACCTAAATTTTCAGGTAACGCATCTTCTTCATTAAAAATGAACATAAACCGGTTTTAGCCCTTGGCTATTATCCTCTTTTCGCCTGGAGGAAAAACACATAATTCCTTTTGCTATTTTATTGCCATTTTGTCATCCAGGTAAAACTGAAATTGCAAGCAATACCTTCCTTTTTTCGTCTGGAGGAAGAAAAGGTTGAACTGAAATTGGATGCAATCGAACTCATATCATCTAATTATTGCTTAAGCAGCTTAAAAGCAATTTTCATACAATTTGTATTGCTCAAATATTTCGAAAATGATAACTGGAAGCTATTCTCCAATTATCGCGCTGATGATTTTTCATCTCAATGTTTTGCTGGGTTCTTTCGACAGCAACCTGTGGTA
Source organism: Dioctria linearis (assembly GCA_963930735.1). Taxonomy (NCBI): domain Eukaryota; kingdom Metazoa; phylum Arthropoda; class Insecta; order Diptera; family Asilidae; genus Dioctria; species Dioctria linearis. The sequence goes on from OZ005741.1 coordinate 242,750,932, forward strand.
AAATCGGTTATGCCCCAAAAGGGAAATTTTCCATTGTCAGATTATACTCCACTAATTTTCTTGCTTTTTTATTGCCACTGTATTTCATTATTACTAAATTTTAGATAGTACGGAAGTATGTTAGGAAAACGCAGTGGCAGAATTGGTGGTAAATCGGATTTAAGAAATTCGCTCAAGCGCATAACGTTCCACAGTCAACAGGGTGTGATATCCATCGATAAGGCTGCGAAGAAAGGTAGAGAAAGCTTGTTTATTATTTATTTACCAAGAACTAAAGTAATATTCTTTCAAAAATATGGGAAAATTTAAAACTGTTTTTACACAAGAGCAAGAAGAACAGCTCATGGATATTTTAAAAACAATGGAGGCAAGGTTATTTGGGCTGACTACAAACGACCTTCGATTCGACGTTTGGTCTTTGACCTAGTAGATAGAAACCTTCTTACACAAGAAGGTATGGCGGGCTCTAATTGTCTTAAAACTTTCATGAAGCGGCATCCTACACTATATCACTTCGAACTTTTGAATTAACGTCGGCGGCAAGAGCTATGGTTTTTAATAAGCCAGCGGTGGATAGCTCTTTTAAGCTTCCCTGTTTCGACTTCAGGTGAGAGGGGCCAACACAATTGTTGAAATTTGTTTTTCCACGGCCGGCGCGAAAAATTGTATTGTTTTGTTGTGTTTTCCATTACACTGCACGCATCGCTTACAACCCTGCGATATAAGCTTCATGGGACCACTAAGTGCATATTACAGCCAAGAAGCTAAAATTTTGGTTTGTAATAATCCTGGTCATGTTGGTACTCAATACCAAATTGGGAAACTCTTCGATACTGCATATTCCAAAGCAGCCATTTCAGAATTCCGGAATACAGGAATTCGTCTAACGAATCCCGATATATTTTCTTAAAATGACTTATCCTGCCAAAACAACTGACATTGAGGTTCCTGCTGCTGTTTCTACTGTATGTGCAAAAGAAATTCCCCCAGACCGAGTGAATTATATATACTGAAGTAAATGATTTTCGCATTTCAGTGGACGAATTCGTCATCGATCAACAACCATCAACCCCGTCAAGACTTTCTAGATTGCAAAGTTTGTTCGTTTCTTCGCGAGCAGGACTGTAGTGTTTTCTTTTTCAGTTTGAGTTTGATACCCTACAAAGGACTGGGAGTGCTTCTGTTGTCCAGGAAGGTACACCAGCCCCGACATTTTATTTCCGTTGGCTATATCCACAAGATAATTTGGGAGAAGGCTTTAACAAACGTGTGACGATATCAGTAATAGATCCATTAAACACTATTCATTTATTAACGCGAGGCTTATTAAACATTGTTTTTAGTTATTTTGTTATTAATCGAAATCCCATTAAAAGAAGCTGTTCGTATTAATTATTACGTTCTGATTGAACACTAATCAAAAATCAATTCGGTACTATCGTTTGGACAATTTTAGAAGATAATCAACGACAAGATAATATCTACAAAGCTTAATTAAACACCATTTATTTATTAATATTAGGTAAATTCAACATATCTTAATTAAGATCCGATCGAAAGAAACTGTTCGAATTCATTATTCTGATTGAACAATTATTCTGATAGAGCACTTTATTCAAAAGAAATGTGAAAGTGCACGGAACCGAATTGTGAGTTGCCTGCTAATCGCCCGCCTATATTTGATCAACTGCGCCGACAATCTGCTCGGCCCACCACACATACCTTTCGCAGCCATCGCAGTTCGTTACTTTTTTCGATGATTCAGCAAATTCGCGATAAAAATGCGCAGAGAAAAACAATCGCGCGCCGATTTGATAATTGAAAAATGTTTAGAGGAAGAATCCTCAAACAAAAACTATTGTATTTCTTATCGTTGGCGGATAATAATGCCCACCGTCAGCAATTCCATACGCTACGTAAATGGTTATGCCAGTACTCTATACAGGTAAGTCGGGCGTTATGAGTGGAAACTCATAAGACCATCCCCCATAGAAAAAGTAAATTCGTAAGACTGTGAAGTAGTAGAGATTTTTGCTGGGCTGTTATGGAACTATGTTGAGTGATTGACATCGGACGTAAAGTCCAGACTGCCAGCATGAGCTGACAGATCACTCAACGGACAGCGTTCACTACAGGGCGGCACGCTAGCTCGCCTCGGCTCATTGGCGGAGAGTGTGGGGAGGTTCCACGAAAACCTGCTGCTGCCGTCAGCCATAATCAAAAAAAATTCATCGTGCCTACAAACAAAATGCCGGTACACATTCGGTCCTTAAGGGACCCTTACGTCACCTACCTGTATACCATCCTCGAAGGCGCAGATGTTTCGGCCTTACTGCATGCCCCAGCCACCCATTTGACACTGAGGGCAGATAGTTTACAGTGTCCCTATTTGACCTGTAAAGAGAGAGAGAGACTAGGCCAGCCTAGACGACCTTCATCCTATGTGAGAGGGCTCCAGAATAGTAAAGGAAGAATTAAAAACGTTCAAGATTTCATTTTTACGTTATAATGATCAAGAAATCAAGAAGATAAATCTTCAATTCAAGGTAAGTACATAAAAGGCATATACATCCGTATACCAGAAAAAAATCTCATTAATTCAAAGTGAGTACAACAAAAAGGCATATACGTAGAATACCATTGAATTTATAAAACTACATAAGTGTATAGCATTAAGTATGTATCTAGATATATATATAGTCAGCTAAAATTTTTTTCCAAAATATACACCAACAAAGATTTCACTAAACTAGCTGTATAGTTACGTAATTGTGCTATTAAGTCGAAAATATATCTGTGGTTTTTTCAAATAACTCGTTATCTGCAAAAAGCTAGTTTTGAGAAAGCGAAGGAAAAGTCGAAAAAAGTGCGAAAAAGTTTGGGGAAATCACCAATTTGTGGAATTTTTTTTTCTTTTTCTCACAGGACGTTTTGAAATAAATTTTATTAACAGTACTGATACTATTTTTCAAAAAATGTTAAACATAGCGAAAGAGTTGCACATACAATGTTTTTAGCTCTCAATTATAACACTTTTTCGATATACTGTGTGCGAATTAACGACTCAATTGAAGATGAATATTTATTTGAAATCAGTAATCGCTACAGGAGTTCACTTATGCGGTTTATTGAAAAACAAGAAAAATCGCGAAAGCTATGAGATTTTATCAGGCAAAATGAATGAATGAAAATGAATGTTGTTAATACTGGTATTGATAAACGCCATCTTTTATTATTGTTGTTAATACATACACAAACAAAAATTGAAGAAAAATCAAACAAAACAATGAAAATTAAAAAAAGTCGGAATTTTATTTTAAAATAACAACTTATCTGCACTTGCATTGCTATTTGATCTATTTTTTTTAACTTCTCGGTAGCATGTCTAATTATGCTGTTTCTTGAAAAAATAATTTAAAATATTGGGTACTTAAGTGGTTATTCTTTTGTTAATAATAGTGTAATTGCTATACCAGAGTACGCAGGATTATAAAATATGAAATTTTATGTCGAATGTTATATTTAGTTTAAAATTGTAAATTTTGCAGATATCGAGTTATTTGAAAAAACCACAGATATATATAGTTATAAAAAAAGAATGTCAACAAAAGAAAATCCTACGTAAGGTCCTTATTACTAGATACGAATAGGTATGTACATCCTTAAAGGTATATATATAGATATATATATATAGAGTCAATAAATTTTTTTTCCAAAGTATACACGAACAAAGACTCCATTAGATTAGCTGTATAGTTACGTAAATATTATTATTAAATCGAGGATATATATATATATATATATATAGTTACACTAGATTAGCTGTAGAGTTCTGTAAACACTATTATTAAATCGAAAATATATACAGTACAGCAACGATTTTGTACGAGCAAGTAATTATTGAAGCCGAAGCATGCGTATACCAAAAGAAAATGTGTAATATATCAATAATACTCACGGTGAAAATTCCACGGTATGATGAAGTGCTCCAGCATCCGCCATCTAGTTAGAGAATTAAACTGAAATTCAGCCTCGGCTTGTGCTTAGTAGGTCCTATCACAACAAAATAATACGTTTAATTTAAAATGAAATTGCCCCGCTGCACTTGTATCTAAAGTATATATGTATATATCTTGACGAAATTAACCCCCTTTTGTTTTTTCTTTAGACAGAGTTCGAAATAGTACAAAGCAGGATGTTGATATACTGAACTAAAAGCCAATGTCGCTTTCTACCCAAATTTTATATAAAAATATAGTTTTGTTTGCAATTGATCCTGAACTTGTCTAAGAAACACTCTCTGAAGAATCAGAGTAATCCGAATCTGATCATGCTTTGTACATTTTGCATACATTTTATATCTAAATATAATTACGTTTCCTCTTATTATCAACACTTGGTGTAGTCTTTTATGGAATTAATTTCCCGGAAACACATTTTCTGTCTTTGGGACAGTTGTTAATGAATTGAGGTTATTGTGTGCTTCCTCCTATTTGCTTTTGCTGGATTGAAATTTCTAAATATACATTAGAAAATATGTGTCAATAAAGATACAGAAGAACAGGAGAATCCTTCAGTTTTCCAGTGTCCCGTCATTGGAGAGGATCCAAGTAAACATAGTCGTTTGATGAGAAAATCCAAGATTTTTCCATTTGAGAATAATCCAACGGCTATTACCATTTATTTTATTTTGAGTGCCATACACAGGTATAATTATATACATTTTATAATGCAATTGTCTGTCTTGAAAAATCACTGCACGAAAATCTTGCGGTAGAGTGTGAGAACAACAAATATAAATTGGATATCTTTTCACAGTCCAATCACACAAAGTCAACTGCTGTAAATGTCTCACAACTTTGATAAAGTTTTCTCCAAGTGTGACAATCGGTAAATTTAGTTCTTCTAAAATAATTTAAACGAATTTTATGTTCTTCATAAATTTTGCACTCGCCTGCAGTAAAAGTCCCAGCAAGGTAGTTTGCAAATGGACTTACGTTGACATTACTTGGGCCATTTCCATGAATGATAAATTTAACATCAGTTTCAGCGCCAATGGGATGTTGAAAAACTTCAGATTTGTAATCTGATCTGATTTTTTTACGCTTCGTTCGAATGTCCTCGCTAAGGATTATTCTCCTTTTTATTATTTACACAATTCTCACAAACTTCTGATGAATAAAGTTGTATTGCAGCTTTCGATGAGCGATAATAATTCTTGCCGTTCCCTGGACTACTCGAAAATTCCTCTTTTTGGCAGGATGTCTCCGCAAATTTTTGATGATCACAAAGTTTCTCCGGGATGTTTTTCACAACGTACTTGTTACAGCAATACGACAGGAAAAGTGGTCTTCTTCGTTCTTGTCATCACCTGCATGTCATATCGAGCTTGGGGAAACGCATCTCTCGGTCGGGGTGCGTTTTAATTTTCTGCTCGACGCGGCCGCTTACACGCTTGCTTCAGTACTTTGTGTAGCATATTGCTATATACAATATGCTACGACCATAACAGGGCACTTGGGAGTGCGACAATGATTCAGAAAAACATTTAATTCGCGCAATCGGGAGATATGCGGGGACACAAGAGTCAGTCGGTTTTTACAATATTTTGTTTTTTATTTATAATTGATAGTTGGATCACAACCGGTTCTCAACATATTCTGGTCAATTATTCTAACATGACTCTATAGGTAAGTACATGGCTCTCTAATTCATCTTAACTAACTTATACAAGTGGGGTTTTCCATGTTTCACATCTATCATCAATAGAATTTATGGTTACTTCATATCTTATCAACGAGAGAGTCGAGACATTAGCAAGTGGACTCTATTTGCAGTGTTATGTTGTACTGAGATTCAGCGACATCCATCTTTTCCTCCAAAAAAGAAAAATGTGTTTTAATTTCGTGCTAGCTCCTGTTGAAAATATTAATCGTACTGTCTATGCACTAAAAGGACTACGTTTTTCTCGACCATTAAGAGGGGACAATAAGCTTTCCTTATCCTTAATGTTGTCAAAGATACTCAAAATCACTTTTAAGGAGGCCTCGCAGATTAAGGGGTCGCCTGCATAAGAGGTCAACCGTTGGCAAAAATTTTTGATAACGCATATGCTATCGTCTATCTGCATAAACTCAAAGTTAAGACCATTCAGGTTGAAGTAGACGATAATATGCCAGTTGTAGCTGAAAAGACCGACATTATCTGTTTCCTCGAAGTATATTCCGGAATCACTCTCCAAATACGTGACGTTTAGCCCAGTTTCTGTGCTGCATAGACATAGCAGATGTATAAATAGCAGGAGTTTACCCTTGATCGACATCCTGGAAAGGAAAGAGCTTCACTTACTCGGCGTAAATTTTAAATCGTTATTATGTATAATTTTAATCTTGTTTCGCACCTTAACAGTGGTGTTCTCGTGGGAATTCAGCTTCACAATGTCATAAGATCCGAGCCAAAGAAGCAAGAATTTGGACCTTTTTTGATTATGTTTCAGGATGGTTTGACCCGCCATCTCAAATCTATACCGAAGTCGAGTCTTTAGCTCATTAGAATAGTTATCGTAATTGTAACAGGTTTCTGGTTTAAGTTTTAGGAAAGTGGGGGTTCTGTCCAGGAATCCATTAACAAGCTCATGTGGGGTAAATCCAGTTCTTGAATGAGGGGTTAAATTATAAACGAAGATAGCATATGGTATTCAGGAATCCCAAGAGAGGGGATCTTTGTTAAAGTAATGGCCGAGGTATTCGGCCAGTGTCCAATGGCTACGCTCCAACGCGCCATTAGCCTGGGGGTGATACGGGGTAGCTTATAGCTTATGAATTTTGACCAATTTGCAAACTTCTGAAAAAGGCTGCTAAGATAATTTGTGCTCTGATCAGTCAAGATAGATTGGGGAATTCCGTGGCGGCATATCATTTTAGTAGTGAGCTCTCAGGCGAAGGTATCCGCTTCGACATCTAGTAAGGGGATACCTTCCGAGAATTTACTGAGGTCGTCAAAACTACAGCTCTGGTATTAGCACTTCGATTGTAAGGCAACGTGATTATACTGCATTAGTATAGGCGATATGGAGATGAGCACATGCAGCAAGTATATCGCCTGCAGTTACGCAACAGGATTAAAAAACATGACGATTCATTACAACAACTGCAGGCTGATGAGAAGAGATTAGCTTATCTTTCATACTCTAGCGTAAATGCGGATTTCCGTAATGAAGTGGCAACAGAGGCATTTGTGAACGCTATTGCAGATCGAAATTTACAACAAGCGCTAAGGCTAGCAGGAAAGAAATCAAGAGCAGAAGCACTAGCCTATGCATTAGCGTATGAATCTGCCAGGCAAGCTTCTCGTAGTGCAGTACGAGTAAGAGAAATTTCAGTGAGGGAATGTACTTGCAATAGAATGCAGCCATCACAGAGCACCCCTTCACGTGGTATTCTGCGATGCTGGAATTGTAATAGACCGCGACACCTCCGAAGGGACTGCAGGAAACGCCGACGAATGGAATCGCCAGAAGAGAAGGACAGAACAGAATGCCAAAGATATCGAGCCAGGGAGCAAGCTATTGGAGGAGAAACTAGTAATCAAACAGCGACTAGTCGCATAAGCGACCCTGTTCAGTAGTCGGAAAACATGTAAAAACCAACTTCGGGGGGCAGAAGTTAGTTGGTGGAGTCGACAGCTCGAAGTCATCATTCAGATAGCCCAGTTGTAGAGAAATAATAGTAGTCTTGTCATATATGGAAGTGTAGGAAAAATTGACTGCGCAGTCAGTATCGACACCGGAGCTTCGAGATCAATTATTAGAGCGAATCTTGTCAAGAACAAATGGCTTCACAACCCACCAAATATTTACTTAGAACAGCCACTGGAGTACCAGCACAGTTTTTGGAGAAATTACTTTGCTTGTTCAAATAGGCGAACTACTATTTCCTCAGACTTTCCTTGTTTCAGACATAATGGATGAATGCATTCTTGGAATAGACTTCAGACCACATACAAAATAAATCTGGATGTTGGAGAGGGGATTCTAAAAAATTGAAACATAGAAATTCCAATAACACTAGGAGAGAAATATTACTATTATGCTCCGAGACACTAATATGGACAAAGCTTACTGATGGAATCGGGACCTGCCGATTCTATCTGGTGGAGCCCAACCCCACAAAAGTTACATCGAGCATCATTGTTGGCAAGACTTTAGTGAAGGCAGAAGATGCAATATTAATTAATTGCTCAACACATCCGAATATGAGGTACAACTAAAAGAAGGTGCTGTAATTGGAAATTGTGAACCTGTTTACCAGATTGTTAATTTGGATAATGGTAGTAATGTCAAGGAGAAAAAACCTATTCCAATTTCTACTCAACAGGTTCAGAAATTTCTTTCGTCCAGTGCCTTGGGTGAACAAGAATATAACGATGTCAAAGAGGTGATCAATGAATTTTCGGAATTATTTGCAATGAATGATGATGATTGCGGTAAAACAAATCTTGTCCAGCATCAGATCAATACAGCAGATTCTAGCCCCATTCGGCAGACACCACGAAGACTACTATTAACCAAACAACCAGAAGTTGCAGATACGATAAGCTCTATGAAGGAACAAAAGGCATAATAGAGGAATCTAACAGCCCTTGAACATCGCCAGTTGTTTTGGTCAGGAAAAAGATGGCATCACCCGATTTTGTGTAGACTACCGCCAACTAAATAGCGTGACGAGAAAGGATAGTTATCCGTTACCAAGGAATGACACATTGGATACTCTTTACGGAGCGCAATGGTTTTCCATACTGGATTTGAGGAGCGGCTACTGGCAAGTGGAAATACATCCCGATGACCGAGAGAAAACTGCTTTTTTCAAACGACTCATAGAATGTGTTTTACGTGGATTAACCTAGAAAACATGTCTTGTCTACTTAGATGACATTATAGTAATCGGAAGGACATTCGAGGAACATATAAACAACTTACGGCACATACTTCAACGACTGATAGATGCAAAACTCGAGCTCAGTGTGAATAAATATGCTCTACTTAAAAATAAAGTTAAATATTTGGGGCATATAGTTTCATCACACGGAGTAAGAACTGATCCAGAGAAGATAACAGCTGTCAAAAATTGGCCAGTTGCAAAAGACAAACATCAATTAAAAAGTTTTTTTGCCTAGCTACCTACTACAGGTGATCCGCAAAAGGTTTTGCAGAAATAGCAAGGAGTCTACATCAACTTCCAGAAAAAGGAAAGCTATTCATATGGTCGGATAAATGTAACAAGAGTTTCGCAAATTTGAAGCAACAGCTCTGTGAGACTCCAGTGCTTTACTATCCAAAGCTGGGAAAAACTTTTATATTGTACACGGATACCAGCAATGTAGGTATTGGTGAAGGGCTTTCACAGGAGGAGGATGGTCAAGAAGTGTCAGTAGCTTATTATAGCAAAACACTTTCAAAATCAGAGAGAAATTATTGCGCTACAAGAAAAAAGCTACTTGCCATTGTAAACTCAACCAAGCATTTCCATAAATATCTCTACGGGCAGAAATTTATCCTCCGCACTGACCATGCAGCGCTTAAATGGCTTTTACAGTTTAAAAACCCTGAGGGACAAGTGGCGAGATGGATAGAGCGATTCCAAGCTTATGAGTTTGTAATCCAACACCGAAGAAGTAGTATGGAAAAGCAGACGCCCTTTCACGACGTCCATGCAAAACTGAATGCAAACATTGTTTCCGGGTGGAAAAAAAGACACAATGCCAAATATACAGTTGATAACGGCGGAACCATCGACAAGTTGGGACAACGAGAGCTTGCGGACAGCACAGCGAGAGGACCCAGACACATCGCCCATTCTTGCTTGGAAAGAAGACATGGAAAGACCACAATGGAAGGATATTTCGGAGAGGAGCGAGAAGCTGAAGAGCTATTGGGCTCAATGGAATTCTCTTCACGTTGAATGCGGTATATTAAAACGCATGTGGGAGGCAACTAACGGCGAGTCATTCCGAATGCAGATAGTCGCCCCAACATCGAAGGTCAACGAAGTTCTAGAAGAGATGCACAGTGGATCATCTGGAGGACATTTAGGGGTGAATAAAACAATTTCCAAAATACGAGAAATGTTTTATTGGTTACATTTGCGAGAGGATGTGAAGGAGTAGTACCACAGATGCACTGTCTGTGCTTCTTGCAAAGGGCCGCCACACAGAACCAGAGAGAAATGCAAAAGTATAATGTAGGGGCCCCATTTGAGGGGATAGCCTTAGACATCACTGGACCTGTTCCCGACACATATAACGGTAATCGTCACATATTAGTTGCTATTGACTATTTCAATAAATGGCCTGAAGCTCATGCAATCCCTAATCAAGAGACAACCATACTGGCGGAACCGTAGATTTGGTGTGCTTCAGGAAGTTCATTCGGACCAAGGACGGAACTTCGGATCACGGACTTTCCAGTAGATGTGTAAAATGCTAGGAATAAGAAAAACCAGAACAACTCCTCTGCATCCACAATCTGATGGCATGGTAGAGCGCTTCAATTGAACATTGGTCGAGCATCTAAAGAAAGTACCCAACTATCATCAACGCGATTGGTATCGACATATTCCCATGTTCCTAATGGCATATCGATCAGCTGTTCGCAACACGACCAAATAAACCCCAGGTAAGGTCATATTCGGAAGGGGATGCGTTTACATAGCGACCTCAAGTTTGGTACACCTAGAGGTGAAAAGAAAAAAAAATACCAGACGACTATGTATCGGAACTTAGACAGCTTAGATAGCTGATGTGCACGAGGCCACGAGAGCAAAATTAGCAGTAAATACCGATCGGATGAAGATCTGCTATGACTTCCGTGCTAATTCAGTTGGATTCAATGAACGTCACCTTGTTTTTCATATACAATAGAATTTATGGACGGAAAACATATCTGAAAAGAAGGATTTTCGCAAGCTATTCCAGAATCAGCTGAAGACACAATTGTTAAAAGTCTTATAACGCGCGCGACAATGGCCATCTTTGTGAGAGACATGAGTTGAGAAAACTTGTCGGAGAGTATGTAAATAAGAACGACTTAAAAACTCCCTTTAAATATGGTATTCCAGGAGTTGACTGGTACCAATCTTTCATGAGATATTTTGAGTATCTTTAAAAAAGCCCGAGCATCTACAAAAATTGCGTAAAGATGCCCGAAAGCCGGATATATGACTTTTATGGAACACTGGAAAATCTTATAATCAATCCTGCCCGAAATACTTTGCGTGTGTTTATGTGTGTAATACTTGTCAAAATAACCCACAAAAAAAATTATCATTGGGATTTTTCAAGGGATAATTGTAAACACCTATTATTAACTTATAAACAGAGAATATAACAGTCATAGGATTATAAACAGGCTCAAAAATCATATCAAAATATAAGTAAATTATGTTGCGGATTAAATAATTTAAAAAAAAACAACAACAAGGCTGTTTCAAACGGAAAAACTTTTCAATTTCGCAAAATCATCTACAATTTTGTTGAGCAAGTTAAATACATTTTGTACTTCCAGATAGATAACAAAATTAACGTAGAAGAGAAAACATTATTTTTCCATACGGTAATATAAACCTTGACAATAAAACGGTTGAAGAAAAGACTATAGCAGTTTTATGGATTTGAATTAATCGTCAACCCGGTTTTCATCGTATTTGTATGAGTAGGTACACATGGGCTGTGTTCAACTTTTGGCTAGAGCCGGCTATAGCTGGCTGTAGCTAGGGCTCTTATTTGGGTGAGTAAATGTCGCACTTTCGTCATTCCATAAATTGTTTCAATTTCATTGTAAGACTTATGTCGAGTAATAAAAGTAAATTAGTTGCAATAGCAACTATAATAAATGAATGGATTGATTCCCTAGAAAATAAGTGAATCCTATATTTAAGGTGCACAACTATACTCATTTACTGAGTTTTGTACTCTTTTCTATATTTCTAAAACATTTTTTTAGATTATTTTATTTCAATTTTATTAATTAAATATTTAAAATTATTTTGACAGTGATTTGAATTTCACGCGCGCATATTGCTTGCCGTTTCCGGCACGTCAGAGGACAGGGCAAACACCAGACACGAGTTTGACAGTGATTTGAATTTCGCGCGCACATATGGCTGCCGTTTCCGGCACAATTGAGAGGCCGTATTATGTACCTGGAGAGATAGATAGAGGTCTGTAGTACTTCTTTTTCTAACAACGTCAAAATTACATTTGTGAAAAGAGATGGATATATCTATCTCTCCAATATTTGTGTACGTAATCTCCAGGCTGATCTTTCATGTGCAGTATGTACGGCATGCTTGACAGTTGTTCGGATGTGGCTACATTATTAGACGAACATCCTCATTTAGCAAAAAAAATCCACTCCGAAGAAATATATGTGTTTAAAAGAAAATAAAGTTTTTATCGTTTTTTCTTCTTTTTTTTTCACCTATGAAATACTTGCAAAGTGTACTCTTTTTGAACAAAAAATAGTTAGTCACCTTACTATATTAATAAATAATTTAATCACAGCACGAATGTTCAACATTGCCGTCCTTCTCTGTTAATAATAGCACATTACTTTCGTAAATTATTTTCATCTTTGCTATCCACACAGTAATAAAATTGAGAATTTTTTTTGGTTACTTGACATGAAAAACTAAACAAACAAGCGTCAAGCTACTTTGGCTGCACCTCCAGAGCACAAACCAATTTGGCTATAGCCGGCTACAGCCAAGAGTTAAACAATAAATTCTGACAATTGAGCTTACATATACAGATATGATTTTTCGTCATTTCTGGCTCAAAATTGGCTATAGCCAAAAACTGAACGACCCATTGAATAAATAACTAATTAGTTATTTATTCAATGGAACGACCTCATTCAGGCTCTAGCCAGCTATAGCCGGCTCTAGCCAAAATTTGAACACAGCCATGGTTATTGAGTACATATTAGCATTTTCTGTGATTTTGGTTTACCGCATTGTTAGGGGGAACTTCGGAGAGTAAAATCAGCCCGTAATGAAGACTTATTTTGAGATACCTTACGCACCTTTGGTAATAGAAATAAAAAAAAGCAATTATTTTCCAGTTTGCCTACAAAGAAAAATTTTTATTACATATATAAAAATCACATAAGCACTGACCTCCCTCAAAACTCTTTGTAAACGTCAAAATTTTGGGTAAGAAATGGCCACTTCTTGTCTTGGGACAATCTTTTATTTGTTAACCGCAATTATTTCAAAACTCTTGGATGTGCTACGGATATGGTCTAACCTGATTCGAGCTAAAATTGTTTGGCCTGTATTACTAATTTTCATTATTGCGTTTTTGGTGTCGTCTTCTAATCAAGTCACGGTATACAATATTTTATTATTATTATAACAATCTAGATGCAAATAAATAATATAAATTGCATTTCTAGGAAACAATACAACCTGTGGAGACTACAAATCAGTTTTCTGAGAGCGATAGTGAGACAACCAGAAGAAAAGAAGTGGACCGAGTAGACGATATGGTTGAAATGGACGTGACCGGCAAATATCCCAACGAAATAAATTATTTGCAAACAATTTCCACTCATCGTACTAAATCAAAATCAACACTGCTCCAAATAAATAATGAAAATGCTAGCTCTTCAAGTTTAACTGATACAACCACAGTTCGGATGAAGAAAATGATGAGAAGCGGCCATCAACTTCTTTTAAAATAAACCGAAATCGACCGAATATAAATTTAGTGGAGAAAATTTGGAACACACTCTTCTCAAAATATTTGGACAAATTAGATATTTTTAGTTCCACTCTAAAAGAATGAAATATTCTATTTTTGAGTAGGTCATTTTACCATACAATTCTACATATATATCTTAAAAACATATTTTCTAACGTGTCTTCGTACATTGTTTATACGAACCGTATTGGGATGGATTATTGTGCTCGAGACTGAATTAATCAATTTTAAGGCCTTCTGTTAAGGACAATTGACAAAGCTTTGAGTATTATCTCAGAATAAAGCAATAAAAAACACTTTTTAACATTAATTAAATTAATTTAAATAATTTGTTTATTCAATTTTTGCATGTCTCAGTTGCACAATGGATACATTCGCATTGTATACCTAAAAGTGAAACTGAGATAGTTAATTGAAAGTTCTGTTCTTACTGATTCACTGAGACATAATTACTATAAAACTACTAATTTAATTATTAAAATTTAATTAAATGGAACAAATAGAAAAATTAATTTTTTTTTTGGCTGGGAAATGGATTTTTTCTTGTTATCGGGGCGATTGAATTAGCTTTCTCCATTTTAGCTTCCATACAGATAATTTTTACATTTTTATTATTTACTTATTTATTAGTACACTTAACAAAGTCAAGATGGAATCACAATGGATGACAATAGGAAAATAACTGCTCGGATATGATTCTACAGCACGAAAGTATCCAAGTGCTGCAAATCTTATTGTAAATTCTTTTCACTTGAACTGAACCGTAACTCGTTCGGTTCCTATACCTAAAGTGTTTTCTTCACCACACTGACACAGAACTCCTTCCGAGCGTATGTTCTTTTCACAGCGGTTCTATGTTCGGTTTCTGCACCGGTTTTGAACTTTCTTGTTCCATGAAAGTTTGTGGTAACGGTTCGGAGGCAAACGTCAAGTCGGAAGTATTTGTCACTTCCTACAGAACGCCCAAGCGATTCAGTTAGGTTTTGTTTAGAAGCGTCCATAACGGTTTTCATTTTAGTAGTGGCTAAAGTGAAATATAAAATGTTTATTATCCAGAGAAAAGTATACAGAATACAGGATTAAAATTATAACCAATTCAAGCAGTGGTTTATTCTGTGTCTACATAACCTCATTAAGAATCCTCCGCAAGGTCTTATCAGCAGGTAGTAAGAAGCGTCCTAATAACTGTTCCTACAAAAAGTATTTAAATTGTGTTTTTTCTTGTTTCTGCTGTGCCCAGAGTGGAGCCAGGTTAGTATACGGCCTTTTCAAATTATTTTATCATTCACATATCTTTAAAATGTAATACTGAACTATGTGTGCACTTCGAGCGGTGTGTGTTGGTCTCGGCGTTACTTTCATAACGGGTGCGGATAGTATACATCCTTAGTGCAAGATGACGGAGAATGATGTAGTAATGGACACGGAAGACCCGGGGGGACAGGACATGACAAATGTTCGGAACCCTAGTCTTCCAGAAAATCGTCCTCAAAATTCAAAAAAGAAAATTTCAGTGCCATCAGACATAATCAAAACTAATAAGGCAACAATCACGAAAGCAGCACTTAAAGAATTCCCTCGAAGCATTAATAACATCACTCATCCAGATGCTCCTGACGGCAAACTTATAGCAGGATGCACAATTTAGAGCAAGTTTTGAGAGATGCTGCCAGCACTCCTTTACCAAATTCTATTCAGACAATCTCAGTCCTCCAAACTTTATTCTGAAAATTGCAGTCCTGTCTCAAATCCGGATCTTTTGATCTATACCAACAAAGACAAAGGCCCGTACTGGGTCCTGGTCACAAGGACTGATAGTAACAGGAGTTCAGAAGAAAGCAGAGTCAGATTAAGTGACATTACTGTTGGTATTATTCTGGCAAAAGCCAAGTTCCAGTTTGTAAAAATTGAGCAGCAGTCCATCGACTCGGTAAAAGTTTTCTTCTCTAGTGGCGAAGTTGCAAACAGCCTGCTCAAGAAAGGGCTTCCGACGGCAGATCATGGTTTATTCCATTCACTCACCTACGCAAGCAGGGTATAGTGAAAATGTACCAACTGAAAAACGAAAAAAATTGATGAGAACAAATTCATACCCACTCCTGTGGTGAAACTCACCTTCATGAGTTCGGAGATCCCTAAGGAGGTAGCTATTGCAGGAGCAATTCGCTCCGTGGAATATTTCACTCCCCGTCCAAGACTGTGCATGAGATGTTTCAGGTACGGTCACGGCCTCCTACAATGCAAATCCAAAAGTCTCCTCTGCGACAACTGCTGTAGACAAGCATGCGAAGTGGAAGAACAGGCACCGGTATTATGGGTGACAAGCTCAGAATGTCTGAGCTGGAACGCTTCGTCTCATGGATCAGCATAGAGCTGAACAAATCCTCAACAACCGAACCCAACTCTGACTTTTTATCTAATCTGAAATCAAAAATACACAGCTTCAACATATCAACAGACCTCAACATTATAAATAGTGCATCTCCACCTGATAAACCACCTAACCTTACCACACAGGTGAAAACGCTATCTGTCTGATCCAGTCAACACCCCATGAAATTACTACATCTCAACATACAGAGCTTCAACGCAATCAAATCGTATCTCGAACTCTTCTTAAACACAGGTACTTATGACATCATATTAATTAATGAAACTTGGCTCAAGACCAGTCTCTTCGCTTCCCTAAGAGGCTATAATCTAGTGAGAAACGATAGAGCCGACGGTTACGGAGGCTCTCTAATTGCCATCAAGTCACACCTTACCTACAAGCGTATTACGTTCGATTCAAGCATGGACACTGTCGTGGCTCAGATGACTGACCCCAGTTCCAGCTTTTCTCCCACATCTGACCTAGCTAGGCTCAAAAATGACATAGAGGATCTCCTCATCTTCCTCTCCAACTTAAACTCTGTAATTCTGAGTTGTGATCTAAATGCAAGAGACTCCATGTGGGATAACAACATCACTAGATCTGCCGCCTCAATGAGAAAGGGACCTCTATTGAAAAATGCTGCCCTAACCTGTGACCTGTCCAATATCTCTGACTCCTCCCCTACCTTCTCAAATCCATCCTCGATCAGCTCAGGTTCCTCATTTGACTTAGTGATATCCTCTCTCCCGCCGGCCCAAATTTCAACCAGGGTAGTCCAACAACAAGTCGGAGGCTCACACCATTTTGCAGTTGTGATAACGTTATCAAATCCGGCGCTACCTAGGCCTGCCTCACCCAGACGCTTCCTAAAAAAGCTGGAGTTTTAGAGGATCTCAAAGCGCTCGGTAGGTCTGATCACATCGTTGAGGACATTAAAGAAATCATTGAGAAACACAGCTTCTCATTGCCTCACAGCAAGTTCTCCCCCAAGTCATGGTGGAATCCGGACATTCAACGTCTCTTTGAGATAAAAAAGGCAGCCTTCTCTGAGCTCATAAGAAGCTCATCTAATGTGTCACTAAATAAGTATCTAGCCACATCTAGGCTCCTGAAAGGATCCATTCGTAAATCCAAAGCAGCTCACACTACCAAGAACTTGACTCTAGAAACTTTTTCAAAATTTTCCGAAACCTATCAACAAAATTTCAAGGCTCTGATGCCTATCAGAAATGGGATGACTCTGAATCTCTCGAGTTTCTCGAATCCCTCATCAGGCCTCCCTCCCCGGGCCAAACTCGTGCGCTTCCCGTTATGCCCCATGTTTCCCTACCTACTACCTAAATGGTATCTATCATATCCATCAATTTTCATTTTGTCTGCCACCTTCGAAAATAAAATAGCAATTCTCTTCTTTTGTTGGAATGTTAGCAATTCCGTTCCAACCATTATAGGTAGGTAGGTACTCGTACTCCACGCACTTAAATCCTCAAACTTTGATGGAACTCCAATTTTGATTTTACTCCGGTAAGTGGAATGGACTATGAGAGCATATATCAAAAATTCTTGCAAACTTAAAGCGATGTATACTCTGATATTTTCCACAATATGTTAAATTTGCAATTTACTATGTTCCCTGCAACATAGTTTATTGTAAAATAACGCTTCTATTAGTTATAATTAAGAAAAAAAATCCCAAAGTGCTTCAAACGGTAGAATTACTGCTGCAACTTACCTGAATACCCATAACCTTTTATATTGCCCGCAAGATATTTTTGTTTATTGATGGATCGGTAAATGCTTATTTAGATGCCATTTTGTAAGTTTATAATATCATATAAAATCGGGAGACTTAAAAAATGGACAAAAATTAACAACAATTGTAGTAGTTCAAACAGTTTTGTAAATTTGCATAGTCCTTTGAATTCCTTACCCCATCAAAATATAAATTTGCAATCCTCTGCTAGGTAGTTACACAAATGTTTGCAATTTGCAAATAACAAAGAGAAATGTATTAAAATACGTTCGCGCGTGATATAAAATTTGCAACCTATATTATGCAATTAATTTAAAATAAAACAAGAAAAAAACTAGAATTAGTCTATAAGACCAATTCTTATGATACCCTAGCCTAGATGAATGTCTGTATGTAATTTCGTAAGGTCACCCATTTGTGCAAATTTGATTGTTAAAATGGGGCTTCGCATCTATTTCTAGCACGATTCGTCTGACAGTAAAAATGATTATAACCTGAAGATCTTCTCAGTATAATGTAAACGTCTATGACTGATCGTTTTCACAGTATACAAAAAAAAAAAAAACATGTTTTGTATGGCAACACCAAGAACGGGTTGCCCGATTGAGTCCATTTTTTTAGTGTCAAAATACATATGTATATAGTGAAAAACAAAATTTTTGTATGGCAATTTTTCCATTTCCATTTGCAAACTTAAATTTACTTTTTGTTTTTAACCGGCCTTGCAGAATTTCTGTTATCTAAGTGAATGCGTTCTCAATAACTGCGGACAGACAGATAGACAGACAGACAGACAGACAGACAGATGGACAGAAGGACAGACGGACATTAAAGAATCAAAATAACTTGTAATATTATTAGTTCAGTCAAAAAAAGTCGAAAAATACTAAAGATGGCATTGAATTTGTTTCAGGCTGCAATTTTCTAGGTTGGTACTGGTTGGCCCTGGGAGTATTGTTGCAAAAAGGTAATATCCGAGGGCCCAAAAGACAATAAGAACCCCTCTGAACGCGTGAAAATTTATTTGCCATGCGTGTGGACCGGAGGGCCTATTTTTGAATTACGTTTTTACGAATTCAGTAAATAACGAATGGTTGAACCCTATTCATTATATAACAAATGGTTTGCAGACGAAAATAACGAATACGGCTTCCACGAATACCACATGCACCATGCACATTAATTTCGAATGGTTTTGACAGCTCAACATATCCGAAATCTGCCCTCGTTGTTCTTATATCTCTTCTTGTTTTGCAAAACCAGTCAACATTTCTAAGAAAAACCAAGAATGTTCCAAGATATGTCACCACAGCAAAACCTGAGCGTAAATATTGTGCAACACATAGATATTCCGATAACTTTCTTCATCCCCCCCCCCCTCCCCCTTCCACCAATATTTCCACGGAAAATTCACGCTAGCTCTTGAACCAAAACGTTGCAGAATTGAAATAATCGGACACATCTGGATATAGCGATGTGTCCAACTTTAAGTTCTTGTTGCGCTCTTACGAGATTGGGTTTAGACACCATAGACTTTTTGATTTAGAATCTTATTTTGAATAAAAGAGCATTTTTAATTTTTTTGAAAATTTTACCACTTCCGATCCGCATGGTAAATAGATTGTAACGCGCTCGTGGTACTTTTTATTGCCTTTCACCCCTTTGTTTTTGACCCTGGGTCGACGCACTTTTGCGACAATACTCCCAGGACCACCCTACACCAACCTGAAACAAATTATGTGCGATCTTTAGCATTTTTTCGGCTTATACTGGATTATATGCGTGGGTGTCCAATCTACTTATTTTTCTCTACCATCATTATTTCTATGCGTTACAAACGGAATGACAAACCTAGTATACCCTATGATTTCATCCTCTAGGGTATAAACATTGCAAAACTTTCGTACATAAGCTTTAACAAACATTTTGTTGTTGAAGTATACCAGCTCATGGGTATTCCCAGCTATTGACCGACTTTTTTTACCAATTCATCTAAGCACTTACGAGATAGCATGTTGACATAATACCTAAAGCCAATGAAATTGCACAGATTACCAAAACCATTAAGTTGCTTAGAGTCTATAACCCACAAGAAACATAATCTAAATTCTAAGACATAATTTTCGCCAAAGTAATTAAAAGGAAAGTAACTCAAACTTCAAAAATCAAACTTGCAGAGATGGGTCACCATCACCATACGAAAATACATACGGGCATTCATCTAGAGCATAGGTTCCCAACTTTTTTCGGGTGGCGACCCATTTTTATAAAAGAATTTTTATTGGGGTAAGTAAAAAACAAACAACGCAAATAGTTTTTTAGTATAATTTTATTTTAAATTATGTTTAATAATTGATTTAATACGATGGTTGAAATTGCATGTTATTAATCAGCCTCATAATTCGCTGGTAAGGTTTTGTTAACGCCAACTCATCGTCATTTTCAACATTTAATTTCTTTCTTTCTTTTGTTTCTAAACGAAGAAGAGTTGAAAATCCACTCTCGCAGAGATATGTAGACACAAATGGAACTAAAAGTAGAAAGCCAAGCATCCTAACATTTCGGTATGAATGATACATACCACCCCAGAATTGTGTGAGAAATTTTTCATTAAACAAGCTTCGGGCCGAGAGATCATTCCGATCTCTCTACAAATCCAAGAATTCATATTGTAATTCATCGGAAATGCTGGTTACATCAAGGGAAGCAAAGAATGGACTTCGTGTCAATGTAGTTTCTTCTTCTTTCAACTTAGGGAAGTAACGCTGAGGTTCGTTTACAAGGGATTCGAGATGTCCAGTAATCTTCTCCTTTAAATTTTCATTTATTTCACCTTCAGATTCATCTACCACAGGGGTTCTCAAAAATGTCATGTTTCCCTTGCCCCTCCAAGAACGACTTGATTTCATCTTTCAATTCAAAGACACGATTCACAACATTTCCTTTCGACAACCAGCGTACTGTAGTAGAAAAGAAGAACTTCGAGATCAGAGTCCATATGCCTTTGCAAGGTTGCAAGGTCATGCAGGGGATTCCTCTTGTCTGGGAAGCTAGTCCTTTTACTTTTTTCTTTAAGCTCGATTTTGACCCAAGCATATATGGTGCACCATCCGTACAAACCCCACAGACATTTTTTCACTTTAATCCTCCAGTCTCAAAAAACGTATTTATCTTCTCCATAATATCTTCACTTTTTTTAGTAGTTTCAAGTCCACTACAAAATAGAAACTCTTCTTTGATATCATCTGAATATATTTCACGAAGACAAGCATCTGTTGATTCATCAACTTGAATAGAGAACAATGGTGAAACCTTGATTTTATTCAAAATCTGCTCTTTAACGTCTATGGACATACTATAGTCAATATTTTTTTTAGTATACTGTGTAAGTTGCCGACTTCTGCAGAAAACCTGTTGTGACCCCATTCGGTGTCGCGACCCATAGTTTGGGATCCCGTGATTTAGAGGGTATCATAAGAATTAGTCTTAGACAAATTCTAACTTTTTTTACTATCTATCTATATCTAAGTACGTGTTGGATTTTAAAATTCATCTATATTTTAATATCTATTCTTCTTACGTGAAACTATAACTCCGCTTCCAAGAAAGCAAAAAAAAATAGATCAGCACTTTTCATCCATTGCAAATGCAGGAAGGTGTGTGCATTCAGGGCGATTTTAACAAGAAAAGCCTTTGAGATATGGCAGTCTTTGTCGAGGCTCCGATGTTAGAGGCCAGAGGAACAATGAACAGTTTTCTATTGATTTCCATTCTTTATTATAATTCTCGTTGAATATTATTGAGCACCCAGAGACTGAGAAACATGGTACATTGCCTATCAGTTAGTACCAGTAAACAGCATTCAATCAATTTTTTCGGCAATCGGGCAATAAGGAATGAAATCGAGACCAACGGCTACGAGTATTTACGAAATTTGATTTAATTCCTTTTCCTTCCTTTTGTTAATTTCAGTTTAGTCGGATATTTAAATTATTGTGTAAATATACTTTTTTTTTAGGAGCAGGGGGACGAAAGATCTCAATATCCACGGAGGCCAACGCGGCGGCGCATTGTGCTAACCTGTTAAGTAGGAGAAGCTATAAAAATATAAGTGGACAGGAAACTAGGTATGAGGAAATAGCGCAGGACCGTTTCGAAGTAGTCAGTACGCTTGCCAACCGAGCTACCGAGGCCACGTGCAAATAGATTAGTACATAATGCAATTGGCGAATTGAGTGAAACTGCATTCTATTTTTTAATTCCATTAAACCCAAGCGACATTCATATATTTCGTACTGCCACTGTCCACCGTCCACTTCAACCATCCGAAGCGATTTCTATTTTTTTTAAATCATAGGAAATAGTGTTTATTTGAAAAATAAAATAAAATTTGTATTATTTTAAAAGAAAAATAAAAGAAAGTGGTGTCGCTTAATTAATTTCCACTTCCCATCCTTCCCTTCTCTCACGTATTAAGGATAATAGTCAGAATTCTCAAGTTCAATACAGGAAACTATTATGATCGTGATGCCCTGCCTAATGCAAACAATACTATCTGCATGCGTTTCAACAAAGTTGGATAAACATTTTAGAACAATCATTACGTTTTTAATTAATAAGCACTAATAAAGAGAAGAGGTACTTATAGTTAAAGTACATATATAAAACGTTTAGCTTACGTTTTTTTTTTTTTTTTTTTTTTTTTTTTTTGTTAACTTATTTAGGACCTGCTGCGCTATTACTTTGCTTTCAATTATTTCGTTTTCAATATTTAGGAAAACCTCTCAAGCATAGTTGCTCTTAACCAAGTTTTAACTCGACGCATACCGGAAAAGCTTCTTTCACAGCCGGCCGAGCTCACAGAACCAAGAAACAATTTTAAGTGGTAAAAGTAAGGTAACTGTTCAAATAAAAATAACTTGTCACAACATTTTCCACGCTTTGCACATAGCTCTGCATACATTTTTGCAGATTCTTTCAAATGGGCTCGTGGGGCTTATAGCTGCGTTTTTCAAACTGCGCGATATGACAATTTATGCGAAAAAACCTATAATAAAGCAAGCTTACTCACTTTTTCCTCGATTCCTTGAGCATCTTAAATGGAATGAGGATCCAAGTTTTGTTTCGATGTATGCGCTTAGTTATTTATAGCGTTTTACTTTATTTTCCGATTTATTAATTGTCTAGAGTGTTTAATATAGTTTTATTCTATAATATAACATAATAACAATATTATTGAATTTTTTAATTCCGCACTAAATTTCCTTATAAAGATAATCAGCCTTATTATTGAATCCGTAGAATAGGAATCGAAAAACCTTAAAAAAGCCTTTCTTCCGGAAAATTAAACAAAATTTTAGGAAATTTTCAAAATTTCATTGATTTATTAAAGGTCATCAATTAAAATTTCCGCACAAACTTTCAAAATAGTTCCGGATGATTTCTCCTACAGAATACATTATCATAAGCCATTGTCAAAACCAATGGAATTTAATTAGGGTTAAGATTGTACGAATTTAAGATTTTTAGAATTTTTATAATGCCCACTCAGGACCCTATCTAGTTATGCCAATGTATACACATGGTCGTAACGGCACGGCAATATATAGCAATTGTTGTGTGTGCAACCAGCCTTATAAGATCACTCTTGGATCCGTTCGTCTGGCTGTCACAGACATTTTTCTTATCTAAAAAGCAATGTGACGTAAGACTTTCAAAATTGGCAGAATTTAAGGTTTTCGTGACGCGCATATAATTCGATAGTCAAAGATTATGAAATGTTTGTTTTTTAAAAAAAAAATTTTGGAGTTAAGTAGTTGGGCCACTTAAAAACATTTTTTTTTGTATCGTTTGGCGTATCGTTTGAAAGGGCTACTTTCAAGGATTAAAAAAATACATTCAAAATGTGCGAAGAAAATATCGTTCCTCCCCCTGAACTTCTAGGCTGTTAAAATTTTGATATTATCAGGTTTAATACTTAATTCAGTCATATATAACAGGAAAAGTTCCGCTGTTTTCTCATTTTGAGTTAAAAAAATTGTTTTTTGTGTTAACTTAAAAGTCCAACATTTATAAGATCACTCATGTATATACTATATCAGCAATTGTAGTATCCCTAAGAATTATATATTTGCTATAGCTGGTATGGGATAATAATAACAATTTTTCTTTTTGTCAATGTTTCCCGTTATATTTTAACGCTTCATCAGGGCTAAAAATACGTACACAAGAACTCATTGGAATAACAGTAAACTGTAAAAAAAAATATATCTATACATTACCTCAAGAAAATTACCAATAGGAATTACAATTAAAATCACAATAAAAATTAAACATCATTTAAAGAGCATCACATAAATCTAAAAACATTTTTTATGGCTGTCAGATAGCATCCTAAATTAAAATAGAGGAAGCCTAGTACTAGTACCACACAAAGTGGGAGCAAGACATTATGTCCTTTTATTCAATTAATAGACAGCTAGTTTTCTATAATACGAAGAGAGTACATAATCTATTCGCCAGAATTAAACTTCCCTCTGTGTACAGGGGTGCAAATCCACCCCAGCGTGTTAAAAACGTAAATAAAAAATTAATTAATCAAGACTTAAATAAATCCTTCCAGGAATGCTATCTGTGATATGTTTCACACACTGTAAGAAAAAAAACGGATTGAAATTGGTAAATATGGATGAAGTAGTGAAACTACAAAGGCACTTGAGCGTTTAACTGTGTGTAGGGGTGTATATGCACCCCGAAGTTTTGTTATAAAATTTTCATTGAAATCCGGGTGTTGTAAGCAACTGCGTTAGTATTTTTCTACTGTTTGACTTGTTTCACATTTATTGTGTCTAAATGTCTATTTATTTCTTTGTTACGATATTTGTTTTGAAACGATTTATGATTCATTCTTTT
Source organism: Dioctria linearis (assembly GCA_963930735.1). Classification (NCBI taxonomy): domain Eukaryota; kingdom Metazoa; phylum Arthropoda; class Insecta; order Diptera; family Asilidae; genus Dioctria; species Dioctria linearis. Next base: position 242,775,729 of record OZ005741.1, read on the forward strand.
TCTCAATATGATTGATTTGGCAGGAGTTGCTACTTTGATCTCACATAAGCTATCAAGGCCACAGTTGCATATACAAAAGCAATCTTCAGAACGGAAAGATTTCCTAAAATATTTATCCAGGCAATTGGTTGATAATGCTGTGAAAAGTCGCCTGTCAAGTCCAAAATAGTTAAAAACCAGCGTAAAGATTGCCATGCAACAAGTCGGCTATAAGGTGCCTGATCTTTTCAATGCAGGTGCTACATGTATCCTCGCTCTAAGAACATCATGACCAGCTTGACCTGCCACATTTGCGAAAAACCAACCAGTAAAAATCTCAGTAAAAATGCTTGTAATGAATGCAGCAACATTGAAATTTATGATGTGGCAAGAGAAATATGTAGATTTATTACGATGCATCCTAAAATTTGCTATTCTTATAACTTAGAAATTTTTTAATTTTAATTAATTTTGATTTTTAATTGGTACTGTATCAAGAAAATTTTATTAATATATATGCAGACAATGTTTTTCACATAGATTTTACAATAAAAATTTATGGGGTGCAATTGCACCCCTATACACGGTTCATGTTAATATATGTGTGCACAGAGAGAAGGTTAAAGACCTGGATCCACGAGAACCTACACTCTAATGTTGTATATAAAATTAATTGCAAGAAATGTGAAGCTTGTTATTTTGGTCAGACGAAACAATTGTTAAATAACCGGCCAGGTGCGAGTCGGACTCGCGCACGAAGGCTTCCGTGCCTTCGTACAAATTTTAACACTATGTACTTTTTATTTATTTTTTCAAATAAGAGTGAGCGTCATGTGAAAAAATAATGCTGTCATTTGAAAAAACAAAATGTCTACTTATGATAATAATAATGAATGAGAATAAAACGAGGAAAAAACGCTGAAAAAATCACGTTTCTTGTATTTTTGATTTTTTTAAATTTTATTATTCTTATGGTGACGGACGGACAGCGAAGTCTTAGTAATAGGATTCCCGTTGTTACCCTTTGGGTACGGAACCCTAAAAAAAGACTATACCAACACGGATATGATTGCAGAAATACCAACAGTCACAAAAAAAAAAAAAAAGATGACAGCCCTAGCCAAACATCTTTTTGAAGAAGATCATCATAGTTTTGATTTTGAAAATACAAACATCCTTGACTATGTGAGCAGTTGGTACAAACCTTCGATCATATAAGAAAAAGGATAGGCTATGAGGAAGAAAAACTTAAGCATTTTTCTGCATGTAGTACAACCGCATCGATGTATTCGTTTTAGTCATGGAAGTAGTAAACTACGATATTTTCATACCGGGCGAATAATTTAGTGGTTCAAACTTTTTATTAAGTATTGAAGAAATTCAATAGAAGAGATCCCATTATATCACAATATTTTTAAATAAATTTTTAAGTTTATAATTTTATAATATTTTTATAACTTTTTTCATTTGTTCGAATTTTCCTAGTGCCTCGCTTATTTTCTGATAATATTTTTTGGCGTTGCTTTTGTATGGCTACTGTAACTTAAGGCGCCAATTACAATTCGGTTATAAACAAACAAACCGGCATTGGAAAATGTAAAATTTTTTTGCGACGGCTGTTTATTTTTATAAATATTGCACTCTTATTCTATTTAAAACACTATAGTTTATTGTTAAAAGAATTACGCTTGCCAGCAAAATTATTTCCTAAGAGATATCACTGGTTGTTTCTTCAGCATAGCACAGCGCACTTCATCGCGATAATTCAAAACTCCTGAGTTTCGATTACATACAATCCCATTCACAAAACAATATTCCACTATTGTACCACACTACTATTAAGTAAAAATCACTTTTAATTAGTTATTTACTCCAAAATCGCTAAATCAAACCCAAACTTCTTGTCATAAAATCTGAAATGTCAGAAATATATTAGAATTGTCGAACTAATGAATAACAAGGCGCTACCCCTCTTGTCATTTCCCCTCCGTGTCACAAGAAAAAATTCTTATCACACGTGCACGAATTTTTACACAGCATAGCTTATCCTTTTCGTTATATGATCTAAGGTACAAACGTAATATTAATAAAATGATACATATACAGCTCAATGAGAACAGCATTATTTTTCGGACAGATACAGTCAACTTAAATCCAGTCTACATATATGACTCTTATGAACTCTTACAAAAACACTATAATGAGTGATGATACCGCAGATTGATGTATTGTTTTAGTTTTGATAATGTCTTGCTCCCACTTTATGTTACTAGCACTAGACTTCCTCTATTTTTATTAGGATGCTATCTGACAGCCATAAAAAATGTTTTTAGATTTATGTGATGCTCTTTAATCTCTCTGGTAATATTTTTGTCGCTGCTTGACTGGCATTGTTTGGGGAGACGTTGTAAAGCTAGGAAGAAACTTATGCATCTTTTTTGAAAAATGGCTGCAACGATGGTGTGAGAGGAAGATATAAATAATTAAGCATGAATACAAGATTTTCGAATGAGACCCCCCCCCCCCCTATACATCAAAAATTGAAACAAAAATGTGGCGACAAATATTCATGTTTATAGACGTTAGAGTTACCGCAAATCTCCGTTCTTGGGGTTCAATTAATGATGGCATACATATTGGTACTATGATAAGTTATAGCAGGTCTCAAAATCTGTAGTTGTAAAATCAAATCTTTCAACACCCACATGGAAATATCAAGAGAATTTTTCAGGATAGGTTTGCAGTTCATTAAATATTAAGTGAAATTTTCCTCTAAGCAGCAATTCTTTTCAAATTGGAAGGCCCAATAGCGTTTCTTTCATTGATATTTTCTACATTCTTATGACAAATACACATATCACAGGTGCACTCATGAAATTTATATTGATGATTGAGGATACATAACATGAGTTTTTGGGGTCACAGTTACTGAATGTGTGTTTACTAAACTAGCCAACTGTAACAGGACGGCGACAGTTACCAAAGAGTTGTGTGACAAAATGTCTCCAGTGCGCATTAGGCCTAACATGAACCAACAGTATACAAATTTTCGCTGATTACCAAATGCTACTGAAAAAATGCCGGAGATTTAAAAAATACTGGGGTTGCAAACACAGTCACTACACGTTACTATATACGAAAAATTTGTTGCCATGTATAGAAGTTCGAATTAATGCAGCATGGTCTACTTTCAGTAGCCAAACTCTATCCAGCAAACATTACGATTGGCCTACGAATAGCTTTCTTATGATTTCTTATTGGCACAACAAACATTTTTATTGCCGACAATAATGCATTTTTATCTCATACGTTTAACTTGACGGGGATAAATGCTGCATCGCATATGAATAGTGTAAGCGAATCATTTGATGATCGCCATGGCGATAATATTCTTATATACTTTCGTTTGCTTTTCAATCGCAAGCTTGATCGCACGCATAAATGTTATATTTGTTTTGCCGGAATTATATGCTTCCGTTTAGTTTAACGGGGGTAAATGTTGCATCGCATATGAATCCGTGTAAGTGATTAATTTTATGATAGTAATGGCTTTTAGGATTGCGTTTGAATTTTGTCACTGCTTGTAACCTACCGAGCTTGAAGAAATCATAATTCCGTGGAAAGTGGTAGTGAGTTTTTTACTCTTCCGAGACCAGTACAGTGCATATGAACAGAGAAAATTAAAAAAAAACAAGTACCGAGGTACATATCTACTGTCAGTTTTTGACCTAAAGCCGAAGACCAAAAATTCCATAAAGAAATTTTTGGGAGTATAGGTACTGTGTGTAAAGTGTTTCGATTAGCAGTAGGATGATAGGATAGCAATATACTCTGAAACTGCCTGCTGGCTACACTACAGTAAGCTCAGATGCCAATAAGTTGCTGGTGGATATATATAAACTTATTTAAAAATCTATATGTGAATCATTTTAAAGAAAATTGGTTGTTTTCACTATTAAAAAGATTTTTGGGCATCCCATTTCTAATTTATAAGTGGAAAGTGGTAGTGAGTTTTTTACTCTATCGAGACCAGTACGAAATACAAGTCTGCAGGCAATTCTCAACCTACTGCATATGAGCAGAGAAAATTAAAAAAAGAAACAAGTACCGAGGTACTTCCAAATCAGACAATTTCCAAAGGGAGAGTACTGAAATATTGTTGATAAGTCCTGTGACACACGATGATACACACTCGAGACTAGACTCCGATCGCTACCGATCTGGGCAATAAAAATGCAATAATGTAGCAATAAGAAAGCGATTCGTTGGTCATAACTCATACGTAATGTTTCCAGAAATATAATTGACTTTAATTGTCGAGCTATCGCCAAAAACATCGCTATGGCAATAAATGGGCAACACAATTTTTATTGCCGTTCTTATTGCCACAGCAATTTTTCGCCACAATTTTTGCTGGTTAACATCTAAACTATCTTGTAATTGAATTGTAATTGAATTGAAGAATTGATCATCGGTTGGTCTACTCTCGCAGGCCAAAGGGGCCCTGGGCTCAGGCTGAGCGGGCCCATGCGTAAAGATGGCACTGCTTGTGCCTTGTGCAATTAAAGTAAAGCAAGCAATTCTTCTTTATCAACTAGGTCCTAAGGCAATTGAGTTCTACCATATATAATCGGCCCATACGAAATCAGGAGTCTTATTAAAGGTGAATATAGCATTAGACACTTAGGAATGTATGTAAATACATAAAACTGCTATAATGACATTTTATGAAGAATCTCTTGAGCCTAGTATAAGAGAGAAAGAAAGAGAGAGTCTTGGCAAGCACATCAATAACACGGTGAGTGCTTATTGGCCTTTCTTTTATTAAAAAAGAAAATGTAACCGCTCAAAAAATTTTACGCTTTATTAATCATCAATTCTCATCATATATGGATACTCGCAGGATTAAGTCATTGTAAAACATAAAAGAAAGTACCCTGGAAGTGATTGCAAAACGCATTTTTCGAAGTACAAATATAAAGGTGACTGAACTTTTATTTGCATTTACCTAACCAACACGTAAAAGTAACTGACACACGAAATGGCGAGGTGCCGTAATAAACGAAAGTTGTAATCCGGTAGAGAATGGTAGATATTAGCTGTGTTCCTTTCGATTGCGTACAGCACCATCAAGTATTTATCTTAACCCATGTCAGAACCAGTGAATGGTATACTGAATTTGATAACCAACAAATTTCGCTTTTAAGCAACTTTTCAATTATAATATAAAAAATAAGGCTTGAACTACAAAGCTGTCAATTGAGCGTAAGCTTTAATAACAGCTTTTCGTTATTATGTATGTACTTAATTGGGAAATAGTTCGATCATTATTGTTTTATGAAAAGTTGTTTAATCGATCTGCTTGCAAGTATTGTGTACCGAAGAGAAAGAAACATAGCTTCTATATATGTATATCTTCATTATGTACGTGTAAATAGTATTGTGCACGTCATTTGGTTAGAATATATTTTCATGATCGGTTAATTTTTGGAGCAAATTTTATAGATCAGTAATATAGCTACTATCATAGAGTAAAGAAATCTATAGAGACCGAAAATGTATGGCGGAAATTCTCATAGATTTTGTCCACAAGAGCCGAATCTAACAGCACCGCATTTTTGAAACTATTCTAAAGCAAATGTATTTGCTTATCATGATTACCGCCATCTGGTTGCCCATATCCACAGTGGTTCCCTATGCACTTGCATGCATTCTGATATGGAGCTTTGAAAGTTCTTTAATTCATAGAGAAATACTTCATACGATGCTTGATCGTGTGCATGCAAATGGATTTAAAACTGTCCTAATGAAAATATTTGTGCCTTGCATTTTTTGTGATGACTGGAGAGCTACTGTAGTGCATCGACTTGCATCGAAGAACTACAACAGCAAGAAATACTAAAAGGTTTTGTTACGATATTTCACTTCTGAGTATAGAGAATGGTAGATTTCATAATTTTCATTGCTATCTTTATGTTTTCGTTTAAGACTTTATTTATTTGCTACTAATGATGGATAAATTTGAATTCTCGCATATTTTCACTTGATACTGCAGGATAAAACGAAGGGTAACATTCTGAGGTTTCCAAATCTTGTAAGAAAAACCTATAATGACCATGCATTTTGTCTGAAAAATGGTTAGAATTTTAAAAAATTTGCAAATTTTTTTAAATTTTTTTCAGACACCGTAACGCTTAAGAATGTTTTAAAGAAATCATATGTAAAAGATTTTTTTTCTTATAATCAAAACCAAAAATTAAAAACTAACTTTTATTTAAAAAATCAAAAATAAAAATCGGGAATTGATTTTTATTTTAGAAACTGAATTTTGTTTTAAAAATCGAAAATAAAAAGCATTAAATGATTTTCATTTCACATAATTGTTTGTCGGGTGAAAAATACTTTGGCGGTTGATATTAAATATGTGTCGAAATATGCCGAAGATTTTACGACATATGGGAGTGGATGGAAATTACATACGGGCTTTCATCTAAGGTATCATAAGAATTGGTACAGATTTTTCGTTGATTTTTAAAATTAAAATCATTTTCAGATTTCTATTTTTAATTTTTAAAATAAACTTCAGTTTTTGATTTTGATTTGTGATTTTTAAAATAAAAATCAATTTTTAATTATTATTTCTGATTTTTAAAATATGAATCTAAATAGAAAGTTACTTTCTATAATTTCGATTAAAAATCATAAATTTAAAAAGTATAGTCCTATAACTGCTGACAAAATAGGGAAGGAGACTTGGAGAGATGATTGGGCAGAAAGTTACAGGAGGTTAATGGAGAAAGTATCTATAGTCACAAACCCCATGGTGACTTTTGGCCCACCCTGTATGTGGAGAAGAACTAGTTAACTATACAAGCTGTGTTATTTTGTGTCCGTAGAACAGAACAGAACAAGAGTAATACAAAAGAGCGCCTCAAGCGAATAAGATTTTTATTTCCAGCAGCTGTCACTGCTTTCAAGTTTATATGTCAAAAAGTTGACAGTTGACAAACAAAAAATGAATACAGAAAGGTTAAATATTTTATATTTCTGGTTACCAATAATTAAGAAATAAATAAAGGAAGTGACTATTTATATATACAGTATATACATATATCCAATTGGCTATTTATACATATGACTAGTGTTGTCATCCGTGACCTATGATCCGCGCAAAATCTAGTTGGTTTAAAATAATATATGGTTAGCTAGCAGTGTTTGCTATATTTCCGACTTACTACAACACTCAAAATCCATCTCCATTGGATCTCTTCCTAACAGCACACATTGACCCTGTGTTATTTGTAAATCAGGTTAGCCCACCCTAAAACTTTGACCATGATTTCTTATACATGACATATAACTTTCCAGTCAATTTCGCTCCTTTGTCTACATCATTTGCTTACCGCGATTACAACAATCTGGATTATGATAGTCTGTTCACTGCTTGTAGATCAATGCCCTGGGACAATGTATTTAGCTGTCACTTATTGAATGAGAAAGTCTTACTCTTCACTGAATATCTAAAATATTTATACGACAAGCACGTCCTAATGCGGATTCGCTATCAGCGTTTCGGTGGATGCCCTTAGTTTTCAGATGAAATTCGTAATCTGATAGCAAAGAGAGGTTTACTGTATCATCAGTTCAGAATTTCTGGTTCTGATTCCGACCTTGGTCGCTACAGAGCAGTGCGGAATAGAGTGACCTCTGTCATTCGCTAGGTACTTCAATTCGAAGCTAAATCCTGCTTTCCCAAGGAACATCGTTAAGACTTCAAGTGCTAAAAATTTGGAATGTTTCCTATATGGCTCCTATATAAATCTCGATCAATTTTTAAGTTCTTACATAGATCTTGTAATTCTTAAAGGAATAACTAGAGTGTTATATCTACATTTGTAGTTCTATATGAGTCTAAGGAGTATAAGTCTTATATGAAGAATTTATTACTTGAATATAAGTGCTATAAACGTGAGTATATGGAACTATAATTACCAAAGAATTGTGATCCTATATAATATTCCTATATCAGTATTGGAGAATTTAAATATGGGAGTACAGTTCTTTGGAAGTATGTTCATATATAAAGCTTCATATCAAAAATCAATCTCCAATCAACCCTTATATAAGACTGCGGGGCATAAGTAATTTCAGTAAGAATTCATTTTCGATATCAACACTCATATAAGCAATCAGTATTTTGTGAAGTTTTATATAAGATCGAGGGGATCACTTGGAAATTGTGTTCCTATACCAAAGCTCATAGGAGATGCTAAAGTGTCATGTTGCGGTACGCGGGTAGTACAACGCCAAGAAAACGTCTAATATACTACCCTCCTTTGCGCAGTTGGTTAAGAACAGTGAAATTAGAATTACAATAACGAATTTAATGGATGAGTAATAAAAAAATGTCATCTAGAAATTTGTGGAGTAATACGGAGGTTACCTTTAGAGGCCAAGTACAATTCTTTTAGTCGTTGAAAATAAGATCTAGGCCCGAACTTAGTAACCAGTCCCGTTACAAAAAGGATATCTTGCACGGTGATAGCCACTGGGAGTATTCATGGTCCGTTGAATCATGCTTTACGAAAGCCATACCAAATGAGTAGCCCGACATTGGCTAACTTCAAACCACGGGGTTGAGGAGCACAGAATATTGGAATATTCACCTCAACTTGCGATGGTTCTTTATGGGTGCATCGTGGTGGCTGCGGTGAAGGGTGCCGTTCCCTAAATCGGCAGAGATTGTATAGATCTCGCTTCTACCAGTAAGCTGATGTCATGTCATGCTCTATTGGCATACTGGAACTCGTTGTTACGCACATGAGGACGTTGATTGTCGATAACAATCCAAGCATGAAGAATGCCGTGAGATGAAGCCATACTTGGCAGGTGCTCATGTAAAACCACAAGGACTTTCTGTCTATTTATGAGTAGGAGGAATTATGACCTAAATGATCTACCACTAGTTCAGATCAACGGCGTCGTCATACCATATACTAGGTCGGTTAAAAATCTAGGCGTTGAGCTAAATACCAAGTTTAGCTGTGGTGATTATATATCTAGTACAGTTGGAAAGGTGTAATCTACCCTACGAATGATAAGAATGTCGGCAAATATATTGTCACAATGCATGCGCATGAAGCTTGCTAAAGCTCTCGTGCTACCCCACTTCATCTTTGGGAGCCTAATATTTCCTAAACTGGATTCTTGCTGTCTACGGAAATTAACGGTAGCTTTCAATGACACGATTCGATTTATATTCGTCTTGCCCAGATTTTCTCATATTTCGTTCTATATCAACTTGGATGCTCTCTTGAAACATTTCTCATGAACAGAAGGCTGAAATTCTTGTACAATCTGATCTATGTGAAAGAGCCAGGACCGTGTTCAATTTCTGAGCTCCACTCGTCATCGTCATCTTCCACTGCCTAGCTTCCTCACTGAAATTGGTGAGCGATCTTACTCTGTGCAGGTCATTCGTAAATGGAATTGCTTACCTATTAGCCTTCAGCGGGCTAGCTCCATTGAGACATTCAGCAGACTTCTGGCTTCGACCCGCTTACCTTAATACGCACTGACCGATACTGTGCACTGTATGCGGCTGCACCTCTTTGATTTCTCAACTATTTTTTTTTTGCATACATTTATTATTATTCTTAATATTTGGTTTTTTTTTCATTTTTTCCCTTAAATATATTTTAGCTTTTGCTCTTCTACTTTAACATTATATAAAACCTTAATTTTTTTTTATTTATATATTCACCAATTTTTCTAAGTTTTTGTATATGTTTATCATTGTTACGACTTTTTCCGCATTTATTATTTACACACATATTGTTATATTTATAATTTTTCCCATGTTTTATTGTACGCTATTAAAATTGCCAAAATCTGTTGTATCTTTGCCAGCAACAAAGTTTATTATTATTTATTATTTAAATTAAGAAAAACGGTATAGAAATGGGTGAGTTAAAAAAAATTAAGTGTAGGTATGTCGAGATTTTCAAAAAAAAAAAAAAAAGATGAAAAAAATATATATTTTTGTTTCTCTTTATTTTCTATCCATCTCTTTCTATTTATAACAGATGATGTCTCATGTGATATTTTTTGTAAATTAGCCATTCTGGATATTTCGCCTGAATTTGTTGGTGGAGCTTTGTATGCAAGTGTCCTCTGATAATAGCTCGAGCGATCTCAACGGAATAGGGATATTTTTCAACATCTTTTGTAAACGTGAAAAAATGGACTAAATGTCTGCTTAATAAATGCCAGAAGCCTACACAACAAAATTGACGAGCTGCATAAAATTTATGTTGGCTTGAATATTCATGTTATCCTCGTACTGGAAAGCTGGCTCCATGCGGGTATACCTTCTAGCTTGGTGTCCATTCCGGGTTATAGCCTTTATAGGAATGACCGTCTAAGCCGTGTCGGTGGAGAAGTTACTATTTACTTGAAGCAGGGCCTTAAAGGTTATAGGGTAGATTTTTCAAAGTCAAACAGCATTGAATTTTTGTTTTTGGACGTTGACACAGGGGCGGACGAATGTCTGCTGGCTGTTGCGTACTGTCTGTCCGTCAGGTAATTTTGCCACAAGCAGCTCTGACGGATTTGCAGCCTGTATTTCTCACCTTACCCATCGCTATGAAAATGTTATAGTTGCTGGTGACTTCAATGTAAATATTTTAAATCAATCCAATAATGCCGACAACTTTTTATTTTTAATGCAATCGTTACACTTAAATACTATTAATTCCTCCACCACTTACTTTAATTGCAATAACCTATCTCTTTTGCATCTTCTCCTAACTAGCAGTACTAATAGAATTCATTTTCATAACCAGATTAGTCCTCCCAACATACTTGACCATGACCTTCCCTTTTTGGGTTACGATATTCCCCTTGAAATTCTTTCTAGCACCAGCTTCTCCTTCCGTGACTTCAAAAACATTACCTTTTATCATTTATTCCATGAATGCTCATCATTACCCTGGACGGATATCTATAATTATACATCAGTTGATTGAAAGGTAGATAAATTTTATTGTCTAATAAAATATCTATTCCATAAATATATGCCTCTTCGTACTAAGCTCGTAACCTCTACCCCTGACCTTAGTTTACCCCCCAATCAATAGCCGAACGGGAATACTTGTACCAGCATTATAAACGATTACGCAGCAACTTCGCTCGGAACTTATTTAAGATTGCCCGCAATCGCGTCAATACTGCTATTTGAAATGCCAAACGCCTATATTTTAAATCCAAATTTGATTCGAACTTACCCCCCAAAATGCTTGGCGCAACTTTCGAAATGCTGACATTTATCGGGATAATGAGCCCCATTGCAATCTCAACCCCAATGAACTAAATATTCACTTTACCTCTCCTCATCCAGACAATTGCGTGTTAGTGATTTTAACTCACGTATTCTTCATTTCAACTCCCCCTCTTTCCAGCACCAAGAAACCTGCTTTTCATTTCGAGGTATTGATCACGTTGATCTCATTGCGGAAATATCCTACATTTCGTCCAATACTGTTGGTCGTGACGGTTTACATCGCCTATTCCTTAAAATGCGATTACCTTAAATTTCACCATACATACTTCATATTTTACACTCCTGTCTGACTTACTCCTCGTTCTCTATAGCTTGGAAAATAGCCATAATCATACCAAAGGCAAGAAACCTTTTCCTGAATCAGTTGTTGATTTCCGGCCAATTAGCATTCTCTGCTACTTTGCTGAAGTACTTGAAAAAATTTTGCCGTCTCAGATTTCAGAATATGTCTAAGCCAACAACCTCTTAACACAATTTCAATCTGGCCTCCGGCCAGGACACAGTTGTGAAACTGCTATACTAAAAGTCTCCAATGATCTTCGCCTGATCCTCGACTCCAAGAACTTTGGCATACTTGTCTTACTGGATTTGTCAAAAGCTTTCGATAGCGTCAGCCACTCTAAGCTATTAGATAAGCTTTACAGTAATTTTAAGTTTTCTTGCTCTGCGATCTCCTTAATTGATAGTTTCCTCACTGATATTTCAAAAGGTATAAATTGGACGCTCCTCATCCTCCCTACTCCCCCTTTTCTGTGGTGTACCCCAAGAGTCTGTGTTGAGCCCGCAGTTGTTTTCTATACTTATTAATTAGTTGCCAAAGGTGACTCAAGATGTTCAGCTTCATCTCTATGCTGATGATGTACAAGTATACCAATATAGATGCGATTTAATCCTACAAACATGCTTTAAAGTTTATATTTAACAATTTTATAGAGCCTCTTTTGTGCTGGAAGACGACCCAATAGAGTTCTTTTCGGGTAACCTGAAATTACCTTGATCCACCAAAATCGATATTTCTATGTAAATTTTGGATGGATATCGATAATTATTTTTTCACAATATAGCTACAGCAATATTAGGGCTGTAATTTTAAGGAGTGGGCTCAGCTGGGTGTGAGGTAGAGATAAAAACTGCAAAATTTTTGGATATTTAAAAAAATAATTTTATTTTTAAATGAATTTTTTATTTCGGAAATTTCCTAGGAGGGCTAAATAAGGGTAGTTAATTACAACCCCTATTTGTCCTGAAAATAATTCTTTTCACTAAACCTCGATCTGATTCTAATTACCGAATCTAAGGTCATTACATTACTTTCAACGCCATCTTTCTGCTAAATTTAAACATTTAAGCCACTTTTTCTCTGTTAAAATCATCTATTATCTATCGGGTTTTATTTATTAAAAACTACAAGTCATTATTCCTAGTTGTTTAGGAATAATTAAAAAAATTAGAGTTCGCTAAATTACTTTTTAATTAAGTTGCTATAGAAAAACCACCAGCCTTTATCCCATACAAAATTCGAGCTTACTCCAACGAAGCCAAAGACATGGGAAGTTTTTATACATAGATAGATAAGGCTTTTAATGTCAAAATAAAATTACAAAAAAAAGTGTCAGAGGTCCCCAATAGAAGAAAAAACAATAGATTCCCCTCAATGCAGGCTTCTAGCTTGAAAATAAAAATACAAAAAAAAGTGCTAGAAGTCCTCCCTAGTAAATAATACAATTTTTTGAAAAGAAATACTATTATTAACCAAAAGAATTCTTCGCTCGGTGCTGTCATATTTTTTTATAAAAAATAAGAAGCATTAATCTTCATTTGGCATTTGAATCAGAATAAAATAAGTAAAAAACGAGTTTTCAAACAAAACTGAGGTCAAGCCGCATGAAAAAGTAGAAAATAAACTTTTCTTCACACACAGAGGTGGACTCAGATTTTTTGATTGGGACATTTCTCTTCAATATTCTTTCTCTTCATGAATCAAATCAATTATTTCCTCTGATTGATCATACTGAAATATATCGGTGATTGTCAGCGAATAATATCCGAGTCCACCTCTGTGTGTGAAGAAAAGTTTATTTTCTACTTTTTCATGAGGCTTGGCTTCAGTTTTGTTTGAAAACTCGTTTTTTACTTATTTTATTTTCTGCCTTTTTCACGTTAACTAAATTGGAAAATTCCGCATTTTTCCTAAAACAGTTTTATCACTAATCATATCGATGAAAATTTGTCCGATGATTTTCCGCTTTTCCGGGTTTTCCATGGAGTTTTCCACAAAAGCAACTTTATGCAACTCATTTCGTTCTACAACTTTGTCTTAGGTTGCAAAACACTCAAACGCTTCCTTGGTCGGAAAAACTCCGGAAAAGCGTTTTACATTTCTTCGATTTTTTCTGCAAGTTTTCACCATTGTCGGAGAGAAAGTAATGATGCCAGTGGAATGGGAACTTGATCCTGCATAATTTAGATAACTTTTTTACCAGAAAATTTTTCGGAAAAGTCGGAAAATTCCGGAAATTTTTTTCGGAAAAATTGGAAAACTCTTCATTTTTCCTGAAACAGATTTATTACTAATCAAATTTGTACCAAATCTTCAAATGATTTTTCCCGATTTTCCGGGTTTTCCATGGAAATTTCCGGTTCAAATTTTGATAGATTCAATTGTCACGCGACATGAACCTGTGTGCCAAATTTCAGCTCGCTGTGGGGACGAAAAGTGGGTCTACGAGAGTGTCGAAAATAGTAAAAAAGAAATATCCAGACAGACAAATTCGTGTACGAGTTAAAGGGAAGGATGCTCCGTTCTCAAGATATGATTTTGTGAAAATGACGTTTCATCGTAAAATCACGAAAATTTTAACCCCCCTAGAAAAAAACTAGTTTACTCCTTTTTTTGCAGGATTTAAAGCGTAGAAACATTAACATAAGTCCATAATATCACTTTTCTTGGCAGTTCTGTTCAGACTTTGCATTGTTTCTTTTGCCGTTACTGGTTTCGATTTTTTTTTATTATTATAATAAATTCGATTTTGTAACGAGTCACGACTACGAAAAAATTGTCCTCAAATATTTTGCATGGCTAAAAATTATAGAAAAATATTAAATTTTTATTAGGGACATTCGAGTGTATTTAAGTAATTTAAGTCCCTAGAGGACTCACCGTCATAAAGTAAAAAATACTCTGAAGTGGTTCGAAAAACGTTTTTGGCATTTTAATAAATTGTCGATTATGTTAATTATGGTAAATTTTGAAGGATTTGGCCCTCAGTAAAACGTACACTAATTCATGAAAAGAAGACATTGGAACAAGGCTTATAATTTATAATGCTGTACTTATGTATGGCGTATTTTTTTTATTAGACCGGAATAAGAATAAGAATTGTCTGCACTTTTTAATATCTCTGAAAAAATAAGTGGGTGTACTCTTATGTAAGTACGGACGATCCTTTTTAATTCTTCTTCAAGAAACCGCTTACAGAAATCATTATCGAAGATTCAAGTTTGAGGTTATGTTGGCGTTAATAATTTGAATAAGTACTCACAAAAAGTTATTTAATTTTCTATTTATTACCTGTTTCCAATAAGTGTACAAGAACGTTTTCTCTGCATCAAATTCAAGTATATTCCCAGTAGTAGTATGACAGATCAGATGACAGACACTTATAAGATTCTTAATTCAGAAAACTCCAAACATACCTTGGGCACTGAAATATACATATAATATGGACTGCTTTACTTTCTATTTCACGTGGACACAATTTTGTCTGTCAAAAAAAGTACTTGCGTTGGTGCCAACATTGAAAAAATCATTGGCGGGAAGTTGAAAAAGTGAATGCGCAGCTAGAAAAGTGATTTTAAACCTTTCGTATATCTACTGTGTATCTAATGAATATATTGGCTTTGATAAAACACTTTTTATCAGTAGTAACCCTAAATAATTAATTTAAAAACATTTATTTCGACGAACTCACTTAATTATGTTTTGCTTACAGTTCTCTCTCAGTTGGTATTTGGTGCTTAGACCGAAAGATTCAGAAATATAGAAGTGAGCCTACTTTCTGCAGTGTATTTCTATGAACGTAGTCAGGCCATATTATACATGTCAATTACTTTGGGTTTAAAGGAATCGTTTGGAATTACGGACCCACAAAAAAAGAACACGAAGGACCGATATTTCGGAATGAAATGAACTAAAAATGGAATAGGTACCTTGGAGTGAAGCGGATCGATCTGAATGATAAAAGAAATACACTCATAACTATGACCACTTACGTGACCCCCTGTCTACACTAGCCATGAAAAATTGCTTGCCATATTCTATGTTAAACCCCATCTTGGAAAAAAAATGTTGGTGTGGGCAAATTATGTTATGACATCTGATTTTTGGTTGGCCGATGGCGTTATCAAGACCGAAATAGACTGCGCTCAGAGGATTGATTGCATTAAAAAATTTGGAGCTCGCCGATTAGAAGAGATGAAAAAATTAAGAAAACGAATATGCACCTTTATAGTTCCACAACCACTCATTTAGTTCGTAAAAATGAATTAATTTAATTAGTTCCGAACGCGTTAGCTTCATTTCAGCCATTTTGATTATAAACGTCAAATTTATGGTAAGCAATTTTCTTGGACATATATGATCGGCCATATATGGCCTACCATGAATTATTGCCATTTCTACACAGTCTACACTGGCAATACCGTAGCAATAACATATGATAGGCCATAATTTATGGCCAGTGTAGGCAGGGGGTGAGAGAACTAGATTATGGTGCAGTAACTTTAATACTGATGTACTTCGTTGTGTACATTTATCCAATCTGTAGTATACAGCATTCATCTGCATGCACAAGCTATGCGCTAGGCTTGTTAGTAGCTGAGAGTGAAGGCAGCCATTAGGCAGATCTCCTATGAGAACCTTTATAAATAAAGCAAACCTCTTCTTCTATGTTGGGTGGAGCTAAAGGTTAGCAGATGTCCAGTGGTAGAAGTAAATACTGAATATCGAATGCTTTTTTATTAATACCTCAATATATATTATATACTTTATTTATATAAAATGTTTTATTACTACTTAGTATAATTCTGTTGTTCTTATTGAAAAAATGCACACCTGCATTTTGTTACAATTAATTTATTTGCACTTTTGTGCTTATCTTTGTTTGACCCGTATCAAGCGTGTCGCAATACATGTAAACAAATGCAGTGACTTCTTACAGTTGTCATAATACTTAAGTGTGACAAGCATTTGGTGAATACATTTTTTGCTTAGAATGCATTAATATTATTGTGTCACATTTGTTGTGATCGACTAATTGAGAAACGTTTTCCGGTCAATTGATTATAGCATTTATGCTGAATGTGCATTCTTGCGTTTTTAATTGATTTGTTATTTTGTGCAAAGTTACATCACAATGAGATTTTTCACTATAACTATAAATAGGTAACAAATCCTGTTAAAAATAGTACTTTCAGCCATGCCACAATATGATAAATTTCTTAGCTTGGACTACTATCTAAAAAAAATGTGGAATTTGCAAAAATATATAGGAATATTACTACAATTTATTCATGCATATTGACATCATATAATAGCACAATGCTGAATTGCTGGACATATTTCTCGAAATAATCAAGTGCCCCATAAATTCTCTAAGATATGAAAAAAGAAATTGGAATTTTGGAAATTATAATACGTTGTTAAGTAAAAAAGCTAGTTTTGGTGTAATTGTAAGACCAATTCTTATTATACCAGAGATATGTAGTTTCATATGGTCACGCATCTTGCAAGTTTCAATTTTGAAGTGCTTTTTTGCATATATTTCTAGAACGGTTTGTCGGAAAGTAAAAATGATTATAACCAATTTTATTGGATTTTATATTTTGAAGAACCTTTTAGTGCAATAAATTTGTCCAGGACTGATCGTTTTACAGTATACTTAAAAAATCAAAATATTTGTATGGCAACAATAAGAAAAGGTTGCCCGATTTAGTTTATTTTTAAAATTTTGTTTACTATTGATATGAAAATATCATGTACCAGGCAGTGCCCAAATATAGTATAGTGAAAACCGAAGTTTTTATATGGCAACCCTATGAAGGAGGACAAATCAGGAAATTGTCCCATTTTCGATCTAAGTTAACTTTGTTTTTTTAAAAAGGCCATGTGAAAAATTTCAACTCTCTAAGTGAACGCGTTCTCTAGTTATCGTATGGATGGTGATGACACACAGACGGACGGACGGATGGACGGACGGACGGATGGACGGACGGACAGACGGACATGCAAAAAATCAAAACAACTTTTAATAAGCATTATGCGTGGGTGTATAATCCATTTTGCTCTGCCACCGTTATTTCTGTGCGTTGCAAACGAAATGGCAAACTTAGTATACCCTATGATTTCATGTAGGGTATAAAAAGAAAGATTTCCAGTACTTTAACGCACTTGATGAAAATAAACTCACAATTTTTCAGCAAAAGCAGGGCTTATAATAAAAGTTTATTATCTACGTATTAACTTTGTGGAAATAATGAAATATGTATAAATTTAAAGCATATTTAAAACTTAAATTTATTAGTAAGCAGATTTCGAAGGGTCGAATAAGTGTAGAGAAACTAAAATACCTTCATTTTCGGTAAACAAAAGTATTAAGAAAGTGTATTGAAATCAAAAATAATCCTCCACTTGAATTTTAAGAAATTGTACAACTAAGATTTTCTTCAGTGTAAAGCAGAGCTCAGAAATAACGTTCTTTATAACGTTCAAATTTCGTTATATTGGTAACAATGAAGAAAAAATAACGTTATTGATAGAACGAAATTATTTTGTTACAATGCATAACGTTATTTAGGAAACCATATAATTTTGTTAATAATAGGAATGAATGAAAGAATTTTTTGTTTCTTGATTAAATTATATTTATTTCATTTCGTTTTGATTAAACCTTTGAAAGGATAGTGATTGCATAAGTGTACGATGTAATATTCTTAAGTTATAATTAATAATACGATTATAGGTTCTCCCAGAATAGATAAGTCAATGAAAAACATTTTTTTTTGGTGCGTTAAATGACGTTATAAATGCGTCCCATCTATGGTTAGAAAATTCTATAACCCCTGGACGATTATAATTTGAACAAAATAAAATCCATTACAATTTTTATGTTAAAAATTTGTTACAACTACAATCGTTTTGGTGATAAAAATTCATTTCTTGGAACGTGTTTGGAAAATGCCAAATTTTGTTAATAATCCAGACCAAAAAATGTCAATTAATATTTTCCTTACTGTTAAATATCCACTTTTTCAGTTATAATGAAATAATACTGAATAATGTTTAAAGTGATTTAAAATCACAAAAAATAAAATACTAAAATCATCTCGTTACTCGAAATAACCAAAAAATCATATCAATTAATATAATTTTATAACGATATGGAGCACACCAAAGTGTCTCTAAATTAAAGGAGTCGCTTACCGAATAGCACCCAATTTTTGGATGCTAATCGCAGTGGATAAATGGTGTGGTTGATTTGAGACGTGTTGGAATATAAGTTTCCCTATAATAAAATGTCACGAACGGATGCTTTGTAGTTCTTTCTAGAACAGGATTTGTTTTGAATTCGACAAATTAAAGCATCCGAACATCTCTATCAAGATACAAAGAACTAACTGCCCCCTTTTTAAGTTTTTCTACCCATCTCCCCATCCTCGAAACTCACATACCTAAATATCGAGAGAATAGAGGTAGTGAGGAGCTTCTATTATCTCGTAACCATAATTATGAAATTTCACTTGTAAAGAGAATGTTGTCAATTCTAAATAAACAAGCAACATATGGAATTCCATCAATCAATTAATTAAAGGTAACAATCTATAATTAAGATAATAAGTAATAAAATATTGTAAGTAATATAAAAGCTACAATAATATTGCAAGTCTAAATTACTTTTAATTATAGTAAGGGGGATCTACAATGCCGGAATAGGTTATTCTTAAATACCATGGCTACGGCAACACGGTTGGGTAATGGATATAGAATAGGCGAATAATAGTGAGATATAAATATCACAGTAAGATTATGTTAAGTGATCTGGAAATTGTACCGAATTCCAGCAAAGTAGTATGGAAATTGAAATATAATTACCTTAACTAAATTAATATTTAATAGCTCTAGTGAAATCTAAAGAAAAAAAAAAAAAGTTTGGTCCGCTTAATTCAAATGGAAATGAGTGCTACTCATTGGTGATGAGTTGTGGAAAGCAACTCAATTCATGCAATATCAAGCGAAGATTTACGTAGTGATCCGACGAGTGTTGCCACTCTTCCACAATTGTGGAAGATCTTCCACAAATTTTCAAATACTTCGATTTTTCCACCTCTTCCATGCAAAATCTACCACAATTTATGTCTTTAATTTATTATGTTTATGGATTGCTTGTTCTGTCCGCAACGCATATACAACGTTTTATTCTTTCCGATTTTTTTGGTTGACATAAGCATAACTATGCTGGCAATAATGAAAATTATCAATGTGACATTTACTATATGTTCTTCGATTTCACAGAGGTTTTTAAAATTTTGCAAAATATGATTCAAAATGAAAACGTCAGGTTTCTGTTAATTACAAAGCCTAAAATGTTGATATACTATTTTCAAACATGTCCTTTGTATTAGAGTTTAAGAAATATGTAAAAAAAAAAAAAACAGATGAAAATTAAACATAATCTTCTTCACTACATTAAGCTGTGTGGTGACGAGTTAAAGGGACGATTTGATTTTGCAGATAGCCAGCTCTAGAGTACATAGATACTAAAAAAATTCAAAATACTAATCCTCCTTTTTGGAAGCATGCCCATTTAATGAAGCCTCTTTAGAAATACTGAATAACCAATGGAGGTTTTACACAATTTTTTCAAAAGATAGAGTCCAATGAAATTTAGTAAAAGACTTGAAAAAGTTGGCAAAAGAAATTAACATTTTCGAAGAATGAGTAATTTTTTGTTTTGGCATCCTCATCTCAAAATAGTGCTACTGCTTAAAGCATATTTTCCTAGTTAAACGCGAAAAAAAAATCGTATGGGAATAAGAACCATAGAAAGTACATATTATATTTTGCATAGAAATACACGAAAGAACAACGATTTTTAAACCGCCCTTAGCATTAATAAAGTTTTACAAAAGCTTTGCTGCTCCTATTGTGTAAGACAAGTTTAGTTACTAAGATCCATTTTTAGGGCTCCGTACCCAAAGAGTAACAACCGGAACCCTATTAAGGCACTTTCACATCGAAACAGAAAACCGATAAGTTCTACACCGAAAATCGCTTTGCTTTCACATCAAAAACCGAAAACTTTTTTGGTTAAATAGAAGTAACATTTAATTATCATAAAGTTGTATGATGAGGGCTCATACGAAAAAGCGTATTTTAATTTTACTTCAAATCCCTATCCATATTATAAATGTAATGTTTAGTTATCAATGTAAATATAAAAGTGAGGCATAGTATGACTGAAAAAATTTTCGTCCCGAAACGTTCCACATGTGGAAACCGAAAAGAAATTGACAGATGCAACCGAAATCTCGTTTTTCGGCCGAAAAAAGATAAAAGTTGTGTTTTTCTTGCAAATCTGAGATAAATATATTATTTTATTAGTAAAATTATTAGTTTATCCTATTTCCCATTATTTTATTAATCATTGGAGCAAAAATCTTGTTTTAAAGTGGAATAAATTGTGTTTTTCGGTTTACATTTTTCGGTTTTTTCGGCGTTTTTTTTCATTCGTTATTATTATCATAAGTAGGTATTTTTTTTCCAAATGACAGCAATATTTTTTCACATGTCGCCTACTCTCATTTGAAAAAATAAATAAAAAGTACATAGTGTTAAATTTTCTACGATGGTACGGAGCCCTACGTGCGCGAGTCCGACTCGCACTTTGCCGGTTTTTATTTTTTTATACATAATTGGAATTGTGTTGGAATATTTTTGTGAGTTGTCGGGTATTACTTTCTCTTTTTGGAATTAGTGTTTGTTTTTCTTATTGTTCTTGTTATTAGAACTAACATTTCTAAAATGTCTTTTCCTTCACTTTTTTTCATTTCTACCACGCTTTTCTCCTTTCTTCCATTCTTTTTCAAACGAGTCTACCACTAGTTTTTCAAAGGAAGTGGCAACACACCGACCAGAACAGGATCGATGACGAAATACAACGAAGATAATGAAATTTGATTGGCCACTTGCTACAATGTGATAGCAACAGAATGATGAAACAGCTTCAGGATTGAAACTAGAAAGAATCCATTTAGAAGTACATGGGGAAGAGAAAATTTTCACTGGAGACACACGAACTGGTAGATCTTAGAGTTCGAGCTAAAGCCTATCGCACAAAATATACACGGGTAAAAATATAGGTGTAAATATTATAAAGAAATAATATAAATATAGGTCCCTAAAAAGTTTGAATAAATTGTATACTTCCTCAATTTATAAAATTTTATAAGAGCGTTTATTAATATAATACAACTGACTATAAAATAGTTTTATATAAATTTTATATGCAGGGTGATTCAGATCAAGATATCTTCCGGTATACCACGCAACTCCTTGAGGTAAGCTGATCAAAAAATTGTTCCACATACCCCCCCCCCCCCGCGGTTGTGGCCACTTGAGATTTCGCCAAGGGAATAAATGAGTAATCTTTTGAACCACCCAATATATTTTGGTTATTGTTAGCTAATTAAATAGCCAAGAATAGTAGCTGTCGAAAAGTGTATTAATCTGTATCTTTTAATTAAGCATCCTTAAATTATTACTCCTACGTCACATAAATTTCATAAATACCGTTATTTATATCAAAAACTTTTGTGTGTAAAAAATCAAATTTTTGGAAATATTTGATAATAGTTTAAAGATGCTTAATTAAAAAATACAGAGTAATAAACTTTTCGACAGCTACTATTCTTGGCTATTTAAGAAGGTAAAAATAACCAAAATATATATGGTGGCTCAAAAGTTATAATCAGGGTTCACGAATATTGGCGAAATCTTCAACTGGCCACAACTCCTAAAGGTAGGTCTCTAGGGGAGGGGGGGGGGGTATGTGGAACAATTTTTTGATCAGTTTACCGCAAGCAATCGCGTGGTATACCGGAAGGTATCTTGATCTGAATCACCCTGTATACTTCAATAAACCTCTCGTATATAGAATGGGTTTATAACTGGCTTAGATAAAATAAATAAATGCAAGATATGCTGTTTTAATCAATCTTATATTAAGTTTATATCATTAGTGATTAACCTTTATACTGATGTATACTATTCTATACAAATGTAGTATACAATTTACACCGTTTAGATTAGACCTTATTGGTAAATTCGATCGATCGAATTGATTCGAATTCGAACTGGGAATCGTAGTTTGAGATTCTTCGTACTCTATTAGGCAGGAAACTATGATGACCCATTTGCATTCTAGTCAATGTAAAAAATGGAGCCCCTTTCTTCACATAGAAATCAAAACTTTTTTAATTGGAAAAACAAATGTTAATTCTATGAAACAATCTAAATGTCTATTTAATCAAAGAAAATATTATGATTTTAACCAACCAACTAACTATACAGTGCCCATACACTAACACTAGAGTCTCATCCAAGAACGTCCATATACTCACTTGCCATCGTGGCACGAAGCAAAGCTATGCTTAAATGTATCGAATAGTGACACATTTTCAGTTATGCGTAACTTGCTTGATTCTTCAGTTTGTATGAAATATTTCTAAGTATTTCTATTGATATAAATAATTTGAATGGTTTTAATATAACTGAACGGATAGAGTTTACACCAAAGTAGGTAGTATCAGGCTCTCAAATATCTAGTTAATGTATTAGTTTTATACCGAACGTAATTGATCCTTAAATTTAGATGGATACAGTTTATACTTTGTACTAAATTCGGATAAAAAATGAGACCTTTTTCGTATTAGAGATGCCGATATCCGTATATTTATTAGATTTTATATGAAAAATTGTATTCGCGTAACTAATAAGATCGAAAGTATAAAAAATTTGCATCGTTTATACCAATTTTTTTAACCATGGAGAGCTACTGTTACCACTCTATGATGTCCCTCAAAGGTTTAAGGTATGATGATTTTGATCTTCATTTCTTTCCATCCATCTAGCTATTGTATACGTATTGAAATATTTCATCCTACTAAAATAAGCTTATTAATCACAGATCATTATAATGAATTAGGAATCTACTATATAAATAGTATACAAAAATTTTAAATTAATTATTTTTTTATTACTTAGTACATATTATGTCCATTAGTATTGATTGCTCACCAGATATGAGTTTGACATGAAAATACTTTCCCACGAACTTTAAAATCTCCGACAAAAAAGTGGGTGGCACTTACAATTATATTCGAAGAAATGTTACACAAAGTAAATCCATGCATCAAACCATATAAAACACGAAAACTTGAGCTAAGCAAAAAAACAAAAAAGATTGCTTCAAATATATTTATGCTAATATATGCTAAATTAATACACCTATTAATATTATTCGAACCTGTTTGCTTGCATTATGATGCATCCTTCTTATATATGTACATACATATGTACAAGTCACTTTGGCTTTCTTTCACTGAAAATATTATCTTCATATAAGAAATTTAATAAAAATCAACTTTCTGCAAGCAAGGAAATTACTTTAAACGACTCTTCATGCAAAGTTCAATGTCATGAGCGTCGCTTGATTTGCGAATTGCTTCTCCTTCGGTGTATACTTAAGCGATCATTACCAGACTTGTGGTCTGTG
The DNA here is from genome assembly GCA_963930735.1 of Dioctria linearis. NCBI lineage: Eukaryota > Metazoa > Arthropoda > Insecta > Diptera > Asilidae > Dioctria > Dioctria linearis. The sequence continues at coordinate 242,799,879 of OZ005741.1, forward strand.
GATAACTCTTTACACAACTGCCATCAAGAAAGGGAAAGTTAAGGCCTTGAAGCAACTTTACTAAATATGTATTTACAAAATCGGCTGGTCCGATTGTTTAGCATAATCCAAACATTAAATTTCTTCTTTACTTCATAATAGCGCAATATAGTTGGCATTTGAGTTGTTTAAGACCCCATGGGGTAGTACCCAAATCAAAATCAAATAAATCAAAAAAGCATCGAATATTTTTTATATTAAGTATTTAATTAAAACTTAAGTAAAAATTTTCTTAAATCTATTACTATAAATTACTGCAGAACACTCCACATCAGTCATGAACCATAAATGCAACATGAAAACGACAAAGAATCAATTACGTTTTTTTTTTTTATGATTTATAAATATCCCCGTAGATTTGATCCCCCGAAATAAGATATTGAAGAAGTTTTTACAACTAAACAATAAAAGATGTATATTTTGAAATTTCTAACTACTTATTCTTGTTCATTTGGCCTCATTATAATTAATATTTGTCTTTGTAAAAATTTGAGTTTTCATCATAATTCTCATCCTCTTCTGGCATAGGAACTTCACTCATATGGTGTCCAAATACAGCATGGCTACCATCTCCGCATTTTTCAATGGTACGCTTAATAAGCTCTTTAGATGGTTGCTTTAAGTCGTACGCCCAACCAATCTTTGCAAATATGTCTAACCAGAAAGCAGTTACATTAACAGAGTATTTTCCTAGCTCAGCAGCTTTATAATCCCATGGGAATACATGATGATAATTATGCCATCCTTCTCCCATTGCACAAATGGAAACAAAAAGATTTTCACTGGGCTGAATACGCCTGAATTGAAAGAAACGTTTTTGTTTTATAATAAAAAGTGAAAGAAAAAAAAAATAAATAAATAAAATAAAATAAAAAACTAAAATTTAAGCTTACCTGTCATAAGGTCTTTTCCCCCATAAGTGTGCTGCACTATTTACAGACCAGGTAAAATTTAAACCAAAAACGTATCTCACAACACATTGAGAAAGAAAGGCGGTATAGAATTCTTCATTCCAAAAATAAATAGGAATTATCGTAGGAATTATAAAGCAGAGCAATAGCTTCATCGGAATGAAATATTTTTGATGGAATTGAATCACCGGATCATTTAATACATCGCTCATGTCTATTTTTCGTCCTCGTCTCAAGACTTCCGGATGTTTGTACATCATAAGCCAACCAACATGAGCAAAGAAAAATCCTCGATTGGCATTATGTGGATCCGCATCTGTTTCTGAGTATTTATGATGTACCCGGTGGTCACGGACCCAATCGTACATAGTATTCTAAAAAAAAAAAAAAAATAAATAAATAAAAATAAAAAATTAGTAAAGTGTTCAAATTCAAATTCAAGATTATAGTTAGTTGAATATATGATTATGTATCGTGTGTTTGTAAATAAGATGCACTTAGTATATCCCGTATTGGGAGCCTACTCTTTAAATATATGCCAAACCATGATAAAGAATGCCCTGAACATGATGGTAAAAACATTGTTGAACTGAAGATTAATAAGGCTACTAGTTAAGGTAATTATGTACATAAGTAGTCTCCCCAGTCGCATTTCTTCTATATTAGCTAGTGTACATTATTTTCGCTCGAGCTAGGTATCCCCGTACATGCTTGGCCCGGGCGGCTATCGTAAAAGAAAATAATACGGTTAAGAGTGAGTCAGGCTCGCGCAATAAGGGCACCAGAACTTTATCAACAAATAGTCGATCGATAGAATTTATGTATATTTAAATCTAATCCAAATTTACTTATTTTAAGTGAATAATACTCAAACAGACAGACGCAAGAGTAATTTTATAACAATTTGTCTTATTGTATATACATATATTTAAGGGGGGTATCTACTCACTGACGCTCACGGAGATCACGCTAAGCCACACAAAACACCTTTATTTCGGTAGAGTCAAGGCTTACTTACTGCGGCTTGATAAAACTTGTATTAAAGTAAGCATAGCAACATTTTTTTCCCAAGCATCTATAAGACTGAAGCTAAACGGGGTAATTTTTCCATTATCTATGATTCAATGTCACTAACTCTGATTATATCAAAATTTTAGCTTTAGATACCTAGAAGATTAGGGCAGAACGATAGTTTTTCACACATTTTGGCCTATATTTTTATAACCAATTCACCAAAAAATTTTGAAATCTTTTTGAACGTACTCGAACGATACCCGAAATGGTACAAACAGTAAAATAATTAAATAATCGCGCGTTAATCAGTCAAATTTCAAATTCCTCGGACAGCCGTGTTCAGCTTGTGGAATTATTTGCTATCATGAAAGCTGTCAAAATCGAAAAAAAAATTTTTACTGACTCTAAAGCCTCGCTAGATCTAGTGAAAAACAGGAAAAATGACTCACCGCTCATCGAGCTGATAAGGAATTAGCTAAAATATATAAAAATTGAATCCCTGCCATGTGGCTATCCTTGTTAATAAGAAAGCGAATTAACTGGCCAAGTCAACGGCCAGGAACAACAACTTAGACTCTAAAATTTCAGTGGATACCGAATTATCAACATACAACCGAGAAAGGGAGATGAGTTGGAGCAGACAAGTTAGATGGGACGAAAGTCAACACATTTCGACATTCTCACTGATCGAAGATCGAAATCGAAATTCAGTGCGGTTGCGAATGAAACAATAGATTCAACATTCAATGTGAAATGAATTTTTCTGGACACTCTACAAAAGATCTTCAAGGTTGTTAAAAACCGATATTCTGCTTCCGGTTATATTCATTTTATGTTCCCCAATTCTTGATACTATGTACTTCACTTCCTATCATTACCTTAAACACAAGTGTTGTGCATTTGTGGTATAGCAAATTCAGATGTGAAATATCTTTTGCAGTGTTTAATAAAAAATAAAAAAAACATCGATATTTTATGGTTGTAGTAGCTAATTGAACTGAACTGACTGAGTGAAACCAGATTATTGACAAAAATCAAACAATTTAGGACCGAGAGTTCATCCTTGTGGAACCTCACATCTAAAAAATAAGATTTCTGCAACGTTGTCCTCAACTTTAACTTGTTGACATTACCTAGTGAAAAAGTGAGATGATAAAGTTAACACTGTCAAATACTTTTGAAAATAAAGTTTGTCCTCATTTTTAACAAAAATGTGGTTAACATAAACTTTTTTCTATAAAAATTGTAAACTGTGGACTCTGCTCTTTAATTTCACCAATTTCACTTATTTGCTAATTGTATCCGTTAAAGAGTTATTAGATCATAACCTCATTCAGGTCATACCGTAATAAGACGATATTTTTTTTTAAATGACGTGCTTTCAATCACTCAGGGAACAAATTGTCTTTGAGAATAGGCCTTGAGAATAGGTTAATAACTCTTTAACGGCTACAGTTAGCGCATAGGTGTGGTAGGGAAAACTAAAGAGGAGAGTCTACAGTTTACAATTTTTGTAAAAAAAATTATGTTAACCTGGTCTGGCCCGTGACAACATGAAACGTGCAAAGCAAGCTTAATATGTAAACAATATGATCAATTTCGACAGCATGACTTTCTCCATTAACTAATAGCGTTATATTGATTTTTTGCTGAATTTGTTGTCTACCTAAGTAATTTTTTGTAATATTGAAGTAACCCATACTGTCCTAATGAAAGCAACAGTGGAGTATACACAAAATAAATTACGTTCACGCACATATGTATGTATATAAGTCACGATAATCAAGTGCTATCAGATCGCCCTGGAGTATGCCTTGCCCTTTTCTCTGTGTTTGTCCAGATTTTTGCCGATGCAAGCAGGATTATTTTGGGTCTGCCCTCCTATTTGAGGATGAGCTGGACTGGAAAGCTTACCTTACTGAAATAATGTAATATTTTACAACACCAGTACACCAATACAGATCAGTACGAACCCTGGTTCCTGACGGATAAAGGAAATTCAATAAGTTTGGGAGAATATTGAGAAATGATATGATTTAAAGAGGATATGCTATACATAATGAGAAAGAGAAATCAAATGAATTTTGAAGTTTTGAGAGAATTTGTCATTGTGTGCTACCCACTATAGACAGAAGGTCTGTTTGATGAAAACCCCGCGTAAACCTAAGGCTACAGCGGGCTAAAACCTAGGGCTACCCAGAACTTATACTAAAAATTTCTTGGGGTAATGGTTTGACATTTGTCCCTTGAGAGCTGTCTTTTGCAATTTCTTACTGGTTGGGGGCATAGAATAAAATTATCCGTCACAGACTAAAGTACATATTATGTAGTGTAGTAAGAGTAGCGATAATTCGATTGGATCAATAAGTGGTTAGAATTGAACGGCTGCTACTGCTATGAGAAAGAGATGTTTTTGCTGGATGGCAATTGATGTTACGTAGGGTAGGATGGCTGTATAACTGCAAAAATTGCCAAGCTCACAAAGTATGAATTGTTGAAACTAACTAACTACACTAAGCGATCGCGAGTCAAGAATCAAGCGAATGACGTAGACATTAAACTGTCAAACATACGTTGGAACGAATCAAGCATAATTTAAGATTTTATTCAATGCTATCGCTTCATGATGTCAAAAAAATCTTTCGATTTCTTGAAATGGAATTAAGTCCTAATAAATTCAGTCATGTTGGCCATGACAGTTAAAGGTAGTCACGGATAATCGGGGGATAGATAACCGAGTTTCCACGTGCTTATAATGCTTAAACACAGCTGCGACAACCAGACCGGCCGACGACGTCTGTTTTTATAATGCACAATTTTATTAATTTTCATCATTTTGATTGGTAGTTTGTAAGTAGGATCAAATGAAAGGTAATACATTCTGAGGTATCCAATCTTGCAAGAAAATATTACGGTTATTACGCATTTTGACGGGAAAATCGTTAAAATTCAATAAAATTAGGATTTCTTCTTCAATTTTTTGACTTTGACGTCTTATAACTAGTGAAATGAGGGGGTGGAGTTATGCTTTGACATTTGTTAGAAAGCTTAGACCATTTATCATCCTTCTCTCTCCTTCATAGGTTGCACTACAAGAAAGTTACGGGGTATTTCGTGACAATTTAGCAAATTTTCATAATCACCAAGTAACTCTGAATCGGTTGAGATAGTCCTTCCCTTTCAGAACCAAAAGGGGGGGGGGGAGTCGTCCTCGGCCTCGGGCAGCACATATTTTGTGGCGACATTTTCTTTATATTTCTATATAGTTATATCATATAAAAATATAAATAAATAATATAATAATGTTGTAATCAACAGAATCAATGATTATAATAAGTATGCAATTTAACAAAAATCCGTGCTGACCAGGCGGTCCCATTTGACGTTGATATGTTGAAACTTAATCAGTTGAAGTCGATTGAGAAAATGGAAAATGCGAACTAATTTGTAACAAAAAGTTGAAAACAAATTTGATTAATCTCAAATGTCAATTTTCGAAGGCGACGCTAGCGCTGTGTTGAAAATTCCAATCTAACTCTACCTTAAAGGGTCGCTTGTTTCAAGAATTGTTGCAATGTATAAACAAACAACAGCTGTTAATGCTGTCTTTATCGCCATTGTTGTTATTGCAAACAGCGCCAACATCGATCATGGACATCGCCAATAGGGATTTTTTATTAATTTAGGAATCAGCTTGCTTGAATAAACATTATTTACTGCAATTGTGGTGATCACACTGACCTCCTTATTAAATGCTTCAGGTGACATGACATGGGTACCTTACACAATATATATATATTATAATAACCATCAGTGTCACTAGTTGTGAACCGCGCCTTTCTAAATTATAATTAATTAAAAATTATATCCTTTCACAATGAGTAATTGTGAAATCTAGCAATACTTGCCATAAAAAACAACTAAAAGACAATATCAATTTTGAAAATGTCATTCAAATATTTTTTCATAAATAAACACGTTTACATTTTATTATTATGTGTATAATCTGTTTAAGCAAAAGAAATATTTTTTTTTATTTATTTATTTATCTCCAGTAATTGTTAATAACCACTCCCGCTTTTGAGTGACTTAGACAGAGCGCCAAATTGGAGACATGGCCGTCTTTAGCCAAGTGGGGGCCCTAGGAACCTTAGGATAAGCGGGCCCCCTAACAGAAATTATTTTCTAAAATACTTTTGGTTATCAACAGGACTAATAACTATGAACAATTATATGTAGTTTTCTTAAGATATATACATTAACTGTAGCTGGTATGGGATTTTAAGACAATATTTTCTTTCTTTTCAGCAACATTTCCTGTTGTATTTCAACGCTTCATTACGGCTATAAAAATTCAATTAAAATTATCTATACATTACCTCAAGAAAAATTACCAATAGTCATTATAATAATTATTAAAATTACATATAAAGATTTCAGATTACTTAGGGTATGTTTTATTAAGTAGTTCATGACTATGTTGGCAATACATTGGCTAGCAGTATTACCCATACCCAACGCCTCATACATTTTCATAGAAACATTTAAATGAAGCGAACAGTACAAATAGTTCGCTTCAATCGATAGAATAATTTGTTCTCTCCAGTATATAGGAGTTCTAGAACAAGGTACACAAAAGAACACAGCTAATGTGTATCTACAATTAGATGGAACAGCTATGGGTAATCCTGCTAGCCCATGAATTCTTTTGCATGTATTTTTATAGCCCTGATGAAGCGTTGAAATACAACTGGAAGCGTTGGTGAAAAGAATTTTTTTTTAATATCCCATACGAGCTACGGTACTAATAACGTAAAGTATGTTAAGATCTATCGCGCACTGCAGACTTTTTGTCACGAAACTGCTTTGTCACCAACCTCAACTCTATTAGGCTCTTATGTTAATGCGCGCATGAAGTAATGTGACAGTAACGTGATTTTTTTGTACCTCCGGCTAGCAACTTTTGGGTGACGAAACTATCATCGTGTCATCGCGTCTTCACGCTTATATGAATGTGCATGCACTGGTAACATTTTTGTCGTTACTTGACTGCCATTATCTTGGAAGATGTTATATAGCTAGGAAAAAACTTACGCATCTTTTTTTTTAAATATCTGTTGCAACGTAAGAGGAAGATATAACTAAACTAATGAAGCATTAATACAAGAACAACAAATGAGCCCACCCCTATACAAAAAAAAAACTTTTGAGGAATATTTTGAAAGCAATTAGAAGATAAAACATGGGGAGAAATATCCATGAAAGTGTTTAGAGTCTCTCCAAGGGTTCGGCTTCAAATGAATATCGCACAATAGTACTTTGATAAGTTATAGCAGGTCTCAAGGTCTGTAGTAAATCATCAAAGCTTTCAAGCCTCATCCGGAAATATCCAAAGAATTTTTCAGGAGAGGATCGCAGTTCATCAAACATTAAGTGACATTTTCCTTTAAGCTCCAAATTGGAAGAACCCAATAGCGTTGACATTTTCTATATCCTTATGACAAATACGCATATAACAGCTGCCTCCTCAAAATTTATATTGTTGAATGATGATATAAAACATGAATTTTAAGGGTGACAGTTTACTCACTGTATGCGTACTAACCTAGCCCATGGCGACAGAACGGCGAGAAAGTTGCGTAACAAAAAGTCTCTAGTGCGCGTTAGGCCTAACATGAAATAACAGTAGAAAAATTGTCGTTGATTACCAATTAACTTGAGTTTGGCTACTGAAAGTATACAATGAAAATATGCCGGAAATTTAAAAAATACTGGGACTGTAAACACAGTCACTATACGTTACTTAGTATGAAAATTTGTTGCCATGAATATACAGAAAGTGGAATAAATCTCACAGTCTATTTTCAGAAACCATATTCTAAACTAGCTTGTAATAGGCTGCCTTACGTTTTGAAGAATTAGTTATTGGTTGGTTTACTACCGCAGAGCCTAGGGAGCCTCATGGGCCCATGCGTAAGCACTGCCGCCCAGACGGCTAGGGATCTAGGTACAGCCCTGCCATAAAATATTTTGATTTCAACCAATCTCCTGTTTCATTTATGACAACCAATTCAAAATCACCCTGCATGAGCGTTTACAAATGGTATGTTGCGAAATACATATAATCCGATTTGATGTGGATGAGCTTTAAAATTGATCTGTTTGTTTTTTAAATAAACTAGTAGGTACTGTTGCCTGTGGAAAATTGATTAATCTAGTGTTTGACAGAAGCCCTTTATGGGATACATTGAATAAAAAACTAAACTAGGAAGCGGGGCGCCGTGCGAATACAGTGTACGTGTTTAAGCAATTGAATGACAGTATGAGCTATGATCCGAGGGGAAAATGATAAGATGGCCTACTGCTTATTGTGCGTCAGTTCAACATTTCTGACATTTCATATTTTATGAAAAGAAGTGCGCATTTGAATTAGCGATAATGTGGTAAATAAATAATTAAACATGATTTTTACTTAATAGTGTTGTAACATAATTGTGAAATATTCTTTTGTGAACGATATTTTATATAATCGAGACTCCGGAGTCTTAAATTATCGTAATAAAGTGCGCTGTGCTTTGCTGCAGGATCAAACGGTGTTATTGTCGTAGGAAAACATTCTTCAATTTTAATAGCTTAACTAATTAATAAATAAAAAAATAAAAGTGAAATATTTATAAAAATAAATAGCCATGGCAAAAAATTTTACATTTTCCAGTGCCGGTTTGTTTGTTTACAATTTAATTGTAATTCCTATATGGAAATTATGTCAGTCATACAAAGGCAACGCCAAGGAATATTATTTGAAAATAAGGGGCGCTAAACATTTGTTTATTTTACATAGCAATTTGGATTATAAAAAATGTCCCCATTCAAAATGTCACGATTTCATTACTGCCATGACGAAACGAATACAAACACAGCACACTAATACATTTCGCCGAGTGGCTCATGTTTTCACCCGATATGCCGTTTCCTTATTAGTTATTTATACAATGATGGGATATGAATCAAAAGAGCTATCACAAGAGATATGTGCAAGGAGAGCTATGAAATGAGGTTGAGGTTGCTGTGGATATGAAATTAAGAAAGTTCTTCAATTTAAAAACTTAAGTAAACTTCTTAATACCTGAAAATTTAATAATATGATTCGTCCGAACAAAAGTATATTTTAAATTATTCACTTAATGTATTCTGAAGAAGAACTTCTATAGTCGAAAAACTTTTCTTCGCTATTTCTCAAATAAATGATGGAATTCCTACTTTTGTTTTTGGTAGAATATCACTGAACGAAATGCTCCTCAACTAAGGCTGATGTCACATTTTCCGTAATTTCAATATAGAAATCGAACATATTGGATACATCCATTAAACCTAAATCGAAATGTAAAAGGAGAATTTCCCAAACTTTACGCGAAATTAAAAAATCATCAACATTTTTTCAAATATTATAGAATATCGCCTTCCAGTTATGATGATTAATTGGTCGGATTAAATGCAAAGTAAATAAAGAATACTTTACAAGAGAAGCCATCTGTATAGAAGAAAGACTCACAATAACATTAAGGTATGTAAATAAAAATTAAATTTTTAAACGTTGTTGTTGTGATTTTTTTATTTATTTATTGAGATAAATTCAGAAAGGCTTTCAATTGTTGCATGAGAGGATAGACTTTTTGTAGTTGAAGGTTGGGGAGATATCATTGAAGTTTGTTCCATGCCAAGGTATACCTGTATTCTAATTAAAATGTTGGCACATGTTCGGCGACGTAATTTCGTGACTAATGTATGGTATATACATTTGTATAGGAAAGACAGAGAGAGCGCAGAGAGTATGGTGTTCTCTGTACCGTGCTTTCCTATACATTTTCAGGATATTTCGTCAGTAATGGCGGAACTTAGTTCGTAATGGGAATAATTTGTATTCTATATACCTTGTTCTATGCTACATGGCACAACATCTGAAAGAACGATTTATTGATGCTTTGCTTGTAGTTGTATATGCGCTGAAGAAACAATGTATGAAGGAGACATTATTGATGTGGATGGAGACGATATGTAAGGAGAATTTGTTAAGGAAGCGGATGTAATACTTTAGATTGTTATCCTTCGGAATATTTGTTTGGATTAGCCGAAATATAAAAAACACTATTAATATTAAGAATTGGTGGAGGAGAGTATTTGACTTTTATCAACAAATCAATCATCCCAGCATTAAACTCCTCATTTCCTCCATTTCCTGCACAAAGCTAAACAAAAATGATACATTCGGATTTTGTAGAGTATTTTCCCGGTTTTCTTGTTTTCGCTTTAAAATTTCATGAATTTCCTGTTGAACGGGATTGACAGACTTGTTATTCCGTGTGCGTTTCTTAGGTTTAACAAACTCAGTTTTGTTTTTACATTTTTCTTTTCATTATTATTAGTTTCGTTACTTTCATCTTCCGTATTTTCTTTTTTTTGTAATTTTTAACGACGCATATAGTTGTGACACTTTGTATACCAGAAACATTCACTCTTCTTAATACCCGCAATAAATTTCTCTGGTCCGAACATTTTTACAAAATCTTCTGAACTTGCACTCGCAAAGTTACCCACGCCACTGACAATTCAGCAAAATCTTAAAAACCGGAAAAAGTGGCAACATTCATAAGTCTTTACCGATATCAGCAAACTCAGCATATTGAAATTTTTCAGTAAACTGAAAACTGAAAAATCGGAATGGCTCTCTGAATTTTTTCAGCGAAATGTGACATGGCTCATTTGGTTGCGTGTATTTGGGTTTTCTTAATTTCTGGAATTCAGTATACTGAAATTCCGGATAATGTGACATCTGCTTAAGACGAAGTAAATAGTAAGAAATTTCCATTAATAGAATTGTATTCATTTTTAATAAGGAATATTGTGACTCTTAACACAGCATGTTCTATAAACCGATGTAGATTTAGCAAACTTTGGATGTAGGCTGGGACATCTCAGGTTTTGAAATCATGCGAATTAGTTCGTCCGATTTCACACGAGCACACAATCAGTGGATGACTGGTCTACCTAACCCCCTGTCTACACTGGCCATGAAAAATTGCTTACCATATTTTATGGTAAAGCCCGTCGTGGAAAAAAAACTTTTGGTGTGGGCAAATTATGTTATGACATTTCGTTTTTGGTTGGCCGATGGCGTTATCAAGACCGAAAAAGACTGCGATCAGAGGATTGATTGCATTAAAGAATTCGGGGCTCGCCGAGTTAGAAAAGATGAAAAAATTAAGAAAACGAATACGCACCTTTATAGTTCCGCAAGCACTCATTTCGTCCATCAAAATTAATTAATGTAATTAATTCCGAACGCGTTAGCTTCATTTCAGCAATTTTGATTATAAACGTCAAATTTATGGTAAGCAATTTTCTTGGTCATATATGGTATGCCAGATGGTCTGCCATATATGGCCTACCATGAATTATTGCCATGGCTACAATGTCTACACTGGCAATTCCGTAGCAATAACATATGGTAGGCCATAATTTATGGACAGTGTAGACAGGGGTTAAGGCTGAATATGAGGTTCATGAAATTTAATATTGGTCTTTACAGCTTGTACAAATACATAATTCCGCTGAAAACAAAATTTTTTGGTGTACTGTTTTGTTATCTAGTCATAGATTATATTATTTGGTACATAAAAGCATAAATAATATTATTACAAGAATTAACTATTAAAAATCGTTTAGAGGGATTTTTTTTCCAAAAAAACACAATATTTGAAACTTCAAATCCATATTTTAAATAGGTATCTATATACCTATACCACTCCCACCAAACCAATTCCTCATATTTGACCATTAAAAAAAATATATTGCATTCGTTTGGAAATGTCTTCTCCAGTTAAATTGTAGCCTATAAAACCAAACCTTGCTTAATTATGTGTTGCAAAAGATGGCTCAGATGTATAGTCACGTGAATGCAAATAAGAATGTCAAAATTCGCTGAAATTAAAAATCATGATTTTTTTTTTATTTACATAATTTATCGGAATTAATTTCCATGTGCCATTTCATTACGTAGCGTTCGTATAATTTTTAAAAAATCACTTCTGCATTTTCGCGGCACATTCATCGTTAAATGAAAGAAAGAGTTTATTCTGAAATAACTTTAATGAATTCAGACGAACCTGAATCAACTACATACCTACAACAAATTTAAGCATTTTATGGCTTTACAAGTAGATCTCTGTTGTTGTAGCATAACCAAACTTGTAACTTGGGGAAAAAACATGTTCAAAAAATAAGACAAAATGATTTTGGTGCAAAAAAGGCAGTAAGGTCTTCTGGTTTCTTCCGGTTAAAGAGGTCAGGATTTCAGGAACAATTTCACCAGTTTTTTTTTAAATATTTAGTGGCTTTTTTTTCGAGGTTATCTTGCTGAGTTCCTTATGGAATTTTTAGAATTATGAAAGCTACTTATGACCAGCGAAGTTAGCATATTTGCGCTGTTGATGCCACACTTTATGGTCTCGTGCCAGCATCGATGGCTCCTACTTTACGATATTTGTTTACAATTTATACATTAAAAAAGTTTATCCTTTATTAACTTTTTTTTTATAAAGCGGAAAACAGGAAAAGTGGATTCACTGAAGTAAGACGAGTTAAAAAAAAATATCCGGAAGCGAAGTATGGTTGTTAAATAGGAAGACTATATATTGCTGAGAACGATTCAAATTGAAGCGAGCGAAATGTCCACCATACATATACCGTGGCTGCCAACTAACAGGCCGCAAAGGCCATTCTTTGGTAGTTTTTACTCCATGGTCCTGAGTAGGAATATTTGGTTGATAGTCGTGCGCAAGTGAATTAAAATCTCAATCAATTGCAAATATGTACATATCTTAAAGTGAGTGAATTTTAGTTATAAAGCTGCGTGCTCATGTGTTTTTTTTTCTTGGTGATTAATTAGTGCAAGAAATATGTAATTACGTTTAGTGTAGTTTACAGGCTTAATCACTACTGAGTAGTGTATTTTTGTTTGTTCTTTAAGAAAATGAGGTACATATGTCCGGAGAAGTCTGGTGAGATTGTTCACAATAAATCTGGTATATTTGTATCTTAAGTATAGGTTCAGGTTCACTGGAATTAGTTAATCAACGAAGGTCAATGATCCCAATCTGTTAGAGTGGACCAATCGCCTGGTAGGTATGTTTATGCTGATTGGTTAGAATCTCCGTTTGGATTCAGTATGCTCATGAAAGTGAGAGATCTGTTATAAGTTTATAGTTAGTACCACTCACTAACTGTTTCCTTATATTCACTATTTCTCTGTCTATCTTTTATAGCCTATAGATGAAATCATAGGGTATACTAAGTTTGTCATTCCGTTTGTAACACGTAGAAATAATGATGGTAGAGCAAAATGAATTGGAGACCCACGCATAATATTAAAAGTTATTTTGATTTTTGCATGTCCGTCCGTCTGTCTGTCTGTTCGCCAGCGTTCACTCAGAGGGCTGAAATTTTGCACACGTCCTTTTAAAAAAACAAGTAAATTAAAGTTCGAAAATGGGCTGAATCGGATAACTCTTTCGTAGGGTTGCCATACAAATATTTCGGTCTTTACTATATTATATTTATTATTTTATTATATTATATTATATTTGGACATTGCGTGACAACGCGTCAATGTGGAAAGTTGAAACTTTAGATTGAACGAAAATTTAAGTTCGAAAATGGGACGAACCGGGTAACTCCTTCATAGGGCTGCCATACATAAATTTCGTTTTTTACTAGATGTCCTAGACGTTTACATTGTCTACTGAAAAGCTCTTCGGGTTATAATCATTTTTACATTCCGTTCCAGAAATATATGCGAAAACCACTTCAAATATCAGACTTGTACAGATGGATGACCATACAAAATTACATACGGGCATTAATATAGTATCATAAGAATTGCTCTTAGACCAATTCTAGCTTTTTTACTTGTTTTACTTATAGATTAGCCAATTCTATCCAACTAGAAGCCAGGATGTCAATTTAATAATCTAATAAATTTATAACAATAATAGAGAACTGTGAATTTCAGTTATGTACTCGTATGTATAAATTTAAAGTGATTTATTTATTAGCTAATTAGTTATTTATTTAGCGTAAAACAAAATAAACAATATGAATTTGAGTTGAAATCAATCATTTGTGCTAATGGATGGATTAAAAAGAGGTTGATATCCCTGAGGATTCCTGGGTAGGCCACTTAGATTCACCCTCAAGATTTACAAGACACATCTCATAAATCCTAGCCGGACGCACTAAGGAAATTACCAATTGGCGCCAATCCTCGTTTGTAGCTTAATTTATGAAGTGTGAGTCAAACAATCAGTAACGGTTATTGAAATCAACAAGTCTCATCCTGTTTAGGCGACCCCACATTGCCTGAAAACCCGTCTATGTAGAGAGCTGAAATTTTGTACAAAGCGTTTTTATACAAATTTCTGTTCTTGGTGTTGCCATACAAAAGTTGAGGTTTTTTTTACTTATACGGTGAAAACAATCAGTCCTAGACTTTTATATTGTAATAAATAGTTCTTCAGAATATAAAATCCTATGTTATTACTTTTTATCATACTTACTGTCCGATGAACCATTTTAGAAATAGATGTGAAAACTACTTTAACAATTATCCTTGCACTGACGGGTGAACATACGAAATTACAGGCGGGCATATTCCATATAGGGTATCAGATGAATAGGTCTCAGGGCAATTCTAGCTTTTTCCTTATTATCATATAATATGGTATTCTCAGCTTATTAACTCCGATGCCCACAAACATCTGTTCTCTGTCCGAATATATCTCATGTTCAATTAAATTCATTATTATTCTTTTACTACACATGATTGGTTAATTGAATAATCAGAAGGTCGGATCGCATCAATTTCGAAGCTTAGGGACACTTTAATATAACATCGGAGTGATCAGAATATGATTCGCCTAAAACGGGAAATGCTTAGAAATATTCAGGACAACACAATCCCGTTTTTCTCAAAATCTGATAAACTCTTATATTTATTTGAATATTGAAAAATACTTCATTCTATTACATCATATAATTCAAAGAATACAGTTTGATTTGAATATAGGGAAATGAACCGGTCTTAGGTACTGTGAAAATTTCAATTTTTGGCCGCTTCACTAAGCATCGTTATGTCACATCCACACATTGCTTTTAAGTATTCAGAAGCTAAATATGCACCGGTCTGATCCCTGGCTAAATTAGTTAAAAAAAAAACATTAACATAACAATTATGCAGAAAATTCCAGTCTTAAATATTTTAGTTCTACAAGCAATTTCCGTATACTTAAATATTTCGCATGCGTATTTGTCACAAACTTTTTATGGAATAAATTAAAAATCATCTTTCCATTTTCTGGTTTTTCAGATGTTATCAAAAAAACCGTAATTAAATTCGTCTGACCTACTTTCAGAATTTACATATATTTGTCAATACATAATAGTATAGACGAAACCTGAAAAACAGGTACATCTAAATAAACTTTATTCATGGATTATGATACGAAGAAAGTGTGATAGGTGACCCGTAACGTAAATATCCCAAGAAGGGGGTGGATCCAACTAAATGCTGTAGCCTACAGAGAATTCGCTATTACATAGACTACACCTGAAATTCCATATTTATATGGAAGTCACTATTGTTCACTAATTTGTATAGATATTCATGTTTTGAAATATTAACATATTACAAACATAAATTGAGATCCCTTTTAATCAGTAAACATATTTGCGAATTTCCTGGCCAATTCACTTCCAATAGAAACGATAATTTAGCTTCCATTACACATATGTAGATTCTTCATTAGAATCAATCTCTCATACATTTTTTTTAATTTTTCAGATCTTCAGTTAACTTCCACTGACATGCATATGTACATATAACATGAACTGCTTCGTTTCATGATGGAGCTATTTTGTTAGCGGGGTTGTGGCAATTATCTTAATTTCGAGTTTCATTTTCGCTTTAATATTGATATCACAAGTACAACAAACTCCAAATACATTCGATGTTATTACTTTTATTGGAAGCCTATCTCATATAACATCAAATATTCTTTAACTTGATTTTTAATGAAATTAAATTAAGCAATTTTTGTTTGCCTAATCCTGAAAGTAGGTACGGGGAACAGAGAAAAAATTACAAATGTTGTATTGCCATCTATTTCTATTCTATATTATATTCATTTGGAAATTCACTGAACTATTGTGAATTTCGTACAGAAATTATTATTTAAAGTTCAGCGGAATACAGTCGTTAAGCCAAAAAGATCAAACTATGAAAAAGTGATCCAATGTTAATGTAAGCAGTTTTAGTAGTGTCAGCGGTCTACATATGTTATACATGGCTACTTCTTTCTTTTATTTTCGACCTAAAACTGCATCATATTTTTATTATGGACGTAAGTAATTGACAAAATAAAAGCGCGCCAAGTAAAGGCATTTTAATTAGAAAATTTCATAAAAAATTTCTAGAAACAACGGATGGTTACGTAAAGTTCTAAATTTCTTCACGCCGTGAATCACATCGTTAAGGAGAGACACGTTGTACAACATACGAAGTCTCTTAAGAAAAAAGCGAATTTTTCACAAAACACCCACTATCTTAATAATGACAGGGGGTACGGTCACTGCCTAAAGCTTGTATGTAGAACTCCATGAGCTTACCAACCACTGTGCAATCAGCCTCTTACCCCTCTACTCTAACTCAAGAGTTATAGGAGTATAAACCAGAAATTTCGGATTTTATTACCTTTTTTTTACTTTGACATCGTTTTTTTTCTTTTCTTTATAAATAGGTAAATTGTAAATTGGGGACCCTCTTCTTTAATTTGACCTACTTCGCCTATGTGTTGTCTGTAGCCGTTAAGGAGCTATTAGCTCTTAACCTATTAGACGATTTTTGTTTTAAAATGACGCATTTTCAGTCACAAGGAAGCAAATTACCTTTGAGAATGGGTTTGAGAATAGCTTCGAGAATAGGTTAAGAGCTAATAACTTTTTAAGGGCTACAGTAAGCACATTAAAAAGAAGAGTCCCCATTTACAGTTTTTATAAAAAAAAAGGATGTCAAATTAAAAAAGAAAAGTAAGCAAATCAGAAATTTTTAGATTATACCACAATAACTCCCTAAGGGGGAGGGTACGGGGGTGGTTGAGCAGTCGTGGGAAAGGCCATGAAGTTCTGCATACAATGAGCTTTAGACAATGACCGTACGCGCTCTACTTTTTAAGATACAGTGTGTTTTGTGAAAAACTAGATATTTTTCTGTAACTGTCACGCCTGTAACTCCCAAATGGTTGATATGCCTTCCTCCCCCTGCCATACGATTTTTTGTTCGTCTAGGTGAGTCCTATCATCTCTTGCTCTATTGATCTTTTAGACCCGAAACACCCTGTATATCTAAAAGTCTAACAGTTATTTATACATTATTATGCTACGAATAAAGAAAAAGCGACTTGTCAGAAGAAATTTATGCCTTGGAATCAGTAGGTATCTTGGGATATGGAGTCGTAATAATTTATCAATTTGAAGGCATGCTCGCTATTTAATATAAGATTCCAAAGATATTCCTAGAATTTGATGTGATACTGCGAGACATAAACATATCGTCGAGGTTGATAATGTATCTTACCCAGGAATTAAAAGCTACTGATAGCGCCTGGATTAATCTCAACGTCGTAGATCTGGGAATAAAATCCGATGCAGCCCAAAGTCTGCGCAAGCCAACATACATTTTCCGAACGACCAAATTCAAGTGATCAGACCAATCGTAGACCTTGTTCAATATAATACCCACATTTTTACTCGTTTCCACGTCCAATAATGAAGAGCTGATAGTCACAAGCGAAATACTAATTTTAATATTAATACTTATATATGCCAAAAAAATGGTGTTATTCAACATAACATTATGCATATAGATAATATGTACGTTGTAACGGCCGAAGTAATATGCGAATGTCTGTCCGTCCGTCCGTCTGTCCATCCCTCCGTTTGTCCGTTCGCACGATAGCTTGGGAACGCGTGTACGTAGAAATCATACGGCCTTTTAAGAAAAAAATGAATTTAAGATCGAAAATGGGACAAATCGGGTAAATCCTGCGTAAGGTTGTCGTACAAAAATTTTGTTTTGCAACGCAAAACGCGTTGACGTACCGAACTGAAATTTCGTACGCGATATTTCCATGAAAATAATACAAAAAATTTTAAAAATGGGCTAAATCGGACAATTCTTTATTGCTGTTATCATATGAAAATGTAGGTTGTTTTTTACGTATACTGTGAAAACCATCAGTCCTACACGTTTTCATTGTATTGAAAAGTTCTTTAGAATATGAAATGCTATAAAATTGGTACACAATATTTTAATGGAAACAGTAAATAAAATTTAAAAAGTGGGTTAAATTGGGCAACTCTTTCTTGGTATTGCCATATCAAAATTTTCGTTTTTTACGTATACTACGAAAAGCATCAGTCCTAGAGGCTTTTACAGTACGGAGAAGTTCTTTAGAATATGAAATCCTATAAAATGGCTTATAATCATTTTTACTGTGCGACGAACCGTTCCAGAAGTATACTCGTAAAATCACCTCAAAAGCCAACTTGCACACAGTTGAGTGATCGACCATACAAATTCACATACGGGCATTTTTCTATAGGGTATCATAAGAACTGCTCTTAAAAATTCTAGCTTTTTTACTTGTTCATTTTTATTTTCATTTATTTTATTTGGGAATATTTGTACATGTAAGATTTCAAACCTTTTAAGTATATGTAAGAAATTCAGCAAAAAAAAATTAATTAAAATTAATTAAAAGAAAAATAATTAAAAATTTCATTCACTAATGATTGAGAAAGGCTGTATCGGAAAGAATGCGAAAAACATTATGTTAAAATGCTATTTAAGTCATTAAGATCAAGAATGTTAGAAGTGATGGAAAAGAAGGCAGGCCACACACATTATTAAAATAAAATAATAATATTTTCCGTAAATAATAATGTGAGAGGGGTAGGAGAGGTTGAAAATTCGTAATTATCCTTAAGCAATGTAGGAAATGCCTACCCGCAAAAACTTGTATGCCCTTCTATACCTTTAAATTGTGTTATTGTGCTATCCAGTTGTCGTGGAATTGTATTTCTAGAACGGTTCGTCGGACAGTTAAAATGAATATGACCAATTTTATATGATTTCATATTCTGAAGAACTTTTCGCAACAATATACGTAAAAAACCTAAATTGTTATGGCACCACCACGAAGGAGTTACCCGCTTTAGGTCATTTTTGATTTTTTTTTTACTATTGTTATGAAAACGCCATGTACAAATTTCAGCTTTTTACCTCGACGTGTTCTCAGGCAAACCCCAAATATTTAGTGAAAAATTAAATTTTTGTATGGTAACCCTACGAAGGAATTGTCTGATTGGTCCTATTTTCCAAATTAAATTTACATTTTTTGTTAAAAAGCCCGCGTGCAAGACTTCAGCTCTCTAATCGAATGCATTTTCGAGTTATCGTGAGGACGTACAGACGGACGGACGGACGGGCAGACGCACAGACTGACATGCAAAAATCAAATTAACTTTTAAAATTTATTATGCTCATGCTACTCTACCCAGCATTATTTCTGTGCGTTACAAAGGGAATGGTAAGCTTATGTCGATTTCGATGGGACCATTTCAGTGTTCGACTATTTCTGGTAGTGGAGAACTGGGAGCACTGAGGTCCATCGAACATATTTCTGTCATATTCCTTGTATTTGTGGACACACGTATTATATACACGGAACTGTCAAACGTAATAAATGCTCTTTATTGGTATAGGTATTCAAACAAATTCTTCTCAACTTTATGCCAATGACACAAATACAATCTTTTAATTCATTTAATTAGAAAATTTCACAAATAATCGCGACAGTACACTTTGACAGAGCAGATGACAATTCAACTTGAATATGTATTTGTAACACCGACAAAATATTCAGTGCAAAGTAGGGGAAGTCAGCGCAAACCTTGTGCTGCACTTCTGCTTAAAAATTGTCCCATCGAACATTTTCAGTGTTGTCCCATCAAAATCGACATAATATGTTTTACGATTTCATCTAGGGTATAAAAAGGGAAATTCTCAAGAGCTATGTGGTTTCAAGATCATATTGACGATTTATAGCTCATGGGTTCCTTGAACTTATAATAAATAATACAATATCTGTTTAAATGCTGTGTTGAAAATAATGAATGCGATTTAAACAAGCGCGAAACAAGAATATAACAAGGAAAGAAATTTTAATTGGCCTAAGATAAAATTAAGCTATATAACTTTTCAAGTATAATATAAAATTTTGTTTATTTCCGGTTCATTACACAGTAAAACTGGTTATACCAATTTCATAGATTTCACAGATCCCTTCAGTACACTAAAAAGTAAAAACGTCTGGGTATGATCATATTCATGTAAATGAGCACTACGATTTCGAAACTTTTATTCGGAAACACTACGTAAGAGTTACTCCATTTTACCCATCTACGAGATTGATCTTACTTTCATGCGGACAGACGATCGAACAGAAAGATGGGCATACTGATGGACAGAGAGGCGGACAAACCGACATACATGTATTAATCGAAAGGTTTCATGATTCTATGCTATTTGTGGCAATTAAATATTCTGAGCCAAGTTAGTAAATCGTCGGAGAAAGCTTCGAAAGGATATTATTAACGTGTGGAGCCAGATTCCTGTAAGTCTTCAGGTAATGTAGTAATGTGTAATTCAATAACTCGATATCTTCAGGAAGTAGGTAAATGAAGCAAGGAAATACATCACATTAGGCAATAGTTTTGTGGTATATTTATTTAAAAAAAAATCAAAATAAAACTATAAATAAAGTTTCTATTTTCAGTCTTCAATGAATAAATGCAATTTTTTTTAATATGCAGTATTTGTGTGCAAAGTAATGAACGCACAAATAATCCCAATCTGCCATAATCTACCATATAATAAATGTTCTATATAATAATATATATTTGTACTAAAGATGAAAGAAGTGAATATTTCTCTTTAACCCTACAGGGGATATGTTGTCTTATAGAAAAACAATTAACCATAATTCAAAATGAAAAGTTATGTAATCTTAACTTGTCCGGGTTCGAGATGTCTGCCACTGGTATGTGCAACTCTGAAACAACTTTACCAGAGAAAGTGACCATGAATTTTTTTTCTGACCCATCAAGGAAAATTTAACGAAAAAAATATACCTCATATACCTACTTACTTAGCGCAAAATCAGACCTTATCTTCGCATGTAACCTGATCGTCTGCCACAAAAGTTTAAGAAAGAAATTAATTTTGAAATTTCAATCTTTCAAGTTGAGACCTTATTTTATTTGTGAGTTGATAAATTGCATGTACATCTTTTCTGGAAATCTTTTTATAATAATTATGAAACAGTTCAGTTTATTTTCATATATACGACGAAAGTTTTGATAGTTTTTGATATATATTTGCAAATCTATTGATAAATTATTTTATAATTGAATATTGAAGGTGCGTAGTTTCTGACTACGAACGTTATCAAACTAGTTGCTAGATGAATAGTTACAATTTCCTGATGTAGAATGAGTGAGAGCATCATGCAAAATACTTGAGATGCTATAAGATATACCTATTTATGTATACATATAGCAGGATCGAAGCTAAAAATAGGGAGCCCATATTTAAAAAGATTGGTGTGACACTATAATCAAAGTGGATTGGATTAATTTTTATACCCTAGATGAAATTATAGGGTATGCAAGTTTGTCATTCCGTTTGTAATACATAAGAATAATTATGGTAGAGAAAAATGGATTGGACACCCAAGCATAATATTAAAAGTTATTTTGATTTTTTCATGTCCATCTGTCCGTCCGACTGATACATGTGTACGTAGAGATCTGAAATTTTGCACACGATATTTTTAAAAAAATTGGGACAAATGGGGTAACTCCAAAAATTTTTTCGAAATTTTGTTCACAATATTTTAATGGAAACAGTAAATAAAATTTAAAAAGTGGGCTAAAATTGGGCAACTCCTCTTGGTATTGCCATATCAAAATTTAGGTTTTTTACGTATACTGTGAAAAGCATCAGTCCTAGAGGCTTTTATAGTACGGAGAAGTTCTTTAGAATACGAAACCCTATAAAATTGGTTATAATCATTTTTACTGTGCAACGAACCGTTCCAGAAATATACTCGTAAAATCACCTCAAAAGCCAACTTGCGCACAGTTGACCATACAAATTCACATACGGGCATTTTTCTATAGGGTATCATAAGAATTGCTCTTAAAAATTCTAGCTTTTTTACTTGTTCATTTTGATTTTCATTCATTTTATTTGGGAATATTTGTACATGTAAGACTTCAAATCTTTTAAGTATGTGTATAAGATTCAGCAATTCAGCAAAAATAAAATAAAATAATAATTATTAAAAGAAAAAAACTTAACTAAACTAATAAAACGTTTCAATAAATATCTTAAGGATGTCGTATGTTCAATTTGTTTTGAGTCAATGAAATGTGGCATTTTGCGCAAACAAATCGTCCTAGTCCGAAGTTAAAAGCAAATTTGTAATATGTTCCTGTGAGTCTACTATCCAAAGAGAAATATTACTTTCTATATGACCACAGCATGAGGTAAAGGTTGCTTCTAAGAAAAGCAGTAAATGGATACCAACTTAAAAATATTTTTACCATTTCCTTAATTTATTAACTATTACATAATGGAGAAATAATTGTGGAGAAAGGAAATACAATTGCTGAGATTTTTGCTGTAAGTCCATGTTAACAATTATTTTCACAAATATGTACGCATACATGTTCTGCCTCACAGTGCAATTTATCGTAAGATTCTCTGAATTTTCGCACGGTGTTTAAGCACTTAGAGAACACAATGTCTACAAGGCTGTAGGACCTGTTAAAATCCTGTCATTAGCTTCAAATTCTGCATCTCTCTTTTCTTTATTTGTATATTTTAAGTAACTTGTAAACAGCCACAATTATGCCTAAAAGTAATGGAAAACTTCAACAATACAATTTAAGGTGAATCGGACATTTAACTGAGATAATGTTTCATGTCTAATGACAGGGTCCCAATAAAAAGATAAGGAAAATATAAAGAATTTTAAATCCAAGATGAAATTATAGGGTATCCTAGGTTTGCCATTATGTTTGAAGAAATCCATAGCAATAATTGTGATTTGGTCATATGGGTTGATTGGATAATATTAACAGGTTTTTGATTTTGCATATCCGATCGGTCAGCTTCTGAACTCGAGAGCGCGGTTAACTGAATTTCTTTGTAGTATTATCATACAAAAATTTTTCTTTTCGCATATTACCATGAACATATATTGTATTTTGGAATAAATGGTAAATATTTTGGAGCTGTATTGAAGATTGAGATGGAAGAGAGTCGTTTTGTTGGCAGGGAGAGGTTGAGATTTTGGTAAATTTTTTCATAGCACTCCATATTATCTTTATTCTGAATCCGATTAAAAATAGTTTTAGTTCTAAGTGAAGGGTAATCGTCCAAGTTTTCCAAGAAATATTGCACTCTCTACAAATTACAAAAAAAAAAAAAAGTTTGTATTATTAACTTTATCCAGTTTCCCGCCAAAATGCTTGATAAGCAAAAATTTTCTTTAAGATCTAGAAACCTCAGAATGCTACCTTTCAATTGGCTCTGCACAGGTACAGTTCTAGAGAAAAATCTGGTCGTTATAAAATATAGTAGTACCATAAAATGTAAAAAATCTCGAAGAATCACACAACACACCCGTACTATCCCCCCCCCACTATTTCATATTTATTCCGAAACTCCCACTATATTAATGCATATGTATGTATACATAAATCATATATGTAAATAAATAAAGTAAATAAATACATATATGTAAATTTGAATACTGGGTGAGAGCACGCTGTCGCGGAGACCTAAAACGTTGCATTATAATTCCAGCTGTAATTTCAGAAACGGACTAAATTGGGCAGAGCTGCCATACAACAAGATATTTGAGTCTTGCTGAGAAAAGGATTATTTCTAAGCGCTTTTAATATATTTGAAGACATATTGAAAATCAATAAGGGTAATATCAGCGACTGTAGTATTCAGAAATAAAATGTTAATTTCATTTGCCTTTATATCTGTACCATTTTCAGTTTCAGTGACATATTAAATGAGACTTTGGAGAAGCCAAATGAATTTCTAAAATCCATTAAATCGTTAATTAAATGTTTGACTAAGTAATTTTTTTTCTATAAAGAAAAGAAAATAGCTAAATATGTAGGCAAACATGTAGTTAATGACCTAATGGAATTTATAAAATCATTTGACTTTGACTTATTTTCTTCTGAGGAGTGCTTGCTAATTACTTGTACAAACTATAGCTAATGATCAAATGAACTTTAAAGATTGACAAATTGGCGTTAAGTTAAATGAACTCTGGATGTAATTTAAATGGAATTTTACACTTTTCCATATTTATTTAATTATTTATATCACTAAGCATAATGTATGTATACAGGAATGTAATCTAAAAGAAACATTGTGGGTTTTTGCTACTCATATGTTTTCTGATACTATGGTCTGCTTCAAATTCACAAATTTCTGGTGGAGTCTGATATTGGATTTTGCATTAAATTTTAAATTAAAGCGGTACCATAACTGGTATCGAGATGGCTCAGTAAGTACTAACCAATAAGCATACTGTACATAGAGAGCTCATTTGCAGAGGATGTATCTATAAATGTATGTCTTCTGCGATACGTTCGGTTCCAGAGTTTCTGTTTTAAAGAATTGATTCAGTCCTTGATTTTGACGTTGCGTCTCTTATTTTCTGGCAATAACATTTATGGACTCAAAACATTTTTTTTCTGTGGGTAAATTACGATAAATAAATTAAATACGATAAATTTTCTTCTAGAGGACTTCTCTATGATCTGTAATATGCTTAGGGGTAATAGCCATCGATCAAATCCATAACATTATCGTCGTTTAAGTATTCGATAGGATAATTAGTTATGGAAAAGTTTCCTTCTGTAATGATAGAATTACCTTATCGTGTTTCTTGACAATAAACATAAAATTCGTCATCAATAAATTTTTTAAGTGGCTTTCAAGTTAAGTAAAGGAATGAGTTTGGTTTTCTTATTAAATGAATACTAAAAGCATGAAGTACATAATTACAAACATATGAAGCCCATTATGTAGAATATTTGTCGCGCAATTGTGGAAGAGATTTGTGTTGGCGTATATTTGCGCTAGGCCCAATACCATGTGAAGTAATAATGTGATTTCGAAGAATTCTTTTGACGCCATTGTGTTATTTTAGATATATACATACATAATATATATGGTCACAATTTCCTAGGAAACAAGTGATTCTAGCTTCCGAAATTAAAATTCGCATGATTCATCTATTTAACAATAGGGTGGAACCGGGTAAGATGCCCACCTTGGGAAATTATTGAATATATTTACAGAACGCGAGAAACAAAACAATTCAAACCTACATTAAAATTTGTATAAACTATTTGATTACCGAACTAAAATATGGTAGCGCAGAATATGTGATAACTTTTGATGTCCGACGAGGCTGTACAGATAGATGCAAAAGGGCCATCAGTCCCTTAATGCCAGGATGAGATTGCCAGTACATATTTTGACACTGCGGGAGAGATGGACAATGAATTTGTTTTTTCTAAAATACATCTTTTAATTATATATTATGGGCAAATGGCTGCATAAAACTACACAAATTCCTTCTGTTTGTATTTAAATTTTTATTTTAAAAAAAAAAAAAAATCTTTTATTCTGCTAGAAAAAAAACAATTAAGGTATAGTAGGTACAACATTGAGAAAGGAAATTCGTGCACTGCTCGTGTAGCCAACACAAACACTTAATAAAACGTATCCAATCTTCTTTTCGTGTCGTCGCAAAATAACTTTCCAGACAACTAACACATTCATTCTCATCAAAATAGTTTTCTTTGTCATCGCTTTCCACAACCACATTAATTTTCGACTCCGAGCTCGAACTGACTTTCCTTGCTTTCTTGCATGATTTTTTTGGTGGCTTTTCATTTTGGGCTTGCTTTTTGGCTAAAATTTTGTTTTTTTAAGGGTTCTTTCTCGCAATTCGGTAATGTTCTCGGTTAAAGCGATTCCAAGCTTCTTTGAACCTTTTTTAATTTTTTCAGGGAGTGTAGGAATCGGAGATATCTGTTGTAGGGCATTTCCTGGATTGACATATGTCTTAGAAGTCTTGGGTGTGTTGACACTTCCCCACAACCAACATTATTTATGAATTTTGCGGATCCTAATATCAGCGATGAAGAGACATTTGATTTTTGAACTACCATAGCACTTGTAGAAGGGTGAGGCTCGAAAGAAGCCTGGATTTTGGTGTTGAAGTTTGTGAGCTTTCCCCAATTCCATCCGAAACTAAAAACACATCGTCGGGAATCGCATCAGGGTTAAACGGGAAAATTCCAGATGCTTTAAATCCTGATACAGAATTAGATTCCGTGCATGATTTCCCCCAACTTTTCGAGAGCATTTGACCGAATTGAAGTCAGGTTAATTTTCTTCCAGCGTTAGCACGAACCCACTTGCTAGTCAACAGTATAGAAATATGGCTTCAAAGATTTGAACACTGCTCTATCGAGTGATTGTAGGTAATGAGTCATGTGGCTTGGAAGACACAGCAAGACGACATCATTATCCCGAGCCATTTCAAGTAGTTCCACAGAGCTAGAGTGCGATGCATGCCCATACAAGATCACTAGCACTTTACCCGCAGGCTTTCTAGGAATAAAATGATCTCTCAGCCATTCGATAAAAATTGTTGTGTTGACCATTGAAGAGTCACCTCATGTGGTTCAAGAATCTTCACAATTCGATTAGTATTCCGAGCAGGAAGACTGTGAACCAGGACCGTCGAAACGAACAAGAGTATAGATATTAAGAACGGACGTCCATGCATTTTCATCTTCTACAACACAAAAACAATTATTTACTAATAAATTTCATGCATGTAATTCATAATTGTATTGTTTTAGTTATTTATATTGTACCTTAATAATTTCCTGTACAATCTCTTAATTTTCTATTTTATGACCACTTCACATTATGTCGTAATTTTTGTCTAAAAAATGAAGAAAAAAACGACATTGTAGGTATTAACATGCCCTACAAGTTTGATAAGGGGCATTTTTCCGATATGTATCACGAGAAAGAAGAAAACAAAAAAAAGTTAATGAAAATAGGAGAATGCAAACAAAATTCTCCATTGAAATTTTGCCGCCCTAAATAAAATAATTGTGTGATAAAATAAATACAAAAATTCCTTTTTTGCTTTTCGTTTGTACTGGAGAATCGCAAAAAAGCCTACTTGAACAAATATTACTTCATTCGGTAAAGTTGATAAAAAAAAGGGAAATAAAAAATAACAAAAACCAAATAAAAGTATTCAATAACTCTCCTTATTTGAGCATTGAAACTGTTTGATAATAATTTCTATTGCATCTGGAAGATAAACTAAAAGAGATTTTATATCTTTTGTCTTATTTTTAAATCCAGCTTGGTTGATTTTAATCGATACATTGTTTTGAAATAAGGACTGTTTCAGAAAAAAACCTATCACCTATCCCCGCTTCTATTAGGTACTCATCAGCAGGTAAACAAAATTAGGCACCCCTGGTAAGACTGCATTATAATAAAGGTGTGCACTTATAATTGTAAGCCATTAAATGCAAAATTCTTATGTAGTAAAAATGGAGGTCAGCCAAGAAGAATGCCGCCAATTAAGTCTTTCCACCCACATGGTAAATCCGAATATGTTTCAGAGAGGCTTAGATAAAAAGTAGAAAATTCCGAAGACCATTCAAATGTTCTCAGTAAATTTCGAGAATATTATAGTTTCCATAGAAAGTTCGGGTGAGGAAGGAAGGTTTGACTAAAAATTGGCCAAAGAAATGTTAGACAACTTTAAACGAAATGCCATCATGTCGTGGAGAGATATGGCAGATAAGGCTAGAACGTCATATGCTACGGTCCATCGGATTAAAACAATAAAGAAGTTACCATATTCAAAAAACACCGAACAGAACACCAGAAAAGTACCAAGTAGCAAATTTCAGGAGCCGAATTTTGTATGAAAATTTCTTACCGAATTTCGAGAGATTTCTACGATACCCAATGTATACCCATAGTACCCAATGAAGCGAATCTTCGAAATTGTCCAAAACTAAGACCAACCGACAAATATTGGTCTATCATTGACAGAAAATTCAAAAAGTAACAAGTAAAAAAGCTAGAATCTGGTCTTAGACTAAGTCTTATGATAACCTAGATGAATGCTCGTAGAAAATTTCGTATGGTCACCGATCTATGCAAGTTTGATTTTTGAACTGGCTTTTCGCATATATTTCTAGAGCAGTTCGTCGGATAGAAAAAATTATTATTGATAGTTTTGTAGGATTTTGGTATTCTGAAGAAGTTTTTAGTACAATAAAAATGTCTAGGGCTGACCGTTTCCAAAGCATACGTAAAAAACCTAAATTTTTATATGGCAACACCAGGAAGGGGTTCCCCGATTTAGTCCATTTTTTAAATTTTATTTTCTATTACTATAAGAACACCATGTACCAAATTTCATCCCTCTATGTCGACGCGTTCTCAGGCAGTGTCCAAATATATAATAGAAAAGGAAATTTTTATATGGCAACCTCACGAAGGATTTGCTCGATTTGTGTCATTTAGGAACTTAATTTTACTTTTTTTTTAAAGTCCGTGTACAAAATTTTAGCTTTCCAAGTGAACGCGTTATCGAGTTATCGTGCCCACAGACGGACGGATGGAAGGACGGACTTTTAAAATTATGCGTGGATGTCCAATCCATTTTACTCTACCATCATTATATCTGTGAGTTACAAACGGAATGAGAGACTTTGTATACGTTTTAGATTTTATCTAGGATATAAAAAGACTCCAATATTTTTAAGAGGCAGTATAAAAGAGTATCCGATACGTTCGATACTGTCTGTACAAAATTTAATGAAGAACGTAAAACAAAAAGCTTACCAATTTTATATCACGTAGAAAATTATTTCATGTCGGTTGTGAATAATGTAGATAATTAAGCGATAGTTCAATAAAAATTATCTGATAACAAAAAAAGAAAAGGTTTTTCTTCTAGCTTGCATTATTCATAGGAGGTCTGTTTTTTTTAAACAGTACTTAAATTGTTCGGTGTTCCAAGTTTATTTCTGTCAGCTGTCATCAAAATAGACTCCGAAATGAATTGTACCTGTTTTGCAGACATTTAATATGGAATATACCTTAAAATGCTCTTTTTTTTAATTCAAGAATTCTATTTATATAAAGCAACTAAGAGGAGCCCATCTGCGTTGCCTGGCGGTAATATAGATACCTAGAAGGGTCGACTGGGATGGCGTGGTTAGAGATAAATAATATATAATCTATTCCGCAATTCCGTTTTCACTCTGTGTCTGCAGATGTGTGACTGTGTGCGTGTATGAGTGTGCGTGCATACATTCATATGTGTGGGAGAGTGTAGCTCTCTACGTCGACGCATTTACATGCAGTGTCCAAATATCCAGTAAAACACGAAATTTTCATATGGCAACCCTACGCTGGAGTTGCCCGATTGCTCCCATTTTCGAACTGTATTTGCAATTTTTATGAAAACGCCGTGTTGAAAATATGAGCACTATCCCCCGAAGCAATCTCAGGCAGCTACCAAGTAGTACATAGTGAAAAAAAAAGTTTTGATGACATCACTGAGAAAGGGTAACCCAATTTAGTCCATTTTTGAAATTTTATTTACCATTGCTATAAAATTTTTTGTATGGCAACCTTACGAAGGAGTTGCCCGATTGGTCCCAAATTTTGAACTTAACTTAGATTTTTTTCAAGAAAGTCCCACGTACAAAATTTCACCTCTATACGTCGACGCGTGAGGCAGTGTCCAAATATATAGTGAAAACCTAAAGTTTTGTATGGCAGCACCAAAAAGTTGTCGCCCGATTTGGACCATTTTTGACCTCGTATTTGCAATTTCCATGAAAACGCCAAATATATAGTAAAAACGCGATATTTGTATGGCAATCCTACGAAGGAGTTGCCCGCTTTAAACCATCTTTGAACTTGTATTTGCAATTTTTATGAAAATGCCGTGAACAAAATTTCAGCTTTCCAGGTCGAAGCGTTCTCAGGCAGTTTTCTATACCACGACAACAGCGCCATCTATCGTGTGCAAGACTATCCTATCTTTCAAGCTGGAACCATCCAAACACATTCACAAAATTTCATTCAAATCGGTTAGGCGGTTTCGGAGATTAGCGTGTAAAAGCACAGTGACACGCTGCAACTACATGGAGCTATCTAAGATTTTGGCAAAATTGATTTTGATTTCCTTTACGTGGCAGTGTTTTGAGCCACAGGTAGCAATCCAATCTTAAATAAAGTTTTAAATTTCCGCACGTGTGCATCACAACAATATTTAAAAAAATATTTTAAAATATTTAATGTAATTCATGTCCCATGTATGAAAAAATTTGATTTGGGGCAAACATGACATGATTTATCTCTATACTTATATAACTTAGAAAAAAAACTGATTACAGCATTTAATTCAACTTCAGTAATAATCTCAAAAACCATACTTAACTCAAAATATCAAATTTGGCGGATGAGGCAAACCAATATTCAGGCGAAATGTGTAAAATCCTCCTAGTTTTTGGGATTTATCGGGCAGATGCAGTACATGAATTGACCATGTCGCGCTAGTCCGTCGTTGTCGGACTCTTTCAAGTTTGCAGTAAAATAAGTCTAGGATCTAAGGGTCTATTTGATACTCTTGTTCTTCTTATAAAAAAACTTTATTTATTACCAGTAAAATACAGTATCCTTAACCTTTATATCAGGAACTCGATTGAAAATCAAGGCGTTAAGCATAGGTATTGAGTAGGTTTCAGACTGCAGTAATTTACAACAAATGATTTATACTGTAGGTAATGTATGAAGGAAGATACAAAAAATTGTAGTTATTATTTTTTCAACATGGCAATTTTACGTTTTTGGATCGTACGACATTCAAATTATTTAGTATTTTTTGGAAATTACTCTTCCAGGAGGTGTGAACCATAAATTCTGTAACGTATTCCTGAGAGTGCCGGGCATTGACATAGAAAGTGGGTCACTGTTTCGGACTCCTCTCCGCAACCCCTGCTTATAGGATCATCAACAAGTCTCATCCTGTGAAGGTGGCCCCTGAGAGAGGAATGCCCATTGAGAATGGACA
The DNA here is from genome assembly GCA_963930735.1 of Dioctria linearis. Taxonomy (NCBI): domain Eukaryota; kingdom Metazoa; phylum Arthropoda; class Insecta; order Diptera; family Asilidae; genus Dioctria; species Dioctria linearis. Next base: position 242,831,254 of record OZ005741.1, read on the forward strand.
TCAGAGTTCTCAGGGTTACAATAAATAAATAATTAATTAATTTAATCTCTTTTTGTTATTACACATCTTAACTGGAGATAATGTTTTTTATTATTTTTTTATGTAATATGTCTTTTTCTTTTGTTTACCAAAATAAAATAAAATATAATTTTGTATTAAAATGGAAATTCACACTATCTGCATCGCAATATTTCTGACCAATGAATTATGAAACCTCTGCCATTATATCTCATGCGACCAAAGTGGAGTAAAGTACAGTATTGTGTAAAAGGTGTATATTATTAGTCATTCCTAGAATTAAATGGTTACTTGACATAATTCATAAAAATTAACATAGAGTCGATGGTCTGGTTTGTGTGGTAACTGTCCACAACTTTGGGCTCTGATTGCAATACTCAAATGCATTAAGTTAAGCAGCCTTGTTGATTAACAGAAAGTGGAGAATATTCGAGCTCATCATAGCTTGTTAATAATAATCCACTTTAAACCTGCTTAGAAATTTGTCAGTAAATTATCAATTAATTTCAGTTATAATTTTCTAAATTGCCATATATACGCTGTTATACTCCTAACTAGAAATAAAAACTCCCAACACTGGATGTAATTGATAAAAGAAATACTGATAACACTGCTAAATCTGTTAACAGTTTGAACAACAAATAGAAAAATGGCACTTGCTACGTCCCGTATTGTGTCCATTTGTCGCACAAGTTTTACAATAAACGTAGAAAAATTAAGGGGAAAATGGATCTATTGGTAAACAGATGAATTTCTTAGTAGTAAAGGTGATTTACGACACGCAAACAAATTTTACCAAAAGCTTCATCAGTGCAGAAAATCGAAAAAATTATAGTGTTGTCGTGCCTTTTTGTCGCTGAGTGTATACTATTGTTTATTATTAAACATGTAAACATTTTAGTAAATATAAGTGATAATAACCACAATGCCGCACATTTTCTAAACTATACTACAAAAATATTCGACGGAATTCCAATATTTTTCTAAAAAATTCCAACACAGAACGATGTCTTTAGTTGTTCCGAAGTTCTATCTTGCTCTATTTTGCCATTCCTAGGAAAATCTAGCGAATTTCCATAGAAATTTTGTATGAGATAAGAAATGGAAAAGTAGGTAGTGGACAATTTTGGTTAATATTTGAAACTGTCTTTGATTTGTCCATTAATTTTCTGAATAATTCCGTATATAAAAATAGATGGAGCATACTGATGGACATACTGCAGAAAAAGTAAAAACTGAAATCTTCACTTTGTCCAAAGAAATTTCCATACTCTTTCCTTGATTTGAAAAACAGCGGACAAGTACGGATCAAAGTTTTTGTAAATTTACCGTTCTTTTTATTTTATTTTTCATTTGTTGAAAAAGTGTGGATTAACAGTGGAACTGAAAAATCTGGATATGCTATGGATATTCCTCAGAATAAATCTGTACTATATTCAGCTTTTATTCAATGAAATTCCAATGTTTTATTGTTTCTAGGAAAAGCTGCCTAGGGTTTTCCTATGGAACTGAATGTTTTCGTGAAATCACATGTATTTAGCGTTCCGTTCTTGTGAGTGGAGTGAGTTTCACATTTGGATTAAATTTGGCAAATAGATAAAAACAATGGTAACAAAATTTCTTTATATTTGTTATTATATATAGGTATATAGTGATAAAATTTAATGTTGTAGCATATTCTATTTAGTTTTAGAATTTTGCGTTGAGAGATTTGGTGTAAAACAAGGGATAGATGCGCAAGATATATTTTGCAAAACTCTATTTAGAATAAAAGACTCCATAAGGAAAGAAGTAAACAGAAGAACAATAAAGTAAGATATAAATATAGTTATTTTATTACTTTTAATATTGATAACTTTTTTGTTCACAAAGAAACTGGAGGAAAACCACACAGCTCTGAATGAATTTGGGATTTTTTTTTCTTGCTTTTTATAATTGAATTGTTGTTTTGCTTGAACGAATTTTTTAAAAATAAATTTTGTTTTGTTAACAATGATATAATTGAAATGCTTTTTGTTAATTGTAGTAGGGAGAAATTCTGAAGATTTCTGAAGAATTTCTGTAGAATAATTCTGCATGATATCCGAACACACCCTCCATAGAGTATCCGTGGAATACATATATCCGCTAAATTTCTAAAGACATTGTTCTCCATAGAGTGTCCACGGAAAATATCCGCTACGCTTCCAAAGACATTATTCTTGATTTTTCTGAAGAAATTCCTTAGAATAATGACGAAATATTTTCCTCGAACAGCGTAACTTTTGCCCCGTGACAATCCCATCAAATTCTTTTGACATTCTTTAGAATATTCCATGGAACTGATTCTTCGGACAGGAAAATTTCTTAGGAATATCTGTTGAACGTCCTAGGGCTTGGTTACTAGGAATATATATATATAATTGAAATTAAAAAAAAACAAGAGTGTAGAAAAGTATATTAATTGTGTATGACAATTACCGTGTTAATCAGTGCAACCGAAGGGGATAAGATTTTAATTTTGTTTTGTTTTTTCTACTGAATGTCCTTCTGATCTTATCTTATTTTATAGAAATAAGACTTAATTATTATTATTTTTCCTACTGTCCGGAAATCGGTGGTAGATTACAAAAAAAAAAAGAAAAGAAAAAGAAAAACGAAAAAAGGAACATTGAGAGACCTTGATTACTTTAAACACTTTGATATGTTCGTTTTTAAAATTATACCATACAATGAAATTCTGATAATATAATAAGTACATACATATATTCATTAATAAATTATAAATAAATATCTTCTAACTCACCTGCCCAGCCATAGAAAAACATGATATTAGAATAATTCTAAGGGGTAATGTTGCTTTATAGGCTCTGTGAGTCCAGAGTCTGTGAGCTCCTCCAGTTATTCCAAATCCTGACATTCCTCCAGTGAAAAATGCTGGAAAATTTTAATAAATCTTATATTTAATCTTTATAATAACTATTGACATATGTAATTATGTAAGTCAGAAAAGCTTAGTGTAAAAAAGAAAAAAAGACAAAAAAAATACATTCGCGAGAGAAGACAGATTTTCTAATGCACAGAATTTATGCCCTTCAGCAACATAAAACAATTTTTCAATAATAAATTATCATTAGTTATCGCGAACGTTGCGCTACATGATAAGTGCATAAAGCATGAATATTACAAAATACATCATATACACGTGAAATATTGTATTCAGGTTCATGGTCTTTCAATGTCAAAACATAAAAAAAAACTGTTCACTTATATTTTTTTTTAATGAACAAGAGGCATTTAATAACCATATAAGCATTTTTTAGCGGCATATGATTACAATCAAGACATTAGACAACACCCCATAAATTTTAAATATGTGTAAAGAAAGATACGTGAGACTTTAAGAGATTCGGTTACATCTTTTGAGATGAGACCATTGCATAATATTAAATATTCATCGCAGTCTCATAATTTCGAAAAAGAGAGTTTCTTCAATTCTCTGAAATTGCCAAGCTTACAGATATTTGCAATATTTAATAATTGTGTTGCAAACTAAAGTCTGACATTTTACACATTTGGTATCAGTGGTTTTCAAGTACATACATGTGTATATGTGTATATATGTATTTATGTATATATCATATAATTGAAATAAGAGAGGTACGTTAATAATTAGCTTTGAAATAATTTAAATGAATTTTGTTGTTTTTTTATATCTGCAATCTCTCGGTATTCAATTGTTTATTTAAAAAAAAAACATTCTACTATAGTTATCAATTTAAAAATTACTTACCAAATATTACTGTATAAAGACTAACTGCCTTGGTATGAAGTGTAAAAAGTATGTAAATGAAATAAAGATGAAGAAGTCCAATCAAAATGATTTTGTCCCATTTTAAGGGTGCTTTAAATTGTACACCCAGAAAATTGTCACCTTTCCAATTATCATAAACATTGAGATGAGATTTGCTTAGAATTATCGTATCATCTTTATCCCTTAATGATTCTAATTTATTGTCTTTCTTAGCATTATTGTTTGCATCAGAAATATCACTGACACTTTTATCCAATGCCTCAATGTTATTTGAAAACATTTTCTTAGCCACAACATTACTACCATCATCATCGATAATAGCTTTGGATGCGTCCACCCGTTCTGATGTCGATAGGTGACCCATTTTGGACGTTTGATCACTCCGTGATATCCTTGATTGTGCCTCTGTCACTATATATTTGAAAATGAAATTTTTTCAATTAATTTACTGATTTCACTAAATTCACTTTTCTCATTTAAAACAATGTCACACTTTTATTAATTATTAAGCACAAAAAAAAATATACATATATATATACGAAAAACACAAAATATTTCTTGGATAGTGAAACTGATAGTTCCAGCGATGCGAAAACAATGATCGTGCATCAGGTGCACCATACGAAGTGACAAGGTCTAATTATCTTGAAGTCATTGAGCATTGAAAAGAAATGATCACAGTTTCTGCTCCGCTGCTTAAACTTGATCGGAGGGATACCTTATTTCGGCAAAGTTAATACATGTTTGCTTTCACTTTGCATAATTTTTTTCGGTTTATATTTGAACTATTGAACAAAAGTATTTTAGCCTTTGGGTTTCTTTGCACTGTTGATATTCATTAGGTAATGACAAAATTGTAAATACATAAGTATATTTCTGAACTTTTCTTTTAAGTCCCTTCTTTAAGTCAGTTTCACTTTTCCCGCCGTCGTTCGATACGAAAAAAGAAAAAAAAATAGCAGGCAACCGATGAATAATAATTAATTTTTAAGTATCCGACGATATTGAACAACGTGCTTCGCTGATTTAAACTCGTTTTCTAATAAGTTTCAGACTTTATATAACTCCTACCACAATGAGTGACCCTTGAGTGGTCTCAACTCAAAGCTTTTTGATGACCATCATCTCGAGCTTTCAAATTATTGTCTACCGGTCCGTCACACAGAAGATGGCACTTAAGACTTAACCAACATTTTCAGAGCCTTGGGATTTTTGTGCTGAATATGCAGTGAATACATTGTGCACGCATATAATTGCGTTAAAGAAAATCTTTGAATCACTTCGTTTCGCTGTTTTGTCGTTATATTCAGACTTCGGTAATTCATTTAATTTTCCGTTGTAGTAAATTTGTTGGATATTACTTTTAATAAGCAGAAATTTTATATAATATACAAAGATAAACTCTAAAATTATTGGTATTTAATTTGGGAGTACATTCATAAGTGAAAACATTTTTTTTTTAATTCAAACTACAAACGAAAAGTGGTGCCAAAAACTCTAGATAATATGAGAGTTTATATATCATGCTGGTCATAAGTGGTGACTATAACCAGGAAGCAGAAGGTAACCTTTTAGTAAAAGTGAAAAAAAAACAAAAAAAAAAAACGTTGCACCTATTCCACAAGCTACCTGAATATTCTGTTTGGCTATTTTCGTGGAGTTTTTCATGAGTTATCAATTTTAAGTTACGACTTTGCTTTCATGCATTACTTTTTTAGCTATTAAGAATAAATTTTCATTACATTATGACAACGCTAAAATTCTCTGCGAGTTGCTGACGGATTGGAGTTGGGATCATTTTTATGTTTCAAAATTTTTAAGATACTGTGACTAGTTTTTTACATAGCATTGCAAATATTTTCTTTTAATAACATTTATGTAACTTATAACGAAAAATTTAATTAAGCTAACGAGAATAAAACTTAAAAGTCTCAAGCAGTTTAAAGTTAAATTTTGTTAGAATCAGGATATTTTAAGTGATAGCATGTCTGAAAAGGTGATGTAATAATGATACATATCTTCTTATCCCATTTTGAAACAACATAACTTTGTAGCTTTTTTATTTTGTATCTTTGTAATTTTTGTAGTTTTGATGCATTTAATTCTTTTTGGCTTTTGATAAAAATTTTACTTTCATATAAATTAATCTGATTGGATATATACTTGCTTATTTGCTGTTGTAGATTAAATTTGCTAAATACGTTCTATCTAGGGTCAATTGTAATAACTTGTACTCATAAAAAATTGTAAAATTTTGTGTACTTTCTCATCAATAAACGTATTGCATTGTATTGTAACTTGATAGTTATTGCAATTTTATACCAGAGTTTGTTATACCCTAGATATGGCATATTTGTTAATCTGCCCTAACGATAACTAGAGAACGCGTTCACGAAAATTTTCCAAACTGGCTTTAAAAAACAAAATTTTAAGTTCGAAAATGGGAAAAGTCAGGAAAATCCTGCGTTCAGTTGCCATCAAAAATTTCGCTTTTCGGTATAAATTTGAACACTACCTGAATTTTTGTATACGATGTTTTCATAGAAATAGTAAAGGTAATACTGAAAAATTGTTCAGAATATTAAATCCTATAAAATTGGTTGTAACCATTTTTACTGTCCGACGAACCTTGACGAATCTTGTACCCATTCTGTTCCTCTTGCATCACTGGCAACTACTTAAATGCAATCAAAATAAAAAATTTATATTTAAATTTATTTCATATGTGACGTTTTCATAACTTTTCACAATTTTGTTATTTTTAAAATTTCATTTGAATTCTGATATTGAAATTGTTGCAGAACAGATTAAATGGAACTTGAATGAATCAAACTGTGTTGTTCAAACTTTAATAATATGCCGTCAATACATAAATACATAATACCAATAATCATCAAGTAATAATATTGAAATAGATGAATTTAATAAAGAGTTTTAAAATGGTAAGATTTTTCAGTGTTTATTGTTTTGCCGCTAATTTTTTTTGTTATAGGTATATTTAGTTACGGCACACATTTTTTTTACATATTGCAGACATTTTCGTTCATTACTCATAACTAAGCTATATTTCTAGCCAGTGTTCCAATAACATCACATTTTTACAATTTGTGGTCAAAACCGAACTAATTTTGATGGGCGTGACTTTATTGAAAAGGTTTTCTTTTGTCAAATCACATTCTAAAATACATATTGAGAGTGCTCATTATTTTTCATTTACAATATATCAGCATGTGATTTTCACACAACCAGGATAGAAAATTCGAAGCTTTAACTTTAATGTCCGCCTCTGGGGTTCTCGCTATCCAGCCTTGTGAGAAAAACCGACAAAAGAAATATATGATTTCATAATGTTTTAGTAGGTAATATATAAATGTAGTTTCAGTTGAGCGTAGTCGTAACTAAAATGACCGGCCAACCGGAGCTGTAAAATTCAAGTACCATTACCAAAACCAAGTGTTTAAGAATTGATACAGGAGTATTATAGTACTGGGAATTATCAATCCTTAAATACTTCGTATTGGTAATTAAGAGGTATTAAATCTATTAAATACTGAGTATTTTACAACTCTGCGACCAACTAAAGAAAAAAACCAATTCATTCCTGCACAAAAATTTAGACAGTTTTTTACTTAATTTTTGAAAATTCTACCTAAAACAAAAAAGGCTACTCTTAACTGAAACTAGTCTAATGAGTTACATTTTGACTAAATTTAAAGTTAATCCAATGTAAATCGAGTTAAACTGAAAACCAATTGTGTTTTTGGAAAATCGATTTTAAAGTTTAAATTTCTTTTCTCTGGTCGCTAAGTAATTTTTTTTTATTATACCTCTATTCGTCGATTTCGGGTCTAGATAAAGGTAAATAATATTATCATTATCAGTACAATGATTAATAAAGAATCGCAAAACTACACGCGCTTATCGAATTATTTCCCAATTATAATAATAAACATTGCTTAGAGAGGGCTAAGAAAGGATCATAAATTTATAGACGGCTGTAGACGCGAGCACAAATTCATTAATAATTTTTGTATTTTTTTTTTTTTTTATATTATTAAGTCAAGCTCCGGGGATATCCTATAATGCAAAGCACAGCATGGTAGGAAAGATATACGGAAAGGATTAAACTTAATATTTTATAAGCGCATTCTAGATGTGTTTTACTACGAATAAAAGCAAAAAAAAGAAATGCATTTTTTTGAACCGTCACCCTGTTGGTCTCCCTTAAGATAGTATCGTTGACAGGATCACGAACAATCACATTAGCATTAAAAGCAATTATAATAACTCATAGAGTGATCCTTTGTAATTTATTTATTTGATTGAAGTCTCTATTAAGATCCTTAGTAAGAATTGCTTAAAGGGAAATAAGTCGAATGAGGTGCCTAGCGGTAATACATTGAGTTTTATATGAAGCATTCAGCAGGGATATTTTTAGATAATTTGATAACATTTCCCTATAGACGAAAAATACATATAAGATATTACTGCCTGTCAACAACTATTACATTTTGTTCCATGTATTATTTGAGATGACCGGATCTTCGCCTTAAATTACGACTAGTCTATGGCTTAATTATTGTCAAGATTATGTCCAATTCGTCGATTCAGATTCCAGATGAAATTATTGTCTTAAGATTGAAAACAACACTTACCGGAAATTACATTTATAATATCTAGTTATTTGAGAATGCTATAAATATTAATATAAATTGTAAGAACAAGGTAATGTTTAATTTAACATATGAAATTGGAAGTGTTGTATAAATTATTGCTGGGTAGAATTTGATAACTTTCTTAAAAAGTTCATAGAAAATTACTTTCTTTTTCATATACAATTTTTAGATATTTTGGTTAAATTAGCTTAAATTAAATTTCTAATATTTCTACCAAATTTTAAGTCAATTTTACTTTCTAACTCTCTTTTGTTTCCTTCTATTATATTACGCGATACGTCTACATTATATTTACGATGTAGAAATAAAGTTAAGACTTTTCTCTTAATAAATCGCTTTTATTTTTACCATTTACATCATTGAATAAATTTTTTTTATAGTAATGTGGGAGGAAGAAAAGAACTAAATCTTTGACTACCCTTTATCAACCTTTACCTTTATTTTTAATGACGTGCAAACGTATATTCATTCAGAAAAATTTATTACGCAGTTTTTCATTGATTAAATGTTAGGTTCCCTGTGACTGCTCTGTGCACTCAAAACTCGATCAAGGTTTTAATGCTGACATACTTGCTGATTTCAACGTCTTTTTAATTTGACAGAAATTTCTGACGAAAACCACGCAACTAATTGAGTGTGCAGTATTGTATCAACCTTGCTGTAAAATAAGAAACAAAAAAAAAAAGGTGAGGGGTTTTAAGAAATTTGTCTTCCTTCCTCTAATTTCGACATAATTTTTGTATTTTTGAAAGTAATAATTGTTACTAAATATTCATCATTATTTTAGTGATCTTAAATGATCGAAATATGTCTTGAATTTTTCTTTATACTAAATTATTGTAAATCTGCTAATCTATTGATTTAAGAAAGTAAAAGTTTTTTCGTACTGGATGGGTATTTACTGAATAAAATCATTGGACAAAATAGGGTCTGTCCTTCTCCCTGTATTAAGCTTGGGATTTGTCTGGTTATAAAACAAAATATTTTCACTCGATTATTTAGTCCATATACATTTTGGCTTGAAGTATACTTGGAACCATCTCGAAATTAATTAAAATTGGACCAATGTCAAGAAGTCGATCTTTTTGTGCAAATGTAACAGCTTGGGTAGGGAGTGGTGGAGAGAGTTGTTTATTATAGAAAACTTAGTTTAATCAGTAAACAATAAGACAAATTTGAGATATTTAATTCCAGCTGAAGTTCCGAGTCAATTGAAAGTAACTTAGATATAGTCGTATATATATTGTCGGAACGAAAACAAGTTTTAATACTTAAAAATAAGTTTCTAGCACTCATGTAAACTTTTATCTATTCTAGTTGACGTCTATTAATTGTGTTATTTTGTGTACCATATTCTAGGACACTCATATTATATTATCCGTATTCAAGAAAACATCTTATCATATGCAGAGAGCAACATTGCATTTTTGAAAATCTTTGAGGCGCTATGATAGTTATGTGTTGATTGGCTTGAAGTTGGGAGCGCTGTAATAGTTTTGTTTACAAATTTTCTCAAATAATTAACAATTCAAAATATATATATAACATTTCAACATTTACTTTCAAATGGTTTAATAATTTTCCAGATTCAAATATTTCCAGATTGGTCACTTTAAAAGTCTCCTGTACCAAGCATATTTTGAAGAAGGAGGAGAGGATGAAGAACTGAGTAGATTTATTCAAATCTTCAGAATGGACACCTTGATGATGTCAATTCAGCCCAGAAAGGAGAAGGAGTCCGTGAATTCTTCTTCATCATGTCTACCCAGGGAAGGCGACTTGTTAAACAGTAAATTTACAAATATGCGGTATGGATCGGAATTGGGTGTAATAATATAGTATAATAAGGCTGGATTATTTTGACTTCTTTCTAAAGTACCTATTAGAGCACATTTGCGAATGGGAGTTGAGATGCGCTATTCCCATAAGTAGGTTGTGACACCGTCAATGGGCGTATAAATAAGAAAAATCTTTAGAAACTGTTCTACATGATGTAATCCTCTCTAGTTAATCGATCTTCTTTTTTAAGCAACAAATGCTGCCAATATTTATCGAGGTAGCGCCAATACCTGCATTGAAAGAACCATAAATGGCTCAACCGTTAATATCCTCTGGAACAGTCAAGCTGCCCTCAAGGCCTTAAAGTCCTACATTAACAAGTCTGAGAATGTCTACAAACCCTCAAAAACTTTTCAAGGAGAAACAAAGTTATCATCATGTGGGTACCTGGACATAAGGGCCACAAAGGCCGTTTTGTGTCACTTCAAAGAGGGGACCTCAGAGCTACCCTAAATAACTGGGACAATAAACAAAAATCCCTGTATTGGGAAAGACTACAAGGACTTCGTCAAGCCAAAAAATTTATCGACACCTCTGGCGGAAAAACAAAACAACTCCTTCTCCTCAGAAGAACAGAGCTCGAAATGATTACTAAGATCTTCTCAGGCCATTGCCTCTTGGGGTATCACCTAAACAAGCTGGGCTTGGCTGAGACTTTATCCTGCCGAATCTGTCAGGATGCTCACAGAACCTCGGAGCACTTGCTATGCAACTGCGAAGCATTTGCGAGGCGGAGACTACTCTATCTCGAATATACTTTTGCTCCATCAAACTACGTGTGGAACCTCAGTCTGTACGTAGAAAGGGAGTAAATTCAACGGGGATTCACAATAGATCTTTCAGGTCGCAGTGATTGAGAGGCTAACGCCTGCACACCCCTTTACAAATCTAATCTAATCTATCGAAGTAGAAGATTTTTTCAATATTGTCCTTCTGCACAACGTCACGGATACGTTAACCATAGCTCCTAAGAATGGGATCACACATATGTTAAACAACATCAGGATTTTTTCAGATCTGGGGGAAAGTAGAGGGAGATGCTGTACCTTGGACTGTACCTTGCTGATTTCATTTTCCACACGGACTGTAGGTACTACCTACATAAACGCACTTTTAACTTATTTTACTAATCAACACAATTTATTCTGCAGATTGGTTTGCCGAACAAATGTTCAGTTATTACGCTTCAAAGAATTAAAAGTGTTGAAGTTCTCTTCTTCCTATATCTTTGGACTACAGCTCAGGTAAAACTTGTGTATATTTACTATTATTAATCGTGCATCATGTGGTGAATTGTGTGCCTTAAAATATGTCACAGCTGGTTTTGTTTCTTTTGCAAGGGGTATGTACCGTGGACATGTCAAACATTTGTAACACGGACATGTCCAAAAGAGCCAAAGCCCGACCTTTACATAAATGATAAATTAAATGTGTATAGCTATAGCAATTTTTTATTTAGTAACCTGCTTTGCGAATATTGTTAATCTTGGTTGAATAAAGACTTTCTGATATACCATCATTTCTTCTTAGTAAATTACAAATGTCCAAGATACACTACCCCACTGTCCATGATACAGCAGCATATTGTACCTTAGACCGAAATATTTCCTTTCATATATCCTGAAATATAAATTTTTACTGCATATTCAACTATTATTGGAAATATATTACACAATCTATAATTATCGGTTGCTTTAGATTTGTCTCATTAGATTTGTCAAAAAAAAAACTATTTCAAAAAAGGTATCAAGATCCCCTAGAATTAAAATAGTTCGGATAAGTACCCCTTAAAATAACTTATCACTTTTTAATTATAATAAACTGAACTGAAAACCATACCTGGAAGATAGCCTTACTCGTCCTTGTAGGGTTTTCGCAATATTTCAGGAAGCAAAACGGAAAAATGGAGTTTATATCCTAGTTTTATACAAGCATCACTCCACCTATTTTAACTTATGGAGTTGTAATATACATAGTGGAGCGCTATGTATTCTTTCAATCATCGCAACATATCGAACAAAGTGCGATGAATGAGCTACCTTAGTGAATTTCATCAATAAGTACTCTGATGATTCCAGTAATCCTTAACATGCATCTAGTATAGCTTACATAATGCAGGTGACAGCAGTACAAGCTATAAGATTGCACTTTAATTATACACATGAATTCACCCTGGAACAAAAGCTCCACATGAGTGCATCTTTGAATTTGTGAAATTTGACGCACCAGAAGTGAACAATCTTCTTGAATCTATGCCACCCACCATCGTCAAGTTATCGGGAACGCATTCATTTTTGCACACGGGCATTAGACAAAACAAAAAGTAAATTTCAGTTTGAAAATGGGGCCAATCGGGCAACATTTTCTTGGTGTTGCCATACAAAACTTTGGCTTTCCACTATATATGTGGACACTGCCTGAGAATGCGTCGACGTTGGGAGTTGAAATTTTGTACACCGAGTTTTCATAACATTAGTACATAAAATTTCAAAAATGAACTAAATCGGGCATTCCGTTCTTGGTCTTGCCATACAAAACTTGCTGGCTTTAACTTTATTTAACTTTTATTTTCATCTAGGGTACAATATTATTGGTCTTAGACCAATTATAACTTTTCTCGTTTTCTTGTTCTACTTTGTTTAGCGGACGTAAAAGTGCATATTACCTTATGAAATATATAAGTCATGTGTTTAGCCTATTATTTAGGTGTGAAAATCTTCCATTAAACACTTTTAGAATTGATTTTGATTTATGTGAAAAATATGTGTAAGCGGAATAGTTTCTCGTAGTTAGTTTGTCTTTGGCTTAACTGTTATAGCTGCTATAAGTACGAGTCGGACTAGCACACGAAGGATTCCGTACCATCGTACAAAATTTAACACTATGTACTTTTTAATTATTTTTTCAAATGAGAGTAAGTATCATGTGAAAAGATAATGCCTACTTATGATAATAATGAATCAGAAGGAAACGATAAAAAAAAACGCCGCAAAATCACGTTTCTTGTATGGGGGCCCCATTGGCATAACTACGACTTATTTCTGGGGTGGGCCATGTCCACTAAATTTCGTACATGGGTTTTAAAAACATTCAGTTTACGAAGCATACCATACAAGTCCTGGTACTGGTACTTATAAGGTTTGAAAAGGTTTCGAAAACTCAAAAAGCAATTTCGAAAAATCTATAGCTAAATAACTGGATGAGGTTAAAATTTACGAAATATCATAAAATATGTTCCAAAAACATATAAAATGAAACAGAATCGTAAGCTTTTGCTGTTTTAATTTTCATTTTTGGAAGTTGTTCATACAGTATTTGAGTTTGCCTTTCGCAAAATAAAGGTCAATCAGATTATGATTGCCTTTGTGTAGCATTCTTACAATCAACTCTCAATAGAGCGGGGTGTTGCACTTGATTGCCAACCTTCTCAAGAATTACGCTAATTGTCTTTCTATTTTACTGAAGACCATAAGATTTCTTGAGGTACTGTCAATGTGCACATAATCTCTATTATTAGAAGGCGTATTTAAATAATTTACAAGTGCTGAAGTAGTTCGCGTTATGGCGGTATAGTAAGTGCGTTAAGTACCAGTACCGGGACTTGTAGTTAAAAAAACTCTAAGTCCACGTCCTTCTATTGGTACTAATACTTAAGTAGGTACCAATGTACTTAAGTACTTTATCGGTCTGAATTCAGATACACATTTTAGAACAACTATTTACGTTTTTTTAAACAATAATTAAGTTATACCTAAAGTCTGTATACGCTTTAGATAACGTTTTTTTCAATGTTTAGGAGTGCCATGATCAAAGCTTCTACTGAAGCAGTTGTTCTTAGAGAAATGTTTTAATTCGATGGAAAAGATACGTTCAATGCCGGCCGAGCTGACAGGAATTCCCAGAGCTGCATGCAGCAACTAGTATAAATTTGGGCAGAGGTCTTTATTAATTTCCGTTTTCAGTCTTTCCGAATTTACCACAATGCTCATGTTTTGGAACATATTATTTATTATTTTTGTTTCACCTACTGTAAGGCGGAAATATCTACATTGAAAACATTTTTTATAATTTTCTACAAATGCCTCTCCATGTTTCATGTACAACTTTATAAATGAGTCAACTGACTGTGCCAAAGGTAGATTTTCAAACCTATTTTTGAAGTTAGTGATAATGCTGTCCATCACTTGGTTGTAAATTTGTATCTTCCAATACTCAGAAGGCCTTGTAACTGATGGAAAGTTTACTTAATTATTACTTTTACCTAGAGTGGACTCTATCACGAAGTCTTTTGCTCTCTCCGGTGTCCTTTTCCTTTTCGAGACTCTGTAGGTTCTAGACAAATTTAATGTTTTTCTGTGAATTTCTCGGTTTCCCGAAGTATTGCGCATTCGGGGGGGGGGGCACCGTGGCCTCTACCTAGTTACGCCAATGGGGGCCCCCCTTTAATTTTTAATTTTATTTAATTTTAATTATTTGTTGCTATAGCGGCGATAGAAATAAAAATTTCAACTGTCTACTTATTACGATTCATAAGGTAGAGCCCGCACGGACGGAGGGACATCGGAGGCTTAGTAATAGGGTTCCCGTTTTGACCCTTTGGGTACGGAGCCTTAAAAAATACATGTAATAATATAAAGGTTAAAACTTGCTTCGCTGTTATATCAATTCAAGCTCTTCTATTGTCCCCTAACTTAGCTATGTTATAGGTTTTTAGTTTAATTTGCTTACGTTGATAATGAGGTCCAGATAGAATGGAAAACTTAATGCTAGATGAAGTAAATCTTAGAAGCTACAGAAGTAAACGAACTTATACCGGTTGAAGTTACAATAAACAACTAAGTAAGCTAAAACAAAAGTGTAAGTTGAAGGTTCTCAAATTAATTTTTTTTGTATCCATGATGAAATCATAGGCTCTGATTCATAAAGTGCATTGTTTATGTCCTTTTCTTCTCATACTTGCCGACGGTAATTCAAGAGAACACTGGTTAAAGCTTTCTGATAAACATTTTAAATAAATTTCAAAAATGCACTACCTTTTTCATATTTTCATACACTAAAAGAATAGGAGACTTTGAAACATTAATTTTATAAGATTGTGAACCCCAGCTCAAAAACAGACGGAAGTGCGGCCCTCTTTATATGGATGGATCACTAGTGATCGTATTAAGCTTTCTACACTTCCTGAAACTTTGCATTATAGAAAGCAGCAAGTATGTAATTGGATAAACAATCCGCCGAATATAAAATTATCTAATAAAACATTGGTGTTATTATATACAGGATGTTTCCCCTCAGGAGGTCATTAGAGCAGGAGGTGATAGTACTCACCTAGCCTAACAAAAAATTGTATGGCACGGATGTGGGGACAATATCAACCATTTAAGAGTTACAGGCTGATTAAGAAAAAAAGGTAGTTTTCCACAAAATACCCTGCATCTTAAAAAGTACAGGGCGTACGGTCACATTTAAGAGCTCATTCCAATAATTTATGGCCTTTCCAACGACTGCTCAACCAGCCCCGTACTCCCTCCTCTAAGGAGTTACGAGGGTCTAAGCAAAATATTTCGGATTTTCTTACTTTGACCTCTATGTTTTTTTGTAAAACGGTCAACTATTTTTTCATAAAAACTATAAACTGTAGACTATCCTCTTTAATTTGACCTACCCTGTGTGCTATCTGTAGCTATTAAGGAGTTATAATTCATGCCATACCGAAATTAGCCGATATTTTTTTTAAATGAAGTGTTTTCAGTCAGTAAGGGAACAAATTTAAGTTTGAGAATAGTTTTCAGAATAGGTTTCGAGCTAATAACTCTTTAACGGCTGCAGATAGCACATAGGGTAGGTAATATTAAAGAGAAGAGTCTAGAGTTTATAGTTCTTATAAAAAAAGTTATATTAACGGCCGTTTTGTAAAAAAAAATTGAGGACAAAGTAAAAAAAAAAGTTAAGAAAATTCGAAATTTTTAGTTTAGACAAGCATAACTCTTGCGAGCAGTGTGGTACGAGACTGGTTGAGCAGTCGTTTGGAAAGTCCATGAGCTCTTAACTGTGACCCTGCCCTTTTTAAGATACAAGTTGTATTGTGAAATACTAACTTTTTTTCTTAATCACCCTGTAACTCACTGCTAAACGGTTGACCAGAATCCTTCAACTTCGATATGGCGCACAGGTCAGAAATTAGGCATTCCAAGAGCTCTCGACAGCATATCTCGACCAAAGACCTGCATCTGGTTGCTTACAAGGTTCAATCGATGAAACAATAGAGTCAGCAGAACACGCGCAGTGCCAGACACTTGCCAATTGAATTTTGGAACATCAACAAGTCGATGATGATTTTTCGAAGGAAATTGACTTCAGCGAAGAGGCTAATTTCCAACTTACTGGCAATGTAAGCAAACATAACTGTCTAAAATCGTGGTTGGTTATTGTCAATGGTATTCGATATCGTGACGCAGTGTCATTGTTATGTTATATTGAGATGCGGCAAAGTCTATTGGACTTCGAAGTCGTTGGGTTTCCTTCTTTGGTGTTTTCTGAAAGATGAAGTATACGTGACTCATTCATATACCGGTTCACATCTCAAGGAAGAAATTCAACATGCCATTGAGGGAATTTGTTCGTAATTATGCCAAGACGTCATCGAAAATTTCGTCAAAATAGAAACAGCATTGAGGAGGCCATGTTGTAGTTGAATCTTCTTTAACTCATAATCTCCATCTACTTTATATTACGATAAATACATTCCCGAAATTTACATTAAAATTTAATTTTATAAAAAAATTCAAATGTATGTAAAATCTCTAGTAAATATCTGTTCCAATGCAAGAAGGTGTTAAGATGCTTTGGTAGTAGGCCCTTGAAATTGCAATTTTATGTAAGTTATTGTATTATGGCAGGAAGTGTTTAGTGCAAACTTAACACAAAAAAGTGGCATAGTTTTATGACTTTAAAGGGCTTTTTTGAAAGTTTAACTTGCCTGCAATGCAACAGTTCAATACTCTATTCTCGCAAATAAGCAAATGCCAGAAATAAGTGTCTTGAAACGTGGATTCCAGCTTCTATTCATAGAAATCGCACTTTCCAGTTTTAAAAGCAAAGCTGTAGGTACTATCATTCTGCTGTCTAGATTTTCTTACATTTCTCTCCGTATGCTAATCAATTTCCTTTAGATTTAAGTGTATATATACATATGTTCGAGAAAACTGAAATTTTGTTGAAAAACGGAAGGTCTAAATATGATCAAGTGATGATTAATTAAAATTTCCTCAATAATATACCAAATTCTAATT
Organism: Dioctria linearis; assembly: GCA_963930735.1. Lineage (NCBI taxonomy): Eukaryota > Metazoa > Arthropoda > Insecta > Diptera > Asilidae > Dioctria > Dioctria linearis. The sequence goes on from OZ005741.1 coordinate 242,848,872, forward strand.
GAGGAAAGTTGAAGACCTTGAAGTTGACAAAGTGTAATTGTTTCTAGGTCTAGCGATGACGATCAAAGCCACAGTAAAGATATTTAAAAGTGTAGTGATAACACTAATAAAAGTTCTGAAAATACTGATATTCCGAATATATAGATTTGTTTTAAGCTAATAATATGTAAATTATTATTGTATTTTATAGAAAACTTGAATAAAAAACAAATGACTTCACAGAATTACAATGATGATTCGAAAATTTAATAGAAAAAAGTATTTCCTGTAAAACTTCTGATAAAAACTAGAAATTTGGAAGATCGGAACCATACTGCAGTCGCTAGAGAAAGCGGTATTTTTTGTATTTCCCAAAAACATAAGGATATTAAAAACTTTTACTATGCACCATTAATTTTCAATATCAATGTTCGAAGACTAAATGGACAACTGTTACTATCTCAAATTCTTACAACCTCAATGTTTTATTTATTGTGATATAGGAAACCATAATCCGGGGAGTAATATCATACCAGACCCTATTTCATAAAACTATTAGTCTAATATTAATGATTTCCAGCTCTAATAAATTATGGACTAATATTATAATGTTTCATAAAAATGTTCTCGAATATTAATAATTTGCCTTGCGATTGTCATGGGAATTTTTGGTGTAGCATGAAATTATTAGTGTAGATTTGCAGACTAATAGCTATCAATCTACGGCTGCGATAGTAATTATTAGTCACTAAGGTCCGCGCTAAGCTAAATTATATATGAAAATTTAACGCGCTAAGAGATAATACTAAGGTGTGCCCTAAATTAAATTTTAATGAGTCTCCAATATCGGGCGCTCTTTAGCAGCTAAAATATGACAGCGGAGACTCAGAGAAAAGATATAGTTAAAAGATGAAGAAGAAGCATTTTGCATTTTTTTTTTAATAAAACGCTCGGTCATAATATTTCTAAAAACAGGTAGTTAAAATTATTTGATAATATTAAAAGTATAAAATAATGATAATAATTAACAATAGTAGTGAAAATATGGCCACGAGAAGAAATCCAATTCATCCGAACTTACAGCAAAGACGTACAAAACTACGTTAACTACAAAAATCCAGTCAATAAATTTATCAATTCTCAGAAATCTGACAATAAATATTTTTAGCGCGCTAAAGAACGGCCCGGACCATTGCCGTCTTTATGTTCCAGGCCGTGCTATCGAATTCTTTGAATGTATTAGAGTGGTACGATTTCGCACTTCTCTTAGCATTTGTTCTTATGGAAAAATGCATTTCTTTCAAATTCAACCTTCTGCACAAGGTAAATAAGCCTCCGTATTAAAAGTTTTATTCAGGAATTTTGTTATTTAATTCCTTGTGCATTTACCAGCATAAAAATCTAAGTACTTTCTTTAAGAAAATTGTTTATATTTTTTCACCCAAACATAGCTCTAGAAATAAAAATGAAAAATGTGTTGAATTCTGTTGCCTTCATACCACAAAACACACTAGAAAGCAATCAGAGTTTTGTGCTTGCATATTGATCTATATGAAAAAAATGAGTCGTTCAACGTTTAACACACCGTAGCTTCTTAAGACAATGTTAAATATTTTTTTATATTATCCCGTAAAGCTTCTGTCAATTTAAAAATATTTCCCAAATTCCATATCAAATAATTCAGTTTTTTCATTTCAAACATGTCTGAAAGTTGTTTTAATCAATGAATCGGCAGAGGTATACATTCACATATTTTCACAAGCTGCGCTTGCTCACTGCGCTGTGAATCGAACGGACGGCAACGGTTTTCATAACTTTTAAATTATAATTCAAAGGTAATTCAAATATAGGCAAATTTGTTGCCTTTATGGTAGTATAATTTATACTTGAGGTTTTTATACATTTTCAAAAGAAAATCAGTTTTAAACAAAAGTAGATCTGATTTAAGAACTATTTGCTCCCAGTTTGAAGTGAGCTTTCATTTCTCTGTAAGAAAATACACAGAGAAATGAAAGCTGGTATGAAGGCAACAGAATTCAACGCATTTTCTCATTTTTATGTGTAGTGTTATGTTTGAGTAATAAAATATAAACAATTTTCTTAAAGAAAGTACTTAGATTTTTACGCTGGTAAATGCACAAGAAATTAAATAACACAATTCCTGAATGCAGAAGGTTGAATTTGAAAGAAATGCATTTTTCCATAAGAACAAATGCTAAGAGAAGTGCGAAATCGTACCACTCTAATACTTTTGCAAGTACCAAAATCGTTTTGTGTCACAGCCTGGAACATAAAGGCGGCAATGCCCGGGCGGATAAATTCAAGCTAAAATTGTTGGAGACTTACTGGTGGTGCCATCTCTAACCAAAACCCAAAAGCAAAATTTAGCGCGTTGACCTTAGTACTGTTCTCACTAAAATTGAGGATAAATTTTCGTCTATAAGCCTAGTACTAAGGTCCGCGCTGAGCTAAATTTTATATGAAAATTCAATTTTTACCGGTTTGGAGTTCACATTCTGCAGTTTCAAACTATTAAGTAATAAGACTCAGAGAAGTAAGTGTTCTGACTTAATTTTCATACAAAAACACTCTTGTTTAATTTGAAAATTCGATTGAAAATGTGTTCAAAACAAGTGAAAACTGATGGTGTTGTTATTTTTTCGCCTGTAGCTTCCTCTTCACTTGATGTTTGCGAACTGTCGAAGTTTGAAAGATCATGTTCGCAATATGTCAAATTATAAAGTGTGTCACATGTTTTTATTATATTAAAAGCGTAAATGGGTTGCACCATTAAATGATTTAAGACAAAAAAAACCTTTTTTTTTAAAACACCCATTCTATTTTCAAATACCTTGTACGTTGATGTGGCTTATTGAACATTTGCACAGCAGGATCTTCTAGACCATTATTTTTAGGGGTAATCAACCATTCCTTAAGCGGGTACCAGGAATCACCTAATAGTATAGGCGTGAGTATACGCGCTTGCCATTTTCCATTTTTTTATATAGTGTATTACTCTTTAATACATGGTAATTTATCACTTCAATATTAAAATTGTAGGTTGGGTCCACAAGCTAACATACAGTAATGGAATAACTTCCGTTGCAATCAATAAATGGTCTTCATTCATCCATGGTGTATCAATGCCGATAAGGGTACCATATGTACAGCCAATAATGCCAGATATGCGCTTCAATAAATAATATTTTCTAACAACTTCGACGATAGCGGCCGGCCATTTTACTACTACTGATATCCTTGACGCGACAAATGGACGGCCTTGAGATACCGTGCATATATGCTATTCCGTGCTACTGACCTCTGTTCCCTAACCAGTGAAGGGCTTCTAGTGGCCTCTGTTTTGATGATAGAGCCCAGTTTCAATTTGATGGAGTTTCAAGATAGCCCAGCAAACAATTTAGCGAACAACTGCAACAGCGGATCTTAAGCGATAATGGAGCTGCACAATGCGAAACATGAGAGCTTAAGATTATTTATGTTATCGAAGCGATATAAAAGCGAAACGAACGTGAATATAAATTCTGTTCGCTTTTTTATTTATCTTATATAAACACGTGCATGTGCGTAGTTTTGTGCCCCAACTTCTGAAAATTTTACAGTTTCAAGATTTTCGGTTCTATTTTTTCATTTTAGCGTGAACAAATTAGAAACTTGTCGTGTTTCAGTGAGTTGTAAAAGTTCAGCAATTAAAATTACATTTAATTAACATTAAATGTAAAATGAGAGGCTACATTTATAGGAAACTTGATTAAATAGGTAGGCAGGCACCTACAAGGATAGGTTAATAAATTATATTCATACATAGATAGATAGGATACGCTGATATCGCTAATAATTGCGAAATAATTTTATTTTTAATACTCACTTCGGATATATTCAAATTGATCACATTTTGTCGAAAAAGAAAGGCAAACTGAATTCGAAGCGATACCACCAATGTGATACAATGTTCTGTCAACATTTGCTGCAGCTCGATGTTTCGCTTTTATATCTCATTTGACATTGCCAAATATTCACATAAAAACAATCTATTTAAAATGTAATATTGTAAAAATGCACGAATTGCATAATGCAGAATGCTATTAAAATAATAAAAAGGAAATACACATATCGCCAGGCCTTCGTATTGCAAATAAATTTTTCATATGCAGTATTTTTCTTGGAATAAGGAGAGATAGTTAATGATGCTGGGAGAGGTACCGAGGAGAAATGATAAAATAAGCTTTGAGATGCAATGAGAAGAAACGGCGACGGCTAAGACAAATACCAATGTATGTTATATAACTGTTGACTTGCAGCAAACAATGCCATTGCCTAAATTAGCGAAAGCTTTCTACTCGCGATAAATTTGGCTTTATAATCTTGGAGTAGGTACATTGCAATACCACCGACGGCCATAAAAGTTTCATGCAATGCACAAGTACTTCAACAGAAGATCAGGTTAACCGAGGAAGCGTGGAAGATATCAGTGTTTTATGGATTCTCTTTAACAACATTCCCATAACTAATTAGCATATCAATTTGGTCAGATTCGTACGCTGGTAAAAATAAAACCTCTAAAGTAATTTTACAGAATCAGTTATAAAATCCCCTAAGTTGGTCACACATATTAGGACAGTAACAATCATAGGGCTTCGAGGCATTCAAAAATAGATTAATTGTCTTTGTCTAGAAGAAATATTAACAAAATAAATTTAAATGGAAAGCAAAGATTTGAACAGATTACTGCTCTTCATTCCTGTATGTATGGTTTTGTGAAAATTTGTATCAAACTTGTGTTACATTGAAAATTGCAAAGAAAAGCAGAAGAAAGTAATTTGATGGGCTTTCCAATGTTTAATAACAATTTTATTACAAAATATTTAAAATGTTATAAAAGGTACCATGAAGAGCTCCAGGGAATTGGGAATTAGAAAGCTAGTCTACTTTTTCAGTGCATTTATAAAAATAGGTTACACGATGTGAAAAGAAGTTAAAATTGTGTTCGTATCTAAGACTGGTCGGGCTACCTACTTAACAGCGAAGTCATATTAGAGACCTATAAGTTTGAATTTTTCCTACCTCGAAACCCTGGAATGTATTTGTGAATGGAAACGGAGATGCTCTCCCATCAGCACGCGTTTGTAGACCACTTAATTTAAAATAGACAGAGACGTGGTGAAGAAAATGTACTTTCGCTGCGTAATTGGTGAAGTCTTAATCTGCATCTCAACCAAAGAAATCATAGGATAAACGAAATTTGTCATTGCGGTTGTAACGCATAAAAATAATGCTAGTAAACCAAAATGGATTGTAAAAGTTAATTTGATCTGTCTGTATGTTTATCTGCCTGTCCTCACTATAACTCAAGAAGGCGATCACTTAGATATCTGAAATTTTGCACACGGCGTTTTACAAAAAAAAAACTATTTGTAGACTTAGGATCGAAAATGGAACAAATCCGGTAACTCTTTCATAGAGTTCTCAACCGAAAATTTCGTTTTTTACTATATATTTGGACACTGCCTGATAATGCTGAAATTTTGTACACGGCATTTTTAAAAAAGTATGAAATACAATTTCAAAAATGAACTAAATCGGGAAAACCGTTCATGGTGTTGCCATACAAAAATTTAAGTTTTTGTCTTATCCTGTGAAAATTATCTGTCATAATGTTTTTATTCTACTGAAAAGTTATTCAGAATATAAAATTCTATGAAATTAGTCATAATCATTTATACTGTTCAACGAATCCTTCTGAAAGCAGTGGCGACATATCACTTCAGCAATCAAACTTGCACAGATGGATGACGATACGAAATTACATATGGGAATTCATCTCAGGTATCGTAAGTAGGTTTTCCAATAACCCGACATTAACGATTATCCGGATATCGAGAACTGAAAATTCAAAATATCCGGACAATCTGGATATCCGGATAACAAAAAACAACATAAGTAAATAGCTTGAATCCAATATTTCATGGTGTTTTATAATTGTTTTTATTGAAATATTTTAATTATGTACTTTAATAATATTAATAAATAGTAAAAAAACATTATATGATTTAAATTTATTTTGTTTTTAAAAAAGAGTATTTTAAAAGTTATTGCATTGAAAATTTCAAAATTCAGACGAGTTGTAAATTTTATCTTAGTCAGGGCTACGATTGATACTGTAAATGCTGGCTTTATTGGAAGAAATGCATTGAATAATTTTTTAAATAATCTATCCTTGCTTTTTTGCGTTCCTCTGCACATCAACATACATAGGTAATTGAAGAAATTACCACTTCCAGTTATCGCTGCAGACTGACAACGTAATGGGAGCACCTTTTGAATTATAATCAAAATATTTATGGAATGTGGTATATTGCCTGCTTCTAAGAAGATTTACTTTCATAAGCATTTTATCTCGACGTTCATCCATTCGTTTTTTATTCTGTTTCAATAAATTTGAACCTAAGTTCGTTCTAAACTCGTCTAAGCTTTCAAATAAAAATTTTTAAACACATTCAGCGGTCAAAAGTCTCGCTGATTTTGTATTTAATTCCTTTGCTGCAGTCTGTAGTGGTGATAGAACATCTAACAACTCTTTTAAACTTGATTGCCCTTAAATGGTTAAAAATTAAATGTCGCATCGTTGACTGCTGGATTACCCGCAACGCAACGTCAACAAGTGGAGCCATCGTGGATTTTATATACATAAGCACGCCATATATGGATAACGCCATACGGATAACAGAAAACTCCTACACCGGAATCTGGAGACATCTATTTACTCCATAATCAATGTAGGTATATACTACCTTTTTGGGCGATTAACTCAATATTTTATTTATAAATAAATTTTTTTTAACCACACTGTTATCATGTAAATTCAGTGATTAGTAGGTTTTGTTATACCCTAGATGAAATCTATAGGGTATACTAAGTTTGTCCTTCCGTTTGTAACGCATAGAAATAATTATGGTAGAGCGAAATGGATTGAACACCCATGTATAATATTAAAAGTGATTTTGATTTTTGCATATCCGTTTGTCTATCTGCCTGTGTGTCCGCACGATAATTCGAGAACGCATGTACTTAGAGAACTGAAATTTTGCACTAAGCTTTTTTTAAAAAAAAAAGTAAATTCAAGTTCGAAAATGGGACAAATCGGGTAACTCCTTAATCGCGAACGCTTCTATATTTATTATTTATTGCAAGATTTTTGTTCTTTGACTAACTTATGCCGTAAGATCAGGCACTCCAGCGTCCCCCCCCCAATCTATTCTAAATTATAATTTGGACTTCGAATGTACATATATATTTAATATCTTTTAAATAAATGAACCTGAATCTAAATATATTTATAAGTAAATAAGATAAAAGATAAGAATGAAGGACGTTAGGCAGCTGATATGACTCATTCGGCTTCGCCATATGCGACGAAATCGGTAGAAATCTTCAGGGTAAACTTAAATAGTAAAACTGATTTTCCATTTACTATAGAATACGAAATGACATTTTCTAGATATTTTTTACTAAATTCTGTAAAAAAAGAAGCCAAAGTAGGCCTAAAGCAAATAATTACTTAATGGTATCAGTTTTAAACCTTCCCAACGATTGCTATTTTGCATTCTTCAATTGTTGATGATATTTTTAAGTTTATGCTGAGCTCATATTCATTTACATAATATATATCAATCTATAATAACACCATTTATTCTTTATTTATTACGATTTACTATTTACATAATTATATTATATAATATTCCTGAATTGCTTTCATTCAGTTATTTAAATGAATTTTTTGTTCGTTAATTTATGAAATTGCTTTTTACCTGTTAGTAGCAATCGCATTGCTTTTCGGAAAATGAAAAAGTAATATGGCATACTAACTTGTTTTGGGATATATTATACAAATAATGATTACAATTATTTGGCGGGACTGTGATTATACCAACATCGCATTTATGTTATGGTAGGATAAGGTAAAATTTTAACTTGATTAAAACTTGCTTTCTTACGAGCCCATGTCTGTTGTTAAAGACACACATAAAGGTAAATAATAAGACAATTCGGCCATTTGAGCAGCTCTGCAGCTGTTAAGGAAATAACTTTTAAATTAGTATAAAGTTAATATATTTACAAATTTGTCTGACGCGACTCTATACTAACATTGGTATGCAGTATCCAGGTGCATTTTCGGTATAAATATAGCTCTTATTGCACATGCATGTATGTAAGTGAATTGATAATTTTCATATATATCTATGAATTAAACCTAACTTATGAAACACATTAGGTATAACATTGATTTCGAAATTTTTGTATTGAATTCTGCATATGGGCTAATTCCATATGAAATCGATTGGATATCAATCCGGCCATCACACCAGTTTCGTTTTTCAGTGCTTACAAGAACAGACCCTGAATGGGCGAACCTCAAATTAAAGCTTAACTTAACTTAAATTAATTTCAAAAAGCAAGTATGTATATATTAATAAAGCACTCAGAACGGCTTCCTTGTCTATATCGAAACAAATTTGAAAATACCTGATAAGAAAGACGTTAAGAAGGAAATGAGTATCGACTTCAAATGGAAATTTATCTTCAAGAAAGGACAAATTTTTAGCTAAAAAATACAAACAGCTTTTAAGAAAAATGTTGGTGAGCAGTTTTTGTAAGCAAATTTGTATTGAGTATATTTTGCATTATATCTTGATATTGCTAAATGGCATAAGTAATACCAAGAACAAGTAAAAAAGCTAGAATTGGACTATGACCAATTCTTATGATACCCTAGATGAATGCCCGTATAAAATTTCGTATGGTCACCGATCTATGCAAGTTTGATTTTTGAAGTGGTTTTTCACTTATATTTCTAGAAGGGTTCGTCGTACAGAAAAAATGATTATAAGCAATTTTATAGAATTTCGTATTCTGAACAAGTTTTTAGTACAATACAAATATCTAGGACTGATCGTTTTCACAGTATATGTAAAAAACATAAATTTTTAAATGGCAACACCAAGAAGGGTTTGCCCGATTTAGTCCAATTATCAAACTTTATTTGCTATAGTTAGGAAAACACGATGTACCAAATTTCAGCTTCCTATGTCGATGCGTTCTCAGGCAGTATCCATATATATAATGGAAAACGGAAGTTTTGTATGGCAACCCCACGAAGGAGTTGCCCGATTTGTCTCATTTTCGAATTTAATTTTACTTTTTTTTGAAAGTCCATGTACAAAATTTCAGATCTCTAAGTCAACGTGTTCTCCAGTTATCGTGCGCACAAACAGACAGGCAGACGGAAAGACAGACGGACGGACAGGCGGACAGACGAACGGACAGACGGACGGACATGCAAAAATCAAAATAACTTTTAATATTAAGAGCCGTATTCACCAAGTCATTTAATTGAAATTTAATTTAATTTCTGTTTTAGTACTCCCTTTAGAGAATTAAAATTAAAGTTATCTATGAGTTATTACAACATAAAATAACACAAATTTAATTTAAATTTAATTTTAAGTGTGCCCTAATCCTCTCTTACAGGAGTACTAAAACAGAAATTAAATTAAAGTTCAATTTAATGGCTTGGTAAATACTGCCCTAACTATGCGTGGGTGTCCAATCCATTTTGCTCTACCATCATTATTTCGAGGTGTTACAAATGGAATGACAAACTTAGTATACCCTTTAGAATTTATCTTAGGTATAATAATATTACATAAAGATATCGCATAGCCTATGCTACGCCTGTGCTGAAGTTGGACGAAGAAAATTGTGTTCGGATTTTATTAGTAGAACATAGATTCCCCTATTTAAAAAATACTAACGCAACTGAGTAGTTTGTTCTCAGCTTTGCCAGCTCTCTGGAATTGTTTTCCTTTCTCATCTCTTTGCAAGTAGGATATATATGGATGCGTACACAGCTTTTATCATCCAGCGGTGTGTTGGTGCAAGAGCCATATATGCATCTGAAAGCCACAATGCATATGGGTGGTCTAGTGATTAGTTTGTGTATATGTACATTCGTCTTTTGCACGAATGGAGGAAAAGAACTTGGCTATTATTATTCTAGTTTGACTGAGATAACGAGTTAAAAACAAAAATTGAGAGAACGTAGGATTACTCGAATGACAAAATTTTATTGAAAACCTTCAAAACCTTTCATGCTATTCATAATAATGTACATCAGGTACCACTACCTCAATTTTTTAAGAAAAAGATAAATTTCACCTTGGCCAAGGTTTTGAAAAGAATCCAGCATGAGTATCTCCCACTTAATCTCTTCAGAGCAAAACGAATGTAAACAGAAGCACCTGCTGTTCAAATAGCTTAGGAATTACACTAACAAACATTGGTTATGATATAAAAAACATTGGATAATTCTCACAATATTTCAGCAAAAACCGGTTTTCACAAAAACTCGGGAATTTGTTTTTTAGAGATGAGATTGTTAAGTTAACTTTGGTACCACGCCACAACGAAAATGGATCAAGGTTTCGAGGGGCAAATTTAATGTGATGTGGTTACTTTTCGACGTTACTTTAAATTCTACGATGATTTAATTTTTCGAAAAAAGTTGGTTTTTATGAAAATATTTTAATATAAGTATTTGTATCTACATAGATATAATATTTATGATATTATATTATATATATATATATATAACAGTATATTTCTCGCGGATTTTAGTCACACGATGGGAAAGGATAAAAGGATAAGAGAAAAATGGGAGTCAAATGCAGTTTGGATCATTGCAGAAATTCGAGGAGGGAGACAGAAAACATAAAAATATTCAAATTTCCTTCAGATTCCTAAAATTTTAATATTTGGGTTAAAAGATGTAATTTTAACTATGAGGATTTAATGAACAAGAAATTGTTCATATGCGAGAAATATTTTAGAACTTACATGACATTTTCATCTAATAGAGAGCACAGCGTATATGAATTAAATTTATCTGATTTGGATGGCATGAAAATTCAACCCAAAATCAAAAGGAGATCATCGATTTTAGAATATGAGTGTTCGTGTAATGCTTGCTTAAAAAATATGAAAAACTTTTCGTTTTATAGCAACAGAAATTCAAAATTGAATCAACAAGTTTTGAAAACCAAAGAAAGGAAATTGTTTTATTAAGAAAAATTAACTCGCGATTAGTGTCAAAGCTGAAAAAACAGTCCGAAAAGACTAGTGTTGGTAAAAAATCTATTACGCACTCTGTTACGAACAAAATAAACGATTTAGAAATTAGTGTAAATGCCAAAACTATGTGTACTACTATGTTAATAAAACATATATCTTCTTTGTATCGTTGGGCTTTTATTAAAAACTTGCAGCCAGATTTCCAAAATCCTATACTTAGTGAATTAAAAAAAAAAAATAGTAAGGGAATGGATATTCGATGAGGTAACTATTCGGAGAGAATTGAAGTTTAATTCAACTGTGGATTTATTTGATGGGCTTGAAAATTTAGGTTTCAAGCGCTAATCTGCAATTGGAAAGCAAGAGCTTGTACGTTCATGATAAGGTGTCTTTACACCTTGGAAATATGTCTTGAATTATTTTGTGTCCGAAAATTCTATAAACGGTGAAATTTTAAAGAAAATTATAGAAGAAAACTTGATAATTGTTTCGGACTTGGGTCTCTGTGTCAAAGCAGTAACTTGCGGTCAAGGTCCCAATAACAGGACCTGTGCATCTCAGTTTGGAGCAGCTCATGACAAACCATGGCGTTCCGCATTTATTGAAATCTCCGAGAAATACTCTTTTTGTTTCAGATTTTATAACTCCAGATGGCACTGTAAGTTTTCATGTAATTCGGGATTTATTTGATATAGAAAAGAACAATGTTACTAAAATGTGCACAAAGCTTACGGCAAAGCAGATTAATCCAAAGGCATTCGAAAAAATACGTGTAAATTTCGCTGCACAAGTATTCAGTAGGAGTGTTGCAGCAGTTATTTTCACTGCTATTGAGACAAAACAATTTCAAAAGAGTTCCATCGAAATTGCTCTTTCTACTGCAAAATTTTTACAAAATATAAACGATCTTTTCGATTGCTTAAACATTAAATGTTTGTTTCATAAAAATCATTTAAAATCTGCTGTAAAAAAATAATAAAGTTTACCAGTTTAATATCAAATTTCAATAATATAAACTGCTAGCTGCAGGCAAAATTATTGAAGCCAGCATATGCCCCCATCAGAGGGGCAAAACATCCCAAATTAGCTGTCATGTTGCGGGATATTACATAAATAGGGCTACCAAGTTGTTGTTAAATTTTCAGATAATATTTTAAGTATTAACGTTTTTCCAGTTTCAAGTTTATTAAGCTTTCTGGATAAGCGAAAAAAACATTTTTCTGAGTGACGATATAATCAACTTTGATCTATTATTTGGTAGTCAGAAAAACGAAGGTAAGCAGAGTTACTGTAAGATTCTTAATTTTTCTTGTGGAGCAGCATAAAAAATGAATGAGTACCTACTTGAATATGTAAGTAAAGAAGCAAAATTGTTAATACCCTGTCAGACTACAAAACCCATTGTTTCGCTTTATTACAAATTTAGTCGCTATATCCAGAATAAAACTACATTCACACGGCGACAGTAGCTTTCGTAAATAACTTTCGTAAGTAGTTTCATTTTGAAGTTTCTATAAAAATCTTCTACTTATGAAAGTAAAGTTCAGGAAAGTTGAAAGTGATGATAGTGGGAAGAAGATAACAACATCGAGAGAGCAGGACCTAATTTAATTTGCATCCATTGTGCTGAACACTACATAGGTACGAAAAAAACGGTAACAAACGTGTAAGTAAAAATTTCGTGAAAGTACTTGTCATAAAATTTACTTACGAAAGCTACTTTCGCTGTGTAAATGTAGCTTAAAGCCATTACTTTCACATCTTAGTTTGGAAGGCGAATTATCTATCATATCCGTCAGGTATCTATGTAGGTACTAATCCAAATACCTGAATAATGCTTGGTCTAATATATATCATCCTTATATACCTAACTTATAAGAACTTATTTCAATGGAAATTTGTTTCAATACCTCCACATTGAAACTGTTTGCTTGGAGGTTTTCTGGTAGCCAATAACCAATATTTGTATTTTATGGAATATTATGGAAACATTCTGTATTCTTCAGAGTGCTTATTGTGTTTTTATATAGGTAGCTACATGTGTTCTTATTTTATATAAATACGATGTATTCCTAAATTTTGTGACATTAGTTTACGGTATCAAGTTTAAAGATATTAGCAGAGAGAGTGAATATTACAGCAGTGTATGTGAAATATATACCTACGCTTAAATTTTTCTCAGATTTGTACATACAATGATTTTAAAATGAAAAAAAAACATTAAATAAATTATTAATAAATTAATAAATAAATTATTAAAGGTGGTGTGGAAACTCGTATATCTTTTTAATATTCATTTTTTTATCATTTTTTCTCGTGGGTGTAACGCATTTAATCTTCTATATGATTTTTGTTTTTAATTAATAAAAACCACTTTCGTGTTAAAATTAAATGTTAAAGCATAATTTCCTTTCTGGAATAATTTTTCTTACTTTGTGGCAGCACAAATCGCTCGCAACGTAAAAAGCATATTTTATGCTGGCTTCACTTTTTGCTAGCTGTAATCAGTCTATATATTGAAGTCTGTGGGTCAGATACAGTAGAGCATTAAAATTTCGAAGAAAAAAATAGATTGGGTGTACATGTAGTCACCTGCGTTAGTACACGGCCACCTCGTATTAATTGTGAACAAATAACAATATGCAACACTGCATATGACTCACATATTCATCGATAAAAAAATTGCTTGAATTGCTCCTTATGTTTTGTCTGCGGTTGTCACAAAATTTCTTATCAGTCGATTTTGATCGACCTCATACCTGATACAAATGCGCAAATCGATATATTTTGTCTCTTTTATGCTAAAACGTTGCTTTTGTTTGTTTTACCTATTTATAACTATAACCATTTGCCTTGAATTGGTTAAAAACTTATAACTTCTTAACCGTCATAGATAGAACATAAATATATACAGTTTAAATTAAAGAGGAGACTCTGATGTATGTCAGTGGGAGTATTTTAAAAAAATAACGGAAATATAAAAACAAAAATCAATTTAAAAACCGAATTTTGAATTTGAAGAGTTATAACTCGCTAGTCGGGGGGCTACAGGGGTGGTTTAATATTTGAAATATACAGTATACCCTGTACATTTCTAGATATAGGGTGTTTAATGAAAAAAGAGCATGTTTTATTAATTACCCTTCTGCCATACAATGTTTTACTTGGCATCATTTTGCAACATATAGTCATATTAGTCTGGAACACCCTGTATATGCCACTTTACCCGCTGATGTAAGTTTGTCTTTCTTATTTATGATTACTTAACAATAGTGCTGCACTTTTGGTCCCCTTATTATTTAAAATTTATTTAAAAATATTTTTGTATTGCCACAAGAGAACTTCTATTCACCAAATAATATTACTTTGAAATGATCACTCCTCTACGAACGGTGCAACTGACAGTATTCTCTAACTGAATTGTTTTATAAAAGAAGTGCTTTAAAAAATGGAATATCAGTTTCATTTTGGTATTGATAGGATGTGGGTTTGAATATATTTAAGGCCTAGACGAAATATAATCACGATTACATAATGCTGTTTTCAAAATGAATAAAATGTTTTTCATGGATGGATGGATTGGTTGGGGCCTCAAGTGATCCCAGGAACGTAGGCCAGACCAAGGCCCATTATTCACTCTACAGACTTATGAGCAATTGTTCATGGGTCTCAGCCAAGGTATATAGAATACAACGTATTCCCATTACGAACCACGTTCCGCCATTAGTGACAAAATATCCCGAAAATGTATATGAAAGCACGGTACAGAGAATACAATACTCTCTGCGCTCTCTCTCTGTCTTTCCTATAGAAATGTATGTACATACATTAGTCAAGAATTACGTCACAGAACATGTGCCAACAATTTTAATGGGAATACCTTGTGTTCTATATACCTAGGGTCCTAGTCAGATGCCCTTACTAAACTGGGCATTGCTCCCAACCTTCCTTGTTGGATTCATGCAGCTCGTACATCAGGTGTGAGCCCAGGAGTCCGTAGCGCTTTTCTGAGAGAGCTGGACAGTGGCAGAGAAAGTGAGCCACCCTTTCAGATTCTTCCCTACAACCTCTGCATGTAGGATCATCAACAAGTCTCATCCTGTACAGGTGACCCGAGAAACGAATGCCCGCTGAGAATTGACACTAGAGCTTGTTTAGTTCCAACAGATTATTTACTAGGTTAGGGTTAGGTTTTGCCCACAGTTCCTTTATAGCTCAATATCTAACGATGATTGGCGATTTTCATTGCTTTCCACCCACAGAACCGTAGGTTAACATGGGTCAGATGTATATCCATACAACAAATGTATGTACAATTACTAATTAAGGCAGCTAAGAAATTATTATGACATTTGACATTATTCCATACACTTAACAGTTTCCTGCTTCAAAGCTAGTTAACAATTATGTTTTAAGTGAAAAATTTGAGGGATGTGTAGTATAAATTAAGCATAAAAACTGCAAAAATACAAATTAAGGTATTTAACAGATGCGCAATATAACAAAAGATCAGAAAACAAATGCATTTAAAAAGGCCATACGTTTATTGTATTTTATGTATTCAATCAATATTTGTCAGATAGATGATAAATTTATCGATCTAGTACCTCATGAATAGATTTAATTACTGCAAATTCATAAAATTTTAACCAACCCATAGAATTCTGAGAATCTCAGCTAGCTCTAGGTAAAGCCATAATTTCTTGTTGAAAACGTAAATCAGAAAAGAAAAGGTGCTCTCAATTAATATCTAATTTACATAAACCGAAACAATCTACACACATATTTGCTTATGACAAAGTTTTTTCTTAACGTCCCCCATTGCAAAATATTTCAACTGAAGCTTATGCTATCGATAAACAAAATGCTGTGGTTTTTTTTTGCGCAAGTAAAACGTATATTTATGTAGAACAAACAACTTTGTGGATTTTTCATTTGTTTAAATGGACAGGTAATGAGACAATTGCCAATGGCCGTGAGGATTGTTTATCTAAGGAAACGAAATGGAATGGTTCGATGTACATATATATTGAATGGCTTGTGTAAACTCATAAAGTACCACTTTAAAAGAGATCTTAAGGCAAGTGACAACATTTCGAGCCTATTTTTCGTATGCTTTTACATTTATTTAAGTGATATGTATAAGTAAATGGTTATGAATGATGTTTTGCAAGTTATGTTTTCCACAACAAAAATCCAACTGATGGCTGTGCCGACAAAAGCATTGGAAAAAAATAAGCGGAAAGATGCAAAACAAATTCAAAGACAGGGACGTAACATTATGGCCTAGATAAGTTCATTGGATATATATAGGTACTAAGCTTGTTATTCCGTTTGTAACTAATTGAAATAATGATGGGGCGATGAAATGGCTTGGAAACCCACGCATAATATGTATTAAATAGCATTTAAATTTTTGCAGATCTGTACTTTCGGTCGCACAATAATTTGATAACCTATTACAGACCTTTTGTACAAAAATTTATGATATGTATTAAATTTTCAAATAAAGTACAAAAATTAAAAATTTCGGATAGCTTCTTTATATGGATTTGGACACTGTTTGAGAACACACTGGAAGTAAAACCTCGAAAATTGGAAGCGGTAATAACATTGATGTGTAAGTCGCTGGGACGTTATTCGAAATGTGAAAATATATGAAACTGGTTATGGTTTTTTACGTCCAACGAACCATTTAAAAAGTAAGTGCGAGAAATAATTCTAATGTGAATGAAAATTAAATAGAATATCTTAATATAACTGATATAGATATAATAACTCCTCAGTAGTAGTAGTAAATGTATAGCTGTTAAAATACCTCTGCAATTTATTCTGAAATCAAGGTAAAAAGCAAAAAAAGTTACAATTATTATAAAACCAATCATGGCCGATTTATCGATGCCATAATAAAATGCCTTCATTTTGTAAACATTTTTCGTAAGATTGTTAAGTTCGAGATAACAGACAATCGAAGATAATGATCATTTTTAACTTCTATACCTTAGATGAAATCTTAGCGTATACTAAGTTTATAACGTGTGTAACGCATAGAAATAATGCTAGTGGACCAAAATGGATTGGACACCCACGCATAATATAAAAAATTATTTTGTTTTTTTGCATGTTCGTCTGTCAGTCCGCCTGTCTGCCCATCTGTCCGTCCTCACGATAACTCGTGAACGCGTTCACTAAGAGAACTGAAATTTTGCACACCGTCTTCTTAAAAAAAAGTTAATTTAGGTTCGAAAATAGAACCAATCGCGCAACTCCTTCTTGGTGTTGCCATACAAAATTTTTTGGTTTTTACTTTATACTTGGAAACTGCTGAAGAGCGCGCCGACGTACAGAGCTGAAGTTTTGTACACATCGTTTTCATAAAAATAGTAAAAAAATATTTAAAAAAAAAGAACTATATCGGTCAACCCATTCTTGGTGTTGCCATACAAAACTTTGGGTTTTCATTTTATTTAACTTTTATTTTAATCTACGATATAATATTATCGGTATTTATATATTTTATAACCTTTTCTCTGATCTACCTTATATCTACACAACTATTACTAAACAGAAAAGCGACATTAAGTGAATAATAAAACAAGACGCTGGTGGCCTAGTTGCACAATAATAATAAGGAGGAAATGTTGTAATAACATTGAGATAAAGGCGATTTCTTGAAAATACTTATATTGCATTTTTCTGCCTGCACAAGATACATACAGCTTAATATCTCTATGAGCAGTTTTTATAATGAAAGTTCAGTTCATTTTAATGAGCGAATGATCCAAATTATGTAGACATAATTAAAGAAATTCTCGTTCGTGAATATATGAAAACTGTAGTTCAAATATTTCTAATAATAACATGGAGTAGGTACAAAAACCCCAGAGTGTTTAGTATTATCAACTTTCTATTATATTAATGAAATTTTGTTATTCCTACTCTATACATATAAAATGAAATAGAAACCAGCCCTATGGTATCCAATGCTCATCAGTTTACAAAATCTTAGTACGGGTGCGGGCAGGGGCTTTTATGTTCACTAACATAACTTTTTAGTCAAGTGATTTATACTGAGTGCCTCAATGAGTTTCTTCGCCAACCCATCTATCAGCTCATCAATAAATTGATATGGATACTGATCTGTGTGTCTAGATCATCTAATGTACGAGTGAGAGGGAGACAAATGATGTTGAGCAATCATAGAATTTCGAAGTATATAAATGAGTTTAGACCAGGTGCTAGAACAAAAATCAGAATTACATTCAGCCAACCAATCATCATGAGCTCATCAGTGCGCTCATGATGATTGGGCTGTGAGGGAGGGATCGTAACGGTTATAAGTTTTATCGTAAAATTCATTGTTCAATGAATTTAGATATGAGTTTCACTATAAAAGTTTGAACGAAACGGTTAAACTTTACTTACATAGGGTTTCAGTCTCTGTTAAATGCTTATGAAAGATTTTTACTTTTTTAAGTCAGCATTAATCGTTATGATCACAAATAAAAGTCACATCGAGATTTTTATTTTTCTTGATCAAGAATAAAAATCATGAAATGAGTTTTATTTTTCTGGTCGACAAATAAAAATCACCAAATGATTTTCTTCATTTTCAGTCGACTTATAATACTTATTTTTGAATGATAAAGTTATCAGTTAATCTATATTATAAAAATGAAATAATGTTCGTTGGTAATCGCATCACTTGAGAACGGCTGGAGCGATTTGGCTAATTCTTTTTCACTTCATGTTTTTGTTCTTTATCAAGAAAAATAAAAATTAAGGTATGACTTTTATTTGTGATCAGGAAAAATAAAAATGAGGAAATGATTTTTATTCATGATGGGATAATTATTAATCATCTCATAACGATTATTGCTGATTTAAAAAAATAAATATCTGAAACTGAAACCCTATGTAAGTAAACTTTAACCGTTTTGTCCGGATTTTTATATTAAAAATTAAATATAATTGGTTTACTATAATTTTTTTATTTATGATCAAAATTTTTGTAATTTTACTTGCAATGAACAGAGCGAGTAGGTTCTGAAAAGATTTTAATCCGATAAATATTTCTGTGTGATTTTTTCCATGAGAACCTGATAGAAACAAAACAAGAGGAGTGAATTATTGAGATGGTCAAATCGGGACAAAATAGATGAAAAAAATACAAATTAAAAGTAATCAATTAGTAATAAAGCGGCAACAAAAGAGGAATTATAAACGATTTGAAGAAAAATTATACCAACACAAGCTGGATCAATGGGTAAATCTGAGAGTTAGCTAAAATTGCAGTCTTTTGTGTATCGTTTTTACTATCCTACGAGTTATTTATAATAGAAGAATCATGAATAATTTGAAATATTTGCACTAATATTAGACACAAGAAAGTTTTACGGAAGCAATTATTTATATTAATCAGTATGGCTTAAAAAATATTCTTGATAAATAAATGCAATATAGGTATCAATATAAATTTTAAATGAATTTATGTGAAATCACTCAAATTTAAAATTGATTTAACTCACAACAGAAAATAAACCAAATTGTACTTGCAAAGTTTCTATATTAATACAAAATTCAAAATTAATGGAAAACCTATTTTCTACTTTTTAACGAACTTTAACTCATTCAAATTGTCAATTTACATTGATGTTATTCATTTCATAATCGTCGAAATCGGTCACAGAGTGCAGTTCAATTTGTAAGCTGTTCTAGCTTTATTGCCAACATGTAAAATTGTTGCGAGTACAGCAGTATTGGTAAATATTAAACAATAATTTGTTGAATTTATGAAAATATTTATTGTTGGGAAATAGGACGATAGTTAGTCTTAACAATTTCCGGTTGATAAATAATAATAATTCTTCACTTCACATGATCTTATTTCAAGAAATAAGAAATATGCTTATTCTGAATAAATGTTTCAATTCTTCAAACATATATATATTTATATGTATGAAAGGAGTAAGTTTACAAATTAAAAAATAAGAACATCACTTAACTGTTAAATTCTAACATCCATACCAAACTCATTTCTTATGTTTTCAGATAAATTCTTTGTTTATTACACATAAAACTTTCGATAGAAAACTTTTCACTATTTGCAAACACAGTTAATATTAGAGAACAGAATTTTACTTAGTGCACAACAGCAGCAAAGGGCTAGTCTAATGCATTCGCGACACAAAACTAACTTCAACTGCTGCTACTTTTTCTTAACCAGAAGGTGAGTTCTCCCCTGGTCAAATTGAAATCATCAGCATAAATTTGGTTTTTGCAATGATCAGCATATCGGACTCTTATTGCCTCAAGTATTGCTTAAGGCCTTGCAGTATCTATGTCAATATGTAAATATTTAGATTTGTTGACTTCTAAGCAACTCGACTCTTACGCGAGTATAAAGTGGTTCTTTTTCGTAATTTCATTAATATGGGGTCACAATAGAGTTACATTACGTTATAAATTATGTAGCAGTTTTAATAGCGAAACTACTATATACTATAGCAACTGATAAGCGATGATCTGTAATCCACTTAAAACAGGTGTAATTGTAATATGGATCTTTGGAAAATCGTAGACAAGAGTAGTTAAATTACTAAACAAAAAAAAACAAACAAAATAAACTAAAAGATTTCGTAACGCGTATACTCTCTAAAGATCATACCAGACCGCTAAAATTTTGGTGTGGAAACGAAACAATTCGTTGACAATATTCCACAAGGACCAATACAAAAGGATTTATATTAGATATTTTAGTAGATCGTAGCTGAAAACTTGTGTTGTATTATTGCAAATGTGTGTAAAATTGATTTGCTACCACTTTACAGTTATATTGTGCATATGAACTTACGATATGTATTACGTAAATTTATTTAATCATTTACAAAATTAAATACACCAGGTGTCCCAATTAAAATTCTCCACCAAATACTTCCTATGCTTGGCTTCAAAGACCATGTGCGCTATTGACGGTCAGAAAACATTTTTCTCTAAAGATTTTTCTCTGAAGATACTTAGCGCACGAACTTTGAAGTTTCTGCAATTCCAGGATATTTATGTACTATATTAATGCCAAAGCACAAAGGAATATTCTTGGATACATTTTGCATTGACGAAAATCAGGGTAAGAGTAAAGTGAAACCGATCAACAACATTGAACCAACAAAATGTTCACTCATGATTTATTGGGTGTAGTTTATTCATAATTTTTCCAATAGATAATTCCATCTTTAAAAATCTCAATCTCAATCTGAAATTGACTCAGTTTGCTGCTAAGTCTGCAGCTCGAGAATTGAGTTGAAAATACTCTTTATGCAAACGAAAAATCTTTGAAAAAAGAAATTTCATTGCAAAAAGAGTGCGTTTCATATAAGCAGGAACCGTATAATCGTCAGTACGGCTTGGTTCCTGCCTGCCGTATACGCCAAATTATACGGTTTCTACTTATATGAAACGCTCTTTTTTTGCAATGAAATTTCTTTTTTCAAAGATGTTTCGTTTGCATAAAGAGTATTTTCAACTTAAAAATATTGTTTATTCAAACCATTCCGATCATATTTATAGATATAACTTAGAGAAGTTTTTATTAGGATTTTATTTTAGTCAAAAACCATGAAGAAATTTTTTGTAACAATTTTATTGAATTTCAATAAAAATCAAATATAACAAACAAATAAAAATCTAATATATTTCAACTGGTTAGCAAAAAAAAAAAATCATAAACCTAGAAATATACGAATCATGGAATTATGTACATAAACCATAGATGGCACAAGTGCATACAAATTATATTTGGCTGAGTCAGTGGCGGAACCAGGGGGGAGGGCACGGGGTCATGACCCCCCTAAATTTGAAGTAAAAAATATTTAATTATGTAATTCAACTTCAAAAAAAAATTTTATTTAAAAAAAAATTAAAAATTTATTTCAATGAATATTATTGTATGCATATGAGTATGTGTTTTTCTTAGAATTTGAGTTTGTGACCACAACTTTGGGCGATCCGAGAAGCACTTCGCAAGACACGAAACAGACTCCATAACTTAGTTCTAACTCCTAACATTCTAAAATATTTGCAGTGTTCTTATGTAAAACCACTGACATGTATAATATGGACTGACTACGTTCATAGAAATACACTGCAGAAAGTGGGCTCACTTCTATATAGCGTTCTCTTTCTCTAAGCTCCAAGTACCAACTGATAGAGAACTGTGACAACAAATAAATAAGTGGGTTCGTCGAAATAAATGTTTTTAAATTAATTATTTGGGTTAATTAGTGATAAAAGTGCTTTATCAGAATTAATATATTCATAGATACTCAACAGAAATTCGAAAGGTTTCACTTTTCAACTTCCCTCCAATAGTTTTTTCAATGTTGGCATCGACGTAAGAACTATCTTTGACACAAAAAATTGTACCCGCATCAAATAGCATATCGAGCAGTCCATATCATATATACCAGTGTGTAAAACTGAGAAAAGTTTAGTTTGAATGACTCCTGCAGTTTGCACCCTAAACTACTATTCTATTAAAAAAATTACTTTTTGTAAAAAAGGTATACTAAAATATCACACATCACCCACACCGTTAAATGCGGAAACCTTCCTAGTACTTCCGTACAGTACGGTGGCTTAACTAAGCGAAAGGGACTTACGGCGCTTGATGTTTTTTTTTGCTCAATTTAATATGTATGAAGACCGCCCCTCCCCCGCACCATTCATCTCAATGCTAGACCCGCCACTGGGCTGGCTGTTCCATTTCGGAATAGACCACAAAATTTGAAGTGGCGGATATATCGAATGATTCATATTTCTCGCATCTACCATGTAGAAGATGTCGAACAAAATGTATACAAAAATGCTGTTGGAAAAATATTTGCTATTGGTATGCTCAAAAATATGCTCTGACACATTCCGAAATGCACTACTCATTTCACAATCTGTATACTCGCTCTAGTATCCCATGTGATATCTAATTTTTGTGCCATCTATGATAAAACTCTCATAAACTCCCACATAAATTCTGGTAGCTAGGCACACCGCAATATATTGAAATGAAATAATGTATCGTGTATTTACCAACCCAATTTAGCATAGTACATTTCATATAGCAGTATGACTCAGTTGTTACTGAGATATGAATAGAGTACTCCTATAATGGGATTACACCTTCTATAATACTTCAACTAAACCACGAGCAAGGCTTGCTAATTTACAAACGTTCCTATTTAAATGGAAAGGTGACGAAGAAATCGATGGTATGCATACATAATATGTACAATCTTCCCTCCAGCAAAACAAAAGATTTTACATGGGAAACATCGTCTCTATGTCTTATGTAAATAAGTTCACTTATTTGTACATGGTGGACCATTATTCTAATCACAATTGCTTTTCTAATAACTGAATGAATTAAAATTCGTTAGTTAATAACAAAGCACTTTCATTACTTTTTCCAGCTAACTGAGGAAGACTCTTTCCTCGGTCTATGAATCTTTATCAGGAAAACTCACAGAGAATCGGCGGCCAAATCGAAGTTCCGGTAGTAACATATGAAATGCATGTGGGCCTGAGGATTTTCCCATTTATACGTCAAAGAGCAATGGGAAAAACCACTCTACTACTCCCCATTACTTATAATCACCCATTTAGGTGCCAAGTCCACACTTTACTCGAGCAGCTACTCAGCAGAAGATGCACAAAAAACTGCCGGGCACAGCATAGTCTAATTATTCGCTAGCTCGAGCTCAGGGAAAGGCTAGGATTTTGCACAGTGAGTAGTATTGTGTTATTATTCTCCAGCTCGAGTTCTGGGAAGGGGTATAGGATCTTGCCCAATGAATCAACATATCTTGTCACTTATGCTATGCTGTATATGGGCGGTGAACTCGTTCAAACCATTTAAGTCTCCGGACAAGGACGGAATTTTTCCGGCCCTTCTTAAAGACTTATTAACAAATAACCTAGCCTCTCTTCAGGGCATGCATCAAGTTCAGCTACATACCGAAGCTGTGGCAATGTGACAAGAAGTCCGCGTTGTGTTTATCCCCAAGGCTAGCCAATCAACAGCTAAGGCATATAGACCATAAGTTTTACTTCCTTAAAAAAAAACGTTAGAACGCATTTGCGATTGGAAACGGCGGTTTTCACGAGATCAGCACGCGTACTTAAAGGGGAGGTCCGTTGAGACGGTCCTTCATGAAACCGTACACTCAATTGAAAAAGGCTTCCACTTTAAACAATCTACACTAGCTGCTTTCATCGATGTAGAAGATTTTAGTCCCCGTAAATTTTGAATTGGAGCTCTACGAACTGGTGCATAACGCAATCCGACTAGTCGAGGGCTGGGCTAAGGATTTCGGACTGTGCATCAATCCTTCGAAAACAGATTTGTGCCTTTTCACAAAAAAAAAGGAACATTCCAAGATTAAACCTGCCCTCCATCGGGTCTACACGGTTAGAGCTTAAGGAGAGGGTTAAATACTAATAATTTTGCAATAGTGAAAACCTGTAGAAATTATTTTTTTGTGCAAGAGATTTGATATAATCGAGACTCCGGACGCTATGGTGGTGAAGTGCGCTGTGCTGTGCTGCAGAAACAGTTATTGCCGTGGGGGCGTTTTTCAGGCGAGTTTATTTGTTTCAATAATAAATTATAGTGTTTTAAATAAAATTTAAATGCAATTATTTATAAAAATAAACAGCCGTGATAAAAAATTTAACATTTTCTAATGCCGGTTTGTTTGCTTACAATTGAATTGGCAACGCCAAGCAATGTTATCGGAAAATAAATGGAGCACTAGGAAAACTCTTAAAAATGTAATAAGTTATAAAAGAATTATAAAATTATAAACTGAAAAATGATACGAATCGCGGTGACAGGAAACTATAAAACTTGTACAATACTTGATAAAGTTTTAACCACTAAATTATGTCCCAGCTTAGAAAATATCCTAGTTTACGACTTACATGACTAAACAAACACATCGATGCGATTCTACTACTTGAAGAAAAATGCTTAAGTTCTTTCTTCCTCATAGCATAGCCTTTTCGTTATATGATCTAAATGCGCAGAAGGTCCAAGCTGTCTCACATTTTTGAGAATGGAGTGAGTACGCTGTAAAATTGCAGGACTTTTTCGTTTGCTTAGTTTTTTAAAATCTTATGCATGTGAAATATTTCTTCCGACACTTATTTACATACTAGAGTACTGCAGGTACAGGTAAATATATGATATATGTTTGGGCTTGCTTTGTTTTCTTATATAATTATATATTTACAGGATAGTAATTCTTTCTATTTTCACTGAGAGGTAAAGGGAAGAACTCTTCCTGCTTTCTTGGAAGGTATGGAAAATAAGCACGCCTTCAATTATTAGTATTTCGTATTTAAATGATAACTATCCACTTCTTCTTCTAAAATAATGCACATATCAAAAATCATTACGTCTGCCTTTTCTAAGTATTCCCTGAAAGGCACATAATATGCTCAAAAATATGACTCATCAACGTAAGGTATATTCATGTACTTATTACTAATGAATTCCAGGTAATGCTTACAACAAAACCTTATCTAATTCAGACATGTCTAGTTTTTCCGCTGAGGATACAGTCCCTGCCACTGACATGTATAACATAGACCGCTGATACCTCTGGAATTGCATAATGCATTATATCACAACAAATTTAAATAAGATTACGTTACATTTGCCAATACTAAGGATGAAATGCAACAATGGCTAAGCAAAAATAACATAGAATTTAAGGAAAATGTGTTCAAACCTGAGTTGTATAATTTGATTAAAATAGAGAGTACTCTATGAAAGCATATAGTGGATAATCTAATTCGGAGTTATGGGCATGAATTTTAAATCCAATTGAAAAAAATTGGGCTACGATTAAATCCAGGGTTGGTTTCAGAAATACAACCTTCAAATTAGATGATATTAAGCAGTTAGTATCGGAAGAATTCGAAAAATTTACGGGGGGGGGGGGGGGGGGGGGGGGGGGGAGGGACTGGAGAAGCGTTTATCAAAAGGCTTTAAAAGCTGAGGAAGGATATCTTGGGTATGTAGTCTTTTTGGACAAGTTAACAGATAAGTTAATAATTTCCTTATCTGACGATAGTTCTGCTTCTGATTGTGTTTTAAGTAGCGACGATGAAGAAGCGGGTCCCTCTACTCCGACTTAAATCCAATTGAAAAAAATTGGGCTACGATTAAATCCAGGGTTGGTTTCAGAAATACAACCTTCAAATTAGATGATATTAAGCAGTTAGTATCGGAAGAATTCGAAAAATTTACGGGGGGGGGGGGGGGGAGGGACTGGAGAAGCGTTTATCAAAAGGCTTTAAAAGCTGAGGAAGGATATCTTGGGTATGTAGTCTTTTTGGACAAGTTAACAGATAAGTTAATAATTTCCTTATCTGACGATAGTTCTGCTTCTGATTGTGTTTTAAGTGGCGACGATGAAGAAGCGGGTCCCTCTACAAGGTGAAGTGATGTCAATTTACAAATCACATTTTCCTCTTCAGAACAAATATTGCATGTTAACTCCTCGAAGTCTAACATTAGCATGTATGAACTTATTAATCGTGCATTGCTCTTAATAATATGGCTGAGCATTTTATCGGTTAAGTTTCTAAGCATGTTTTAAAAAAACCGTCTATATAATATTTAATTTGTTTGTTCTTTTTTGTTCTATGTTGCACTACATGGCATTTTCTCCGGTGTGTGGTTTATATATCACAATAATTAAGAATATTGAAATACATATTCTAAAATCTGGAATGCGAATTTCTTCTATACTATAAATTTGACTGAAAAGCAATTTCCCAGCGCAAGGTATATATGTAGAATACAAGGTATTCTCGGTACGAACTACATTCCACCATTTTGTCTGCAGAGAAAATTGTGGTGACATCACTCTGTATGTACTCTATATATAGAAAAATAAGACAATCATTGATATCTTAATAAATTTGGTGCTTTCGTTGTAGCATACTGCATACAGCAGTATGTTACATGACAGCTAGCAGCAGCACGCTACATACATATAAGCTATTGCCAATGTGGACGGTGTGAAGTGATTCGACTAAGCGAACGCCACCTATTTGAGATAAAGGGCGCAAGACGGAGCACAGAAAAGAAGAAGAAAAAGAAGAAGAAGAGGTAAGGCATTTTGTCATGTATTTTAGTGAGCTCCGAATTCCACCAATTATTTTCATAATTCCGAGTGGTTGCATTCACCATAAGTATGCCTTTCACAAAAGTTAAATGAAGTTTGATCGAGAACAGTGTCATTACGCATGAAATATCGTGGATCGACTGAATATATTCAGATTTACCTCATCAGTGATTTCAGCAGCTGCAAGCGATTTTTAAGCGTGCAATATGGCTGTTGTGGGTGCTGCATATTAGCGCGCATCCGCACTATTATTCAAATTCGTCAAATTTGGAAATTAAAGGTAATAACGTGTAAGCTAAATTGAAAAAGAAAAAAAGAAAAAATAATTATCATCTAAAGATAGTAAAAGAGTGGGCTGCACTAAGTCAAACGGATAACGCAGGAATGCCTTCGGACGGCAACATCCGCTGAAGGTCAAAGAAGGCCCGCAGATTAATAACTGGGAAAACAGCATCCGGACCTATTGAGGTAAACACTTTCATTAGCCATTATAATTGTTGGCAGGTGCTCCTCTATAATTTGAAGAAGGCCCCTACGAGCCTGCAGCTTGCAGCTTTTCACCTTAAAGTACTGGTTTGCAGATCTTTCCTCATAAATAGTATTTAAGTACTTCAAGAAAATGTTAGGTAGTTTCATAAATCATAGTGTACTCCACATATATACTCACAATAATAGCTGATGACATTTTTTAAGTCACAGTTTGAAGATTCATAGAGAAAGATATCTTATTAATTCCTGTGATAAGGTCATGAATTTCTTAGGTCATAGATATCGTGCATACATATATATATATATACAAACAAATAGATAGCCGTGAGGGCTGATGACATTTTGCAAGTCACAGTTTGAAGATTTTCTTTTCATGAAACATGTCGTATTAATTCTAAAATAAGTTAGTGAAGCTCTTAGGTCAAAGGTTATGACAGATATAGATACACACATATGTATATATATACTCATCATGATAGCCGAGGACTTTATTTTGAATATAGGTTGCAGTATGTTTTACATATAATATAGTTAAATAATTTTTAAATCACATAATATATTCAATTAATTCGTAAAACTAGTGAATGGGTTCTGCAGAAGTCCAACTTCTCAGGACGTACCCAGTATGTATATCCTCATGTCACTTTGACACTGAGAGAGATATGAGGACCAATTGCTAAGTCGATTTAGAATATGTTTTCCCGCTCGTGTTACAGAAACAAGGATATATGCTCTAAATTTTCCGAATTCAGAAAGCTATATACTGGCGGTTGATAGGATTTTATTTAACGTGCGTGTACGTTCGTCCTTACTGGCATTAGAAATTTTTGTTTCACAATGAATTCTATACTCTCTATATCTCCATCACCTAATCAGTGATGTAGGAGATCTTATTTGTTTCATTCATTCAGGTACTCACCGTCTACTGGAGCGCTTCAACATGTCGGGGATTATTGAAACTAGTATTAACATATACCAAATTACTTTTCCTTTAAATTTTGTGCCAGACCCTTCACTATAATAATAACGCAGGTTAACTTGAACTCGAATTTTAGATGGGAATTTATAGATAATTTGACAATAAGTCCTTAAATGTTAGTTCTTCCGGTAGCGAGATGTTGTACTTGAAATATTAGCAATGGTCGTATCTGATTGATAGCAAATTCTAGTTTTGAAAATATGTCCAGGGTAACCACTCACACCCAATCATAAAATCAATAGAGCTTTTATATTAGGAATATTGTATATAGAAAGAATTGTCACTACTATAAGACCGTCGAACAACGAGAAATGGATAAGTTTAGGCAATAAATAAGATTTTGTCTTTTTAACGTAATGCGGTCCTAGATCGTTTTTTTTCTCCTTCTTACTGCTCGAGCCCTCTTGAGATGAAAGTCGTTTAAGGTCCGCTCCTCCGCTACTTCTCTATTTCAGATCAATATAGGGACACTGAAAATATTCTGCCCTCAGTGTCGTCGGGTGTTAGGTGTATGGGGTGAGCAGCAGAAAGCAATACATCTGCGCCGTCATGCATGGAAAGGTAAGTGGTGTAAAGGCGACTTCAGAGCTGGATGTAGTGTCCTGTTTTTGTTGGATAGGCACGATGAACATTTTTTTGTTATGAGACGTGACAGCGGCAGTTTTGGATACTCCCCACACAATTTTTATTTTGAATGAACTGAAGTTAACTTCTTGTTGTTTTTCTACATTAATGATCTTAAATTCTAAAAAAATACTGCTTTATGAGTTCGAATAATTTTTTAATAGCACAAAAAATCTTACTAAACCACGGAACCAGTTATGTATTTGAAAAATAAGAAACTACTATGAAAGCTATAGAGTTACGTTAAGATATTTAAAAGTTTTAGCAAAGACTTTAACCATAAACAATGTACAAAGATCTTGAAGATGTCACTGCATACGGGGTGTTCGGTAGGGGAACCGAAAGGTTAATTAACGCTTACCACTTGTGGGGGCGTCGTTGTAATGCTAGAAGTACGCTTACCACTGGTGGGGGCGTAGCAAAGCTCTAAAAAAGTAACCACTGTTTTGCGTATAATGAAAAACTCTACTTTATTCCAAAACATCGATCAATTTATACATATTAATTGCTTACGCCTAAATATTATTGTTTTCCATTTTATTTTAAGCAAAGGTGAACGACTTTGCTTTACTTGCATTTATTGCTGTACAGTCGAATAACATTGCGCTAGTTGCAGTATTTGCGCGAGTTGCATTTTCAAGCGGATTATTTTTTGTGGAATGCAGCAATGGTATGCAGAATTAATGATTGGTATGTTGTGGGGTCATTGTATGTTATGATCGTCTGATCACGGGGCATGAACTGAATATCCTATCTCCTTTAATATCAGGGTATTAATTGTCTGTGTTAAATACTGACATAATAAGAATGCACTGAGCGTTCTTGCTTCAAAAATGGTATAAATATTGAACAGGCTGTAAAAGCCATTTATTTCGTACAATAGTACACCTATTCATAATTTATTATTATTTGTCGATTAGAAACACTAAAAATTTTGAAAAATAGTATTACATTACTTAAAATTTATTTAGGAAGTTAAAATTGTTTTAATTAATACAAAAATTAATTTTTAATGTTACTGAAGAATGTGCTCCTCTGTAGATTTGATATCAAACTTTATTGAGCTTGTAAGAGATAGACGTATATAAGAAATATATTTGTCTCAATTTGTATGTCAATTCCAATGCATTCCAATTAATACTGCCGTACTGTTTCCAATGGTTACAGTGTACATTTTGAGCTTGAAAGAGACAAATAAATTTTAGCCAAAATTTGTGCCATTAGATAGGATAGCTCAGTCCATTCTAATTATATATCCTTATATGAGATGCTTTTTTGAAATTGTATAATGCTTTAGTACAGCATTTGCATCTTTGGTGAGCGACCAGCCTTAGAACGAAGAATAGACGAGAAATCCGTTATGAACATGATGTATGGAAATTCACCTCAAACCGAGCCATTAGCGGTTATTCAATTATGGAAAGTAGTTATCGTACTATAATCACTAATTTTTTCGGTATATTCTTGAGTACCCACCTTTTCTGAATCTGACTATGATTTTGGTTTTAGTATTTGAATCACAAGCTAAACTTTTCGTCAGTTTTTTTTAGATTAAAGACCATGGTTTTGATATATCATTAATTCTTTACCTAATATAGGTCATGTTGGAAAATTCTTTAGTGGTCCTGATAATATTCCAATTTCTGAACAGAAAAAGTGTGACCAATCACTGTCACCTGTGTTTGTTTGTATCTTCTACTGGGAGGTAATGGATAGCGGGATCCCACGCAATATTCCAATTCTTATTTGGTTCACTCTAGAAAAGTGTAGAATATATTGAATAAGACGAGTTTAACTAACTAACATCCCTAGTCACGGTGAAACAGCACACCTCGAGGGTTGCATGAATAAGGGGGAGCTTACTATGTGAACTCTGGACACCAGGGGATATCCAGCTTTACCGTAGTACTCCCGCGGTAATATGGACAATTGTAGTGAGTAACATGTATATGTCGTAGACACTTGACTTAGCACTTCATGAAATGTAGGCAGATAGTGTAACAGTTTGCGTTTAATGACTTTTTACACGAAGTGTCTGAAATTTTTAATCTCGTCGTGAAGTACTAGAAGCCTTTAGGCCGATAGTGTAATACCAATCGATATAACCGAATGCACGCCGGCGTGTGTATATGCCTGTGCGTTCGAGGAGTGTGTATGTGTGTGGGTGTCTCGCAGGTCTGGGCGCAACCTCTCCCTTTACCGCTCATTTCCGGTTGGTATTACACTATCGACATTAAGCGCTATCTGCCTACATTTCATGAAGTGCCTAGACTTTCCATCAAGGGCTAAGTTACGTCAAGTGTCTACGACATATATATTATTTGAATAGTTAAACTAAGTTAACTAATTAACATCATTTATCCATAAAGTTATTCTGTATAGAAAATGTAATAAATTTCAATTGTATGCTAAAGTGGGGTCGAATCAATTCCAGTAAATCAGTTCAATACCTTGCTATTCGCAGTAAATAATAAGAAAATCTTAAATGGGTAACGAGGTCGAACAGCTTGAAAATGTGATATAAAACAAGAGATCAATGCACATGCAAACATTTATTTTAATAACCCGCAGTGCATAATAAGCGAGTCATTATCAAGCTGATGGCAATAATTAGTAAGCCTTGAAAAAGAAAGATGAGCACGCAAACAGATTTTCAGTCTGATACAAGTTACGAAACAAGTCCATTTTTGAAATATTACATCCAAGATATTGCATATTTTAACCAAACCAACTAAGTACATAAGTGCAGTACTTTTGGATAAAAATTGCAGCATGTGGTTATTTCCAATGATTTATTATTTTTGTGACCGGTTTTATCAAAATGGTAATATTATATTTAAAAAAATATCGTAGCAGGTACCAGACATACGTGTATATCTGTACAATAAACATTTTATTATCCTGCCTAAAATTACGATAATTTAAAAAAGTTGAATGAAGTTTTTTTTTTATATGCATTATTACACATTAATTTTTTGTATACTTATATAAAAATTTCTTTGTTGTAATAAGTTAATATTGCAAAATGATTTAGCCCTGGATTTGTAGAGTTAATTTATAGTACGCCATTGGTAGTGAGGACTGGGGAGTTATTTTTAATCTTTCAAAATAATTAGTGAATTTTATATTTTAAGGCGGAAGGAATTTATAGAAACTCAAATATTATTAAAGGCAAAGCAATTCAATGAGAAAGAAATATATCACAATTCATTTGAACATAAAATCTCAAAACAATGTGTCCTAAAAAGTATAACATAACTTTTTTTATTCTCCCCATATATAGATCGGCTGGTTTAAATTAGCATAATAAGTAGTACCTAGTAGTGTTTAAGATTTCTCGAGAAATGAAAAAATTACCTCTTATTTCTCAGAAATCTCGAGAATTCTCAAATAATATATAAAATAACATTTATTCGGTTATAATCAATTTATAAGGTTATATAACAATAAAATATGTACCACTTTTTAATACTGAATTCATATATTTTATTTATTATTTGAATATGTAGGTATAGCTATAAAATGACTGCGAAATAAAATTTAATTCCATTTTTGTTCAACTTTGATAAAAATTTTCAAAAATCATAGCACATCAAAAGTAGTACTGAACGATGTATTTCTCTTCTTCATAACAAAATCTTTCGCAATAGTAAAATTACGTTCATTACTAATTAATTATTGGACAATTCATCTCTAAGTATGTAGTTCCACATTTGTTTTTCGTGTACCGGTTGTTTGAAATATATAGAATTCTTGTTTAATAATTTTCAGCAACACCAACGCTCACTTCTCTGGCACTGTCTGTTATAGATAAAATAAAGTTGTTCTTGAAGAAACAGCTCTTCATTTCCATGGATTGGCACTTCGTTAACTTCTGGTTCGTCAGTGTAAAACTGTTCAAAACTAACAAATTATCTATTTAACATTTCCTTTGCAATTTTGATTATATAATTTTTTGAGAATAGTCTCAAAAATCTGTACATATATCTTTTTCTTCTCAAGTGGGACTTTGTGAAGATTTATGATGTTCTTGTTTATTCTTTTACTTACCTATTTCATCTTTAATTGCAATAGGAAGCTTCTAACATATAGCTCATTGTTGACTTCTTCTAATTTCGTTAAAGCAAATGTTTTAAGACTCCTTCTGCAGTTAACAATATAAAATCTTGTCTCACTTGTAAAGGCTTTTTAATTCGTAAAATGCATTTGATCATAATCTCCATAGTATGCGAACTTGTCTTATAATTCAAAAGTAATAACACCTCCTTTTATTTATATTCATAAACTTGCAAAACGATATTTATGACAGGGGAGTTTTTGAATATTTTTGCAATTTTCCTTAGGTATACAGTACTGTAGGTAATACGTGATGGTGCTGCCGTTATGCAAGAAGTTGAATTGGAAAGTTATGTGCTGCAAATCAGCAACTATGTTATAATCATGGTTTGCACTTAGCTATTTTGAAACTTTTTTGTTTGAGAAGAAGAAAGAAAGTGACGAATAAAGGGAGATAATAGTGATAGTGAAGATAAAGGTTGTTTGTCAGAATATGAATTGAATTTTCAATTTGAATTAGTGAGCTACCGAGAGTTGCAAATACGAAATCTAAAAAACCCGGATCACTTTTTCAAAGCTCTTTAACTTTTTATTCAACCAACGAAAGCTATCAGTAAAAAATATTGGGAAGAATTTATGTTGCATAATACAGCAGAGAGAGAGAGAATGCATAGAACTTTCTATTAGGGGGCTATAGGGAGCCAGCTTTCGTACCGCTTTATTTTGAGGTTTTCATATCCAGATATACGTTGTCTCAGCTTATACTATTCTTCTTAAAATGTGACTATATAAACTTCTGAGAATTGTGTGACAATTGTGGGTAGGAAAAGTTAGTACAGTATAAGTACATTATATTCCTGTTAATTGCTACTACAAGCCTGTACTGAGCTCTAAACACAGTGGCAACAGCTTCTAAAACAACCAGAATCTATATTCTGTTTTTGCTACTGTCGGTATTCGATTTAATTTGTTATGTTACGTATTCTTATGATTTCCATACAGTCTTGTCAGCCACTAGCGGGACGGGACTATTAGAAAAAAAAACTCCGATATCCTGGTTGCGACTTGAGTGTTGGCGCCTTTCTCGAGAATAACCTATTTTCTCGAGAAATGAGGAAAACAAGTTATACTAATTTCTCGAGAATTTCTTGAGAAGAAACACTAAGTAGTAGCATGCCGTTTCCTCATATACTTACAAATACAAATTACACTACTCGCTTTGAGGTTGTTGTTGAAAAATGGTTGGGATTTTCGGTTCTTCTTCTTGAACGTTACTGATCGTATTTTTCAATTCACGACATAGGCCTGTTATGCACAATATTCATCTTTACCATTTTCAGAAAGTTGCTGATGGACTTAAGTTATTAGACTTTGTCTTGATCAGTAGTGAGGTGGGATAAAAATTCTTACCAGGATTTGCCGAAAAAGCCGCTCTCCCGATCAATTTCGTGTCAGAGCAAATTCTAATGTTTTTATTATACTATATTAATATATTGAATTAAAGTGGAAATTATTAGCAATATGTAATGTCATGGCCAAAAAAAAAAAAATATGCCGATATAAAAGTATAAGGTAGAAATTGGAGAAATTGGTTATACCTACCGAGACTCAACTTTCGATCTTGTCTGCTCTTCTAAGATCAGTCTGTGACAAAAAATTTCTTCGAAATATTTTCATTAAAAACAATTTTCCCTAAAGCATTTTTATATGTCCTTCGTTGTAAACTATCGAAGAGAAGCATTATAAAATTACCTCGCTTTGAAAAAAATCAATGGCAAACAAAGCAATCGATCAACATGCTACGAAAAGTATAGCAT
Organism: Dioctria linearis; assembly: GCA_963930735.1. Classification (NCBI taxonomy): domain Eukaryota; kingdom Metazoa; phylum Arthropoda; class Insecta; order Diptera; family Asilidae; genus Dioctria; species Dioctria linearis. The sequence goes on from OZ005741.1 coordinate 242,884,148, forward strand.
TCGAACATGTCTGAGCTCTGTCTAAGATATCGCAACCGAAACCACTGCCTGAGGAGGTGGCTTGCATTTCTGCTTCCATCAGCAATCGAACAACATCAAACAAAATGTATGGCATTCAAACTCGTCAGGAATCTACCTAAGGTTGGGCGCCCAGTGGAGTGGTGTGTGAGCAATGTGGCAGTGGCGTTGCGATTAAATGGTAAGTGAAAAATTTAGTCCCGTAAAAACAAATAGATTAGCGCACATTGAAATAGAGTGGCGATGGCGTGGCATTTGACAATTGGCGTGGCACCACTTGATTGCCACTAGTTTAATTTTCGAGTGGTAAATGGCAGTGGATGCCAGTTCTCCTTTTGAATAAAAAATGATGTTGAATTACTTACTCGATACGCTGCTTGCCAGTTTGATGCGCGTTTAGTAATTTTAATACCAATCTGCCACCATTCCACTGCCACACCACTTTGTCTCCACATCGCACGCCAAAACCGCTACACCGCCACATTGCTCACACACCACTCCAGTGGGCGCCCGGCTTAAGATGTCACAGATCTCTGTTGCCAAAACCCTCGAGAATACTTCACAAGCCATGAAACAGACTCCCTCCCTACCACATGCGAGGCCCATCGGAGTCCTTACATTCTAAAATATTTGCAGTGTTCTTATGTAAAAGTGACAAAAGTTTGATTTGAGTAGCTCCTCCGCCCTAAACTACTATTCATAGAGAAAAATGGTGTTTTGATAATCTTGAGCTTGTTTTCTTATCTTCCGAACCGTAATAAAATTTTCATACCTTTCCTAACAAAGTTATTTAAAAAAAATTATCGTAACCAAATGACTACGATTCCTCAAACAAAAATTCTCAGCTGAGTAATCATTGTAATGTCGCTGTGCCGTCATGGCATGCCGTGGGCTGATGATATCGAATGTAGCTGCCTACAGATTCGGACTACGGCTGCACATAAAAACATGCAATTATCACTCAGCAGAGAGGTGTTGAGCGTCAAATTGGTAAGATTACTTTGTAATCAAAACTATTTTAATATTTTGTTAAGTAAGGTAGATAGGAAGTGTAGCCTTTGGGAAGGTAAGGAACCAAGCTTTAAATTAATACAAGACTATTTTCCTTTATGGATAGTAGTTTAGGCTCTATAGCATATCTAAAGTCAATATTTTGCACTTTTCCATATGTATCAATATAGAACATTTTTGAAAACGGACTACGCACGCACACATATAGGTTTCTGTTTCATGGCTTGGGAAGTATTCTCGAGGGTTCTGCTGTTGCTCGTTCGCCACTTACAGTGTAGCAACGCTCATTAAGAAATGTTTCTAAACCTAAGGGATGCAATTAAAAAAATGCTTCTATGGGACCTACAAACACTGCTATACCGGTAGCATGTATTAGATTAATTTCATTCATATGGATATGTTTTTCTTATGATAGATTAACGCTGTATTTGTTTAGACTGGAAGTGTTTTTAATTGTGCTTCCATCAATATCATGTTGGTAGGTTGGTTAGGAACAAAACCCTCGAAAATACTTCCCAAGCCATGAAACAGAAATCTATATGTATGCGTTGTGAGTCCGTTTTCTAAAATGTTCTACATTGATACTTATGGAAAAGTGCCAAGCATTGACTTTATATATGCTATAGAGCCCAAACTACTATCCATACAGGGAAATAGTCTTCTAGTAATTTACAGCTGGTTCCTTACCTTCCTAAAGGTTAGTTAACAAAATAATAAAATAGTTTTGATTACAAAGTAACTACCATTTTACGCTCACTAACTCTTAGCTGAGTGTTTGTATATGCAGCCGGGGTCCGAATCTGTAGGCAGCTACATTCGATATCATCAGCCACAATTTTTTTTATTATTACGGTTCGGAAGATAAGAAAACAAGCTCATCAGACCACAATTTTTCTGTATTAATAGTAGTTTAGAGCGGAGAAGCTATTCAAATCAAACTTTTGTCAGTTTTACATAGGAACACTGCAAATATTTTAGAATATTTGGACTCCATTGGGTCTGGCATGTGGTTGGGAGGGAGTCTGTTTCATGGCTTGTGAAGTATTCTCGAGGGTTTTGTTAGGAAGCATTTCGGTTGTTGGAAGGCATATATGTTTAAGCCGCGCGGGCCAGGGAAAATTGTAAATTCGTGAGGGGTATTTCAAGTTGGATAGGGGAATATCACTTTAGAGAAGAAATGGCTTGATATATGATATTGTTGACAAAATCGTATAGTTGGAGACGAATAAGCAAATGAGCAATTGCAGATATTTTAATTTAGCTTATTTAGAATTTATTTGTCGCCGTTATGCCATAATCGCAAATCTGCTTTTTTGGCTATTTTGACTGTAACTTAGGAAAATCAAAATCTATATTCTGTTATTCTATGAAAATCTTATCTATATTACTTTACCAATGTATATAAGATATTCCCGGTTCTCGTTTTCAAGAATGAGCTCAGATACTTAAAAAACGTTTACTCCTAACATTGCTACATCTCAAAAGTTTAAGTTCTCAGTTTCATGAAGGCGACGAATAATACCCTCTGTTTCGTAATGCACTCTGTTATAAACGAATTTGAAATTTTCCCATTTCGTGTTTTGAAAATTCTTTAAATTTTCATTTACAGAGCTCAAATGCCGTTATTACTAGACAACTCACCCAGTACGTTAGAACTGTCTCTAGTATCTCTCCACATTCTGAAAACCATTTATCTTTGCCTTCGCTTTTGAGAAAACGAAAAATTTCAAATTTGTTTAGAGCTTTGATTGAAACAGAGTGTATGATATTCAAGTAGGTTCATTGCGATCTGACTATAATCATTCCATTAATTCCTTTTATTTTAATTTGAAAGCAAGGAACTAAAAACTGAAATGCATGCCTACTCTCACGTGCTTAAGCCTAAGGTTAAGAGCAGGGGAGACTAATCCACTAAGACCCGATCAGAGTTGATCTATTGTGCCCTCACTTGAAGTGGTTAAGTTGAATCTCTCACTTTTACGAGCTCGATATTGCCCTTGGGGTTAGCTTGCTAACCTTACTAAGAGAGGTGTTTTTCCAATGATTTTCAACCTTAAAGTTGCAAGCGCGGGATAATCACATATGATATGTTTCGTGGCTTCATCTTCCTCTTCATACAGTCGATTCAGTTCACTGTTGCAGTTGCCTATTTTCTTCAAAAATTAACTCCTGGAGCTCTTAAGAAATAGATTTCGAGTATATGTAGATAATTTATTTAGGGTACTTGGAAACTCGGGTTTTCAGGTCTCAGCGAGTACGAGTCCCAAATTTTGAATACTCGTCAAGTCCGAATCGAGTCTGGATCTAAATCTAAAATCAAATCTATAACCAAAAACGTTTAATATTTTAGAGTTCAATAACGATTCTTATATCTGAAATTTTTATAACAAAAAAATTACTAAATTGTTTTAAAATTAGAATTATTTATGGAATTGAATAATTCACAGATTTTATGGATAACACTTACTGGAATAGATTTACTTTAACTGCTACCTTATAAAAGAACAGAAAACCCTTTTTGCTTTTTCCACAACGCACACATATATTTTTAATTTACATACATTGTAATCTCTAACGCGAATCGTCTTATCAGGACATCATCAGTGCTACAACAAGAGCCCTGATGATGTTTTGATAAGACGAAACGCGTTGGCGGTTACAATTTATGTAAAATAAAAAGAAGTCTTTTCTTTTCTTTTCTTTTATAAGATGGCAGTTGAATTTAATAAGTTGATTACGTTCAGATAATTTGAGCAAATATATGTACACCAGTTTGATTAGCTGTATACATTTTAATTTTTTAGTTTTATTTGTGTAAACGTTGACTTTATTCAGTAACAATGGAAAGTGTGGACGAGTCTTTATTAATGTCCGCAGCAATGTTTATATTTAAAAAATAAATAAAACATAAATCTCGAAACGGATCACAACATTCCTAAATACGTAGGTTACCTTTTCAATTTCCTGGTCTTTGCTTAATTTTAAAAACTTGGACTCGTCGAGTATTAGAGTCGAGTCCCGAATTCGAATTACTATCCAGAAACGGAAACCCTGCCACAGCACTGACGCCGAGTGGAATTCATTATATAAAAAAGTGGGTGATAGACATAATTTTTTAAATTAGATAAATATTGTAATTGTTGTGTTATTAGATATTTCCAATATGGTAGTGTAGTTCGATAGAGAATTTTAATTAGATCATTAGAGCTCTTGTGTATTGTGATAGGCTGGTATGTCCAGCATGCGGTTGTATGCTACGCGCTATACACAAACATTAATTAAGTTTGTGATTTATACTACTACTTCTCTGCAAATGTAGTGGAGAAGGAAGGACTATTTGTCCTGCTACTGGGTCAGGTATGCTACAATCCAAGGACTCTTTGTTGGTAGAGGTGACGAATCTCGCTTGTATTAGTTGTAGGTAGAGAACACAGCCCACTGAATGTTTACTAATACCTATCTATCTTTTTCTGTTTGCAGGAAGTGGCTGAGTAAGCGCCCAATCTAAGGAGGGACCCTTCAATATTTAATTATTCTCTTGGTTAAGCAGTATTTACATTATGATGGCATACAAGTTTTACAGAAATAGAGTTTTGCTATGAAAATTCATAGCGAAATAAGTCAATCCAAAATTGACTCAGTTTGCTTTTAAGTCTGCAGCTCGAGAATTGAGTGGAAAAAACTCTTTATGCATACGAAAAATCTTTAAAAAAAGAAATTTCATTGCAAAAAGAGGGCGTTTCATATAACCGTATAATCGTCAGTACGGCTTGGTTCCTGCCTACCGTATACTCCAAAGCAAACAGCCAAGCTGACCTCATATATACAGAAATTGTGAAGGAGATAGTACCTACATCATATACGGAAATTTAGAGAGAGAAGCAAAGGTGTTCTGCATTTTTCTCAGACTTCGATTTGTCAATGTATGCGTGCTCGGAACCATAAAAAGACCTCAAGCATAGTAAGGTTTTATAGTTACTGAATCTAAGACATTGCTATTGGCATCCCTAATTTGTAAATTTCGACTACTCGTGCTGCCATATTGATGGTGTTACTGTAATTTTATGGCATATACATATCTGTCAAGTCAAACTATGTGTTGAAATAAATAAAAGTAAGTTTTGAGTTTGTAATTAAATATAGCGAAATTGAAAGTTTTTAAATATTTCTTCATAGAAAATATTGAAGTTATTTCTTAGGTAGTTTTCCGCCCACAAGCAGGGAGCAGTGCGTCCACAGATTCACTGCAGTGGTCCTTTTCCTTTATAATCTGCTAGAAAAATTCCGTCTTTGAAATAATCCACCATTTGAACACGAACAGGACTGGAATTATCTTCACGGGCGTTAATTCGGTAGTGGAGTGGAATTATTTTCATGTGAGCACTTGAGTGGATCGAAGTGGATTGAAGTTTACATGTTATCAGATTAGATACTGAATTTTTTGTTTACTACGAAATAAATAATAAATAAAAATTTCGTTATCGTACAAAATGTTTATTATTGAACTGAATTACAGTACTATCTGATATTTTGCGAGAATTTTTTTCTATATACTCCCATCCTTTGCTTCGAACTCCTTCGTGCTTCCATTCAATGTTTTAGAAATTGTAAAATTATACTTCTTTCCATGATCCGTCTTTCAATATCTACGAAAAAACTATTAAAAACTTGACAATTTACAATTTGACAGTTTGCGATTTTTACCATCAAAACTAGAGGGGATCGTACGTGTGAGGTATTGCAATGATTGCTCAGATTTCAATAAGCTATCTTCCTCACAATTTCTGTAAAAAATTCATGCTATCATAATGTAAATCCTGCTTTATATATCGTGGAACTAAAAAAAACTGTACAAAAACAATTTTCTTTTGATCTAATAATATTAGTAAATAAAATATAGTATACTACATTTGGTAAAACTCAAAGTAGGCTAGTTTTGAACTACCTCAGCAAAAGATTTCTTGATTTACTGATTCTAAGACCACTCTCGCAAACCATTAGCATCCAAGTTGTATTTTTGGAAAACTGGTCTTCCAAGAGGGTCATAAATTAAGTAGTGTAGCCGAAATTAAACATCAAATAATAACGAAACACAGTCAATCAATTTATGCTAAAACCTACAAATTCCCAAAAAATTCATAAGGAAGAAGTACGGAAACAAGTTCAGAGATGCCAAAAAGATAGACAATTCGGGAAAACAAAATTAAGAAATGTCGTTGATTATAGAAAACTGATCGATGATGAATATTTTACGACTCTAGACCTCGCTAAAGGATTTCAACAAATTCTCGTAGATGGAAATATAGGATAAAAATGGACTTTTCAACCCTATGAGGACACTATGAATATGTAAGAATGCAATTCAGCCTGAAGAATCCTTCGGAAACTTTTCGGCGAAGGAGGAACTTCGTGCTAAAATGGTACATTAAGGCTGGATATATTTGCAAGCATTTGGCTCTCAATTTTTTATTTTCAACAATTTTTATGATATTTGTTTGAAATCTTCGGTAAAATATAAGAAATTCTTCAGTTCAAATGCAGCCAGGCTTAGACTTTTGAAAAGTGTGCTGCGTTTCGTTTTTTTTTTTAAATCAAAACCTCAAAAATTCTGCTATTTTCCTCCCGTTCTTAAATAATCAAGATAATACTAATAATAAAAATAATACAAAAAAATAAAAAATAAATAAATTAAAAATTAAATAATAAAAAATAAAAATTATAAAAACAACAATAATACTTCAAAATTCATAACCACCACTACATAATTTTTCTCTTAGAACCCCAGCAAACATTTGGATGAAAAATCTTCAGGACGATATATGGATGATATTGCCAAAGTATCTTCTACACAAAATTGAAGCAAATACGGTTAAATAATTTCTTCCTTATCTTGCGTAGATGAAAAGAAGATGAAATTTCAAACAATTTCGTTTTCTGATTTTAAATGTGGAGACAAGACGACAATAGTTTCGCTTATTTATCATCTCTATGATACACGAATCTATCATTTGGAAGAACGCCTTGTTAGACTCGATGACAGTGATTTATTTGTGAGTTTACTAGTGATTTTAAATACACCAATTTATATTAAACAAGTGTAAAAGCTAGAATTGGTCTAACTAAGGCCAATTCTTATGATACCCTAGATGAATGCACGCATGAAATTTCGTATGGTCACCCATTTGAGCAATTTTGATTTTTTGCATTGGTTTCTCGCATATATTTCTAGAACGGCTCGTCGGACGGAAAAAATGATTATAAATAATTTTATTGGATTTCTTATTCTGAAGAAGTTTATAGTACAACAGAAATGTCTAGGACTGATCGTTTTCAAAGTATATGTAAAAAACCAAAATTTTTATATGGCAACACCAAGAAGGGGTTGCCCGATTTAGTTCGTTTTTGAAATTTTATTTGCTATTAGTATGAAAACACGATGTACCAAATTTCAGCTTTCTTTTTCGACGTGCTCTCAGGTAGTGTCCAAATATATCATGGAAAACGAAATTTTTGTATGGCAACCCCACGAAGGAATTGCCCGATTTGTCTCATTTTCGAACTTAATTTTACTTTTTTTTTTAATGTCCGTGTACAAAATTTCAGCTTTCTAAGTGAACGCGTTCTCGAGTTATCGTGCGCACGGACGGACGGACGGACGGACGGACGGACGGACGGACGGACGGACGGACGGACAGACGGACAGACGGACAAACATAAATCAAAATAACTTTTAATTTTATGCGTGGGTGTTCAATCAATTTTGCTCTACCATCATTATTTCTATGCGTTACAAACGGAATGGCAAACTTAGCACACCCTATAGATTTCAACTAGGGTATAAAAATAAAAATTAAAAAAAACAACAAAATATATACTTACCTACTTTATTCCCTTACTACCTACAAATTCCAAAGGATTTATTTGGACGATTCTTGAACGATTTGCTTTGGCGATAAGAAAGCGAATCATCTTGAAGAAACGAATGCGTTTCTTATACACGATATGAAAAAAACTCACCCGGAGGGGACGTAGAAGATACGCATTCGTTTCTTCAAGATGTTTTGCCTTCGGGGTAACAGTTTCTCCCGTTGGAAGCTCAGAATGCAATACGAATATGATTATCATCCACGAGATATTTTATCGTCCAGGTAATAAGAAAGTGAATCTTCTGCTTTTCGCCATGTTTGCTGGGTTTCACCTTGTTGAAAAAATAATACATTGTTCATATTGTAGAGCACGTCATTAACGCCAGTTTTTGAGAATCCTAGTAGTAGTATATTCACAGTGTGTTCATTTTGTATTAAGATGTAAGCGTTGAAGTGGTGGGGCTAGTAAAAAACTAAATGGCATTTGAGCTGTTAGGGTTAAATTCTCAACACTACGACATTTGATGGCATTCGACCTTCAAAAGCTTCAAAATTTGTCTTATCGTTTCTAACACGAATATAGTCTTAAGCTTGTCCTCCTACACAGTTTGGAATGGTACTTAGGAAGCTCTTTTATGTAGCAGTATAAATAATTGATATATATTTATTTCTTATATATATGTAGATACGTTTTACAATTTAATGGGACATTACTTCCTATGCCGTATTTTTGGAAGGAAAGTCAAATTACTTATAGTTTTAATATTACCAGAAGAAGTTTTTTTTTGGGGTTAGGCTATCTTTAAAAGATTTACTTTTATTAATAACACGTGCTACAGGTGAAAATGATGGTTCATTAATTAATATAAGCTATTTGAATTTGATTTCGTTAAACTCAGTTAAATTGGACTTGGCACTTGAAAATTTAGCCACCACATCATGATAAATTATTCCTATGTCTATAAAGGAAGCCTCTTTATCGAACATATAATAATTATATACAACTGTAAGATAGTTACTGGTAGACAGTTTTCTCACATTTTATTATGTACTTAAATATGTTTTTTTTGAAAATCTTAATTCAAAGGAAAATATTAATTTGTCTACAAGTATTTGGTACTATTTAAAAAATGGTCTTTTGGCATTGCTTCCATTTCTTCCACAGCTGCTTCTTTAATACATTCCACAAACGATTTATTTGTTTCAACTGCAACTGAAAGTCCTTTCTTAACTGCTGTAGACGTTATTGTCTGTAGATCTGTTGTTAATCCAAGAGCTGCACAAACCCGAATAAATGATGTTGTCATTCCTTCACCTAAAAACATTTCATATTTATTATTTTTGCTTTAAAGCTAAATTCTTATATTAAATATATTTAAGATTAAGTATTTGCTAACACATACCGTAATCACCAAATTCTCCTGTTTGATAATCCTGTGGCAGAAGATAATGATAATGAGGCCAATACGATTTTGTTACAAGGAAAATCATATTTGAATCGGATGATTTTTTATCTTTATCTGATCCCCAAATAAAATGGGACGAATTGATTAACCAGCAAATATTCAATACTATTAAGTATCTGAGTGAAAATGTTACAAACATTGCTGCTTGTACAGAATCATCCCAGTATTCCAGAGGCGTGTTAATTGGTAGAAGTACACAAATGAATAAGTATAATATCCAGTAAAATCTGTTTTTCAAATAAATCATTTCATTATGAGGCTATTATTAAAATATAATTTGTATTTTTATTATTACTTTTTCTGGAACATGACCACACCATCTGCTTCGAGATCAGAAACATCAATTTTTTCTAACATTTCTTGTTGTTTTTCATTATAAGATTGTGTATGGGCTAAAAGTTGTGATGAAAAGAAATCTTTATTGCTATAGAAGGGATCATCATCTGTTTTATAAGTTTGATGATGTAATCGATGGGAGCGAACCCAATCATATATAGAGCCCTAAAAAGAAATTGTAAATTTATATTAATAATAAAAAAAAAATCATGTGTTTTTATTTGATGGTCTAGTAGATGTTTCAATACAAAAAGATTTAATATTATATTTTCAATACAAATTTTATCAACATATGCATGCACTTATACAGTATACAGGATTTCTACCCTCTAAGGACAGGACTTATGTATGTTTGCAACATTATTTTAAGAATCACCCAATTACTTTTGAATTTATTTATTATCACTTGATTTCTAACAAAGAGCAATTCGTTTCTATATTGCCTAAACAAATTGAAAGTCTCACAAAATCAAAATATGGAGTTTTCGAAAAATTCGTTATTGATTTGCAATTAACTTTTAAGAAACTATTGTATGTAATGAACATATCTAATAAACTTTAAACAATTATCATAGTGTGGTGTGGAGCAATTAAAAATTATACTGCACCCTATATAAAAGCTTTTACAAATTTCGACCTAAGAGAGTTCAATGCAGGAACTGATTGCACTCCCTTGAAAAAAAAATTGTACATATTATGTATTAGTTTTGGTAAAGGCGTACCCCTTGTTATTTTGACATATTTTTGGAATGAGAGGTGAGCTATTACCGAAACTGTTCTTTGGAGTGGGAAAATCTTAATCTAACCCGGCTGGCATGCAGGCAGCTCAGCTTACAGCGAACTTGCATGATTGAAAAATCATGGCAGCTGAGGTGATAGTAATTTGACATTATACAGTTTTCAACATGGCGGAAAAGCAATGCTTGAGAGAAATTAATAAATTTATACCGGGAAAATGAAATTTTCTGTGATCACTTGCATAAAATTATGACTGGTTTGAGTTTTTTGTATGAGAATGGTTGAATGATGGCTGAAATGGAGTAATCAATTAACGATTAAGTTTCAATTCCTGCTTTTTTGGGCACTATGTCTTCATTTATTCTTATTATTATTCAAGCTATTTCCTAAAAATTGAATGTAAAAATTTTTATTATTTATTTACAATAGAAAATGTTATAATTGTTGTGTTGTAAGAACAATAATATTATAATCTACAGTGTAAAAAAATGTCCCTAAGTGAGTGGCAACAATTTGTGCCATTTTGATAAGATTATGGAAAGCTCCACCGTGGAAGAAGTGGAATAGGTTTTTATTCCTAAAATGTAGATACTATTTCCAAATGTAGAATCATAGCTAATTTTCTGAATGTTCTCCTCTTTTTATCCGAGAATGCTTAACATTTCAGGAATTTTACGTACTATATAGGTTTTCTGGTGCCTACGTCCATTGAATGTTCTATTGATTTGGGGGAAATTAAACTGATTTTCCATTTATATCAGAGAAAACGATATTTAATTTTAGGAAAAAATGTGTCTTAAATTTAGGGAATTTTTTACAGTGTAAATGAAAATAAAGTGAAATAAAGTGAAAAACTAAAGTTTCATAAAGCAACACCAAGAAAGAGTTGATCGATTTAGTCCATTTTATAAACTGTATTTACTACATATATACAAATATAAAATATATAACGAAATTTTTGTACGAAGGATTAGTTACCTAACTTGCCTCATTTACGAACTTAAATCTGCAAGTCGAACTTTTTCTTATGTAGAGCGTATTCAAAGACAAATTGAACAGACTTGGCATATCAGGCCCGTAATCAGGACAAGGCAAATGTTTGAAATATTTTCAGATGATCCAAGGGCAAGCATGATCCACATATGAGCTCTAAATGTTTTATTCATAGACAAGGCTTATAGGCTATATATTACTGTCTAAATGACGAGGATTGTTGAATGATGCTGTGTTTTGACCTTATATGGTATATGTGTTCCAAAAAGCCAAGTGAATCTTGCATCTTAAAGTATCAAAATGACTTTATAGTGAATATAATCAATTGTTAGACCCAGTTTAGACAGGTCAGTATGCTGCCTCTGCCGAACGAAATTTGTAGGTAGGGTTATGCTTCACTCGTGCCCCAAACCATCATCTTACCAACAAGTTTTCGTGAGGCAGAGGTGGTATACCCGTCTAAACAGGGTCTAAGCATACTGTCTCGACCATTGGTGGACGCCAATGGATCTCGATCCCGGGTAATATGTAGAATCATAACCCAAAAATTTATTCATTCTACTAACAACGCCGTAGTTACTTCCATTTCTCTTGTTTCTTTTTATATTTAAGAGTGAACTAATAAATATTCTTTAAATTATTTAGTTTTGCATTCTCTTAAAATCGATTTATAACTCCGACTGAACAGTCTGCCTGTCCGTCCGTCAGTCACAATTTTGCACACGGGCTTTTAAAAAACATGTAGATTTAAGTTCGAAAATGGATACATAAGGTAACTCTTTTATAGGGTTGTCACACCAAAATTTCATTATTTACTATATATTTTGAGACTGTTAGCGCGTCGACGGAGAGAGTGTTTTCATAACAACAGTAACTACAATTTCAAAAAGGGACTAAATGGGGCAACCCATTTTTGGTATTGCCATACAAAAATTGAGGTTTTTTACGAATGTTATAAAAAGGAGCAATCCCACAGTTTTTATTGTACTGAAAAGCTCTTCAAAATATGAAATCTTATGAAGTAGGTTATAATAATATTTACTGTCAGTAGAAGTCTTCTAGATATTAATGCAAAAAAAAAAACGATTTTAACAAGCAAACTTGCACAATGGGATGACTATGCGAAATATAGACAATTATCTAGGCTAGGGTATCGTAAGAAATAGTCTTAAACCAATTCTATCTAGCTTTTAGCATTGTTTTAAATTATTTTGTTAATAGTTAGGGTTTGGGAAATAGTTTTGGAGATCCGAACCGACAATAACATTAACAATATTAACAATAACAACAATATTACTTTATTACGGTCAACTGTATAAAGATTACAAATCTTAATCTTAATTAAATGAAATTATGATCCAAACTTCTAGTTAAATGTGCCTGATTCTTTTATAAATCACTCGAATTTATAATTATTACATAAATTTTCCGAAAAAAAATGGGTACTTACCTGTCCCGCCAATGTTTGGCAGAGCATTAAAAATATCCTAAGTCCAGTATTGGCTTTATATGTCCTGTGAGCCCATAGCCTATGTGCACCAGCAGTTGCACCAATTACACCCAAAAATACGAGAATTGTGGCTAAAATAAATTCAAGTTAATATTGATCAAAGATTTTCATATTAAAGTTTCATACTAAATATTACAGTAAGAAGAGCTGTATTTGTAATTAGGGTGAAAAGACCATAAAAGCCAAGAACATTTAAATGAATGACAAAGAGCACGAATGGCCAACTTGCTTCTCTTTTCTTTGAAGTTGTTTTGGGGGCGCTATCATCGGCAGTCTTAGTTTGAGAATCTACGATATTTTCCTCAGACATTTTCTGCTAAAATAAAAAATAATAATAATAATTACGTGAATATTGAACTTAAAATTATTTTATTAATAATAGGGTTGTAAGTTTTGAGCGTCTGTATAATTTTTTTTAACAACAACACCAATAAAATTTAGTTTATTCCCTTAAAATTCGTCGGTACCGGTTTTCATATACAAAATCCTATCGCTTTAAGTTTTAAGTATAGGCTCAACTTTACACTAGTCTATTGAACAATGTACTTGTAGTCCAGGAACTTTAGGCAAAAAATTGGCTCATCTTCGAAACAAGTCCAACCAAGCAAAAATTGGTATACACTTATCCTTCAGCTCTGTAAATCAGGGGTAAAGTGCCCCGGAATTCGGTTGTCTGCAGCCCAAAAACGGGGAAAAATATTACCTTTTATCGGTTTTTTTTCGAATATCTTCGTTTCTGACAGTCTTACGGCTATAAGGTATACTTATGAAAAAGAAAGAGCGGGAAATTCTCTACAAAAATGGTGAAATTAAGTTTATTGATGACACTAATAGTTTTCCCGTAATCTGGCATTGAAACTTCAAGAAGCTTTGGAATGTTCACGCACAAGTAGAACAGTTCTTGTTGGAGAAGACGTGGATCTCTTGGTAATTTTGGTTGTCCCTACTCCGATTGATGAGGACATCGTCTTCCTCAAACCAGGCAAGGAAAAAGTCGAACGAAAATATAACTCTTCCCGAAGTTTCAACGATCACGAAGACATCAGGTATCATCATCCACTTCTATGCGCTTTCACTGGATTTGACAGACGTCTGCTCTTTTTCATAATGGGAAAACTACAGCACTGAAACTTTTCGTGAAACATCAAGCCCTACGTGCTGCAGCACAAATTTTCAATCAGAGTGATGCTTCTCGAAAATTAGTTTCTTCGGATAGAATTCGAATCATTCTAGCTGTATATGCCGCTCCAGTTAAACAAGATGAGTTGAACGCATACCATTATCTTTGCTTTATGAAAGCTATAGACAGAAATAAGTCGGTAACTTTTTGAGTTTATTACCCCCAACAGCTGACGCAGCTAAAGAGCACCTGTATCGTGTTTGCTACCAGGCGCAGTATTGGTTGAGAAATCAGCTGAACCCGCAAGATTGGGGATGGGTACTCAAAAATGCCATATTGTAGTCAATAAAAAAATCGCAATATCCTGCGCCCCGGGACGTCTTTTGAACATGATATTTTATAATTGTTCGAAAGACTGTGGAGCATTGTGCGGCTGTCGAAAGTTGTCGTGGGATATCTTGCCTGAATGCTGCGCGAATTGAAGATTCAATAGAAAATAGAAACGATATCGACGACCCAGCAACCGTAGGAAAATCAAGAAAAATTCGAGAAAGAAGAGGAAGACACTGAAAGAGAATAATTACTTACATAAACAACCTTAATTTTTTTACTTATGTGTTCCTAAATATTCACGAAGAAAAAGACCAGACCTGACAAGCTGAATATTTTTACGATAGATTTTTATATATTTATAATGTTGGAATAAGAAAATCAAAAACAGGAGGGTTAGTTTTGTACACTTGAATCTGTTATTTATACCCGAATGTCTATAAAAATGTCAAAGTGAGAAGATATCGCAGAATAACCTCGATTTCGATCATTGCATGCAATTCAAAATCAATACAAAATTTATATTGAAGTTTCAATGCCAGATTACGGGAAAACTATTAGTGTTATCAATAAACTTTATTCCAACTTTTTTGTAGAGAATTTCCCGCTCTGTCTTTTATATATATATATATATCTTATAGCTGTTAGATCGACAGGAACGAACCTACCATTTTTTAGCTTGGTTGGACTTTTTCTGAAGTGAAATCCTAAAGGTCCTGGACTATTATTAGAGTTAAGCATCTTAAATTAAATCAAATCTGAACTGATCAACATTAAATTTTCTCTAAAATATTTCGTTTCATTATATATGGATGTCAGCACCATCGAATCTGTGAATCAGTTCATTTTTTTTTATCGTGATTAATACTTTTAGTAGATTAGAGTAGAAGACACAAATTCAGTAAATTTTCGGTAGTAGACAGGAAATTATATAGGACGGACTAGCTAAAAGTCCAAGCTAGTCGGTTTGAAAAGAAGGCAACTAAAAATATAATAGTCGCTGGTGTTGAGTACCATTTTGCTTCACAAGTCAAACAGAACCGCTCCCTGGAAGAATCACTGATGCAGGCATCACAAAAAAAACAGGTATAAATAATTTAGTGCAATTCTAATAAAAAAAATTACGTTTGCATCACCGAAGTGTATCGAATTGATTAGTAGGCGTCTGTTTGCGTCCATATCAATAAATAAAATAATTACCTCACAGAAACTCAACTTCAACAAACGAAGTGTATTCTTGCTGACGAACACTTTTCAAAGGACAGAATTTATCAAATTATAGTATAGAAACTAGTACGAAAATGTCAAAGAAAATACAAACTGTGTTCTTCTAAATGCAAGCGGCTATAGCCTTCATTTGATTATTAAAGTGAACATATTTTGACTTGTTCAAGACAAGAAAAAGCATATACAATATCAACTTACAATTTATCTACAATTTTACGCAATTTATTGTTCAACGTACTACTGAAGAATTAACAAATAAATGTATTACTACAGTTCGTACTAAAAATGATTCCTCTTTTATTACTGTGGTCCAATTTTCTTTATTCTATTTGTGAACGATGTAACGTTGAATTTTTCATTTGCTCGTTGTTTTATATATGCGGATGATTTGAAATTATTCGTGAAAGTTTCGGGTATAAGCACTTGTGCCCAACTACAGAACGATATTGATAAGCTAATAATTTGGTGTTCCACAAACAACATAAATTTAAATTCAGCTAAGTGCAAAGTTATGTCTTTTTCTAGGTCTGCTCACCCCATTCTCTTCAATTACTTAATTAATAATGTCAGTTTAGTTCGAGTCGATGAAATTACTGATTTGGGAGTAATTTTTGATAGCAAATTAGCATTTATCAGACATATTGAATATACTTGCCATAAAGCCTTTAAGTTAATGGGTTTTGTTAAACTCTTATTAACAAGTTTTGTTAGACCTGTTTTAGAGTATGCATGTGTAATTTGGTCTCCTTATTATAAAAGCCATATTAATAGGCTTGAGTCAGTGCAAAGAGCATTTACTCGCTTTGTATGTTATAAGATTAATATCTGGGGTATTAATATACCTAATTATAAGTCAATACGTTTATTGTTAGGTTTGCCTAAACTTTGCTGCAGGCGTGTCGTTCAATGTGCTTTATTCATTAAAGATACTCTCTCTTCATCTATAAATTGTCCCAACCGTCTCTTACTGTTGAACATATATGCCACACCAAGGTCCTTAAGATCACGTGATTTACTTTATGCGTCCTCTCATAGAACTAACTATGGTTCAAATGAATGAATTAATAAATGTGTACGAATTTTTCATATATTTAAAAAATATGTAGATTTTTCATTGCCTCGTCAAGAATGCAAAGTATTATTATTTGTGATTGAAAATAGTATAGATCATTCCTAACTTATATTAAGCTTAATTAAATTTAAATCTGTATATCTGAGTCAACCTTACTAGTCTGTTGGATATTATTCTGTAGACTGAAATAAAATAAATAAATAAATAAATTAATGAAATTATACAAGACGGCTATAGCCGGAATTTGCCTACATATGGTCAAGAATTGGACGGCTAAAGCCGTCGTTTGTGGAAATGGCATAATTCACTCCCAAACGCATTTATCTTTAGATTCGCAGTAAAATTTGAAATTGTGATAGAAGTACTCGTCTAAAAGAGTAATTCTATCAAATTTTTTACGAAAAGTAGAGATATCAAGCTTTGCATTTCAGGTACTCATATACTTATGCTAAATAACTCCAGAGGAATGAAACCATAATTCTTTAGCTAAATTGGGTAATCACTACGTGCGCTAATCTCGATAGCCTTGAATACACGGTAGCTTCTTGGCAAAAGTAGATGAGGATTAAATCACGACGAAATCAATGTCCAGGATACTGAACACTACGGGAAAGGATAAAATTTTATTGGAGATAATACTAAATAGGTTAAATGGAGATTAGAAGAATTTTTTAGAAAAACTTTTTATTTCCAAATCAAATTATTAAATACATGAGAAAAAACAGCCATCTCGTTCGGGGATTGAATCCGGGATCTTTCGCTTTCCGGGCGACTACTCTTACTACCGAGCTTTATCCTCTTGTATTTCTTAATTTTATCTAGCCTATTAGGCCACAGTTGCTTTCAGATGGCATTAATCAGTAACGATGAAAGCGCACAAATAAATTGTAAATTTTTGCAATTTTATTTATTTTTCCCCTACGAGAATCGCTCGGCTTTAAACCCTGTTTTTTCCACTTGTATGTATGATTTAATTTAGAATCGTTAAAAATAAAAATTCTTAAAATTCTTCTATGAACGATTCTAAACATTGTAAGTTCGTATCCCGTGTGGGAAAAATAAATAAAATTAAATAGGTTAAATAACCAAAGTGAGTACCGCATATCTCCGAATGGCGAATGGAAGTTGTTGAAAGAAATTTGGCATTCTGAGGAATGAGGAAAGTAGTAAAATACATCTAGGAAAGGCTGTTAACGTGTCGAATAGACGATTAATTTAAATGATGGCTTTCAGCTGACCCATGGCCGTCTTTAGCTAAGTGGGGGCCCTGAGCACTTTAGGATATGGGGGCCACTAACATAAAATATTTTCTAAGATACTCTGGGTTAGCAAAAGGTATAATAACGTAAGTATGATAACCGTTTTGGGGCTACCGTCAACAACATAACATTTTTGTTGCCGTTTGACTGCCATTGTTTTGGGAAGAAATTTACACATCTTCTTTTGAAAAATATATGCGAGAGAAAGATATAAATAATGAAGCATTAGCACAGGAAGCGCCGATGAGACCACCCCTATGCAAGAAACATTTGAAGGAATACTCTTAGAGAAATTTGAAGATAAAAATGTGGGAAGAAATATCTAAGAAGGTATTTATATATGGTGAGAGACTTTTGGTCTCAAGTCTCCGGTTTACAGAGACTAAAATCTCCGAAATGTTTATACGGTAAGCGGCTTTTATCTCTGAAGACCAACAAATTAGGTCTCCTGAGACCATAATGAAAAGGTCTCCTGAGATCATAATAAAAAGGACTCTAGAGACATGAAGTTTGGTCTTTAGAGATCTCCAGAGATTATTAGAAAGAATTATTCCAAAAGTTATTAATATGTTTATGTTATGGGAAAAGTGAAAAAGCTTAAAGAAATATATCCTTGGTGTACACATTTTACGGGATAAACACAACAAATTTGTGTAATGTGTTTTTTGTTTCCAACTTAATCAGAACTCTATATATGAAATAAATTTTCTGCCCTAAATTCATTATATTAATTATTAATTTTTTCTACCTATTTGTCAAACTCACTCCACTTTATTCCTTTTCCTTTTGTGTTCTGTTAAGTGTAGGTCTCTTAGCAGAACACAAAAATAGTCTCCGGATACCTGGAGGCAACAAATAAACAAACTTCGGAAACCGAAGACCGAGTCAGGAAACCTAGATGTTTTAAAACACACGACGGGAGACCGGAAACCAAAAAAGTTTCTGGAGACTAGGTCTCTTTAGAGATTTTTGCGTTTCTGAAGTGTATAAATTGGTTTCTGGGTCTGCAGAGATAAAAAAAATGGTCTCTGCAGGCCAAGGTCTCTTGTCGTGTATTTACGTTGCAGTGCGTGTCAAAAATTAACTTGATTAGCCATACATATAAATATTGCCCTCATACTCTTTATCTTAAAGTACGCATTGTGGATTCGTTTTTTGGTGTAAGTGGACATGCTAAATATACGGGAAAGTAGTGCGGTTTAAAGTTGTTTGTGAAGCATGGTTATATTGTTCAAATGAAATCGAAATGGCAGACGAATTTGTTGTTAACATATTCATTTTGGAATTCGTATAACCACTTGAAAAGAAATTTAAAAGAATCATAGCCTTCCCTAACATCAGTTCAGTTTACATTACAATCTGATCAGGATGATCATTTTTGAAACAACATTTATCACTATGGGAGAAAATCATATAATTTTGGAAATATACAAAATATTTTAGATTTCAAATGCTAAATTCAAACGACAGGACAATAAATATAAAAATTTATTTAAATAAATTCCCAGTTTTAAACGTTCCCAATAGCTGTCATTCATTATTGCATGATTTTGACGAGAAGTATAAAGGGATCACAAATACCCTTTTTTTATACAGAATAAGGAATCCCACTGCTGAAACCTTGCAAACGAACATTGAAAAAGTTCCCGAAAAATATACAAAAGTCGATAATAAAAGCTCAGTTGCAAAGTGTTTAAAACTGACGAAAGCTGAAGGCGTTCAATCGTTTTTACTTCTCGTAGTGATAATTTTAAAACACTTGTTATTATTTTGAAGTTATATTAAATAGCAGGTATATGTTGTTGCAGCAGATTGCATTTAGTAACGAGAATCTGAACCGAATAAAATCCAACTTGCTTAAATCAAAGGAGATATTGCAGCCGGCAGTTATTTTGAATGGAAATGATTGTGGTGAGTTATTTATTTTTTATTTTTCTATAAATTAGCTATGGATTTTTTAATTTTAGATGACATACTTTCAAGTTATATTGCAGTAGACGACGTTTTGTACAAATTTGATACTCCCAGCGCAATCGACAGTTGTTTCAAATTATTTTTCGCATTAAACACTAAGTATCTCTTTTCGTGCAAACCGATTTGGACTTTCATCGAAAAAGCAGTCTACAAAATTACAATTGCTTATGATAAACAATTTGTGAAGATAAATTTTCTAATAATAATATTAATAATATATTATCATTATTATTAATATAATAAGGTACCTGTGGAAAATAAAGCCCTGAGGGTAATAAGGCCCACATATAAAAAAAACCTACTAAAATGAATCGCAGAAATCTCATACTTTATGCGCATATGCATTAAGTTGACACGATCGCCGTCGAGGGGGCTTCTGGCAGCTCGAGCCGCCATCTTGTCAGTAGGGAACGGTACGTTACCGAGAGGAGTATGCCTGCTTGGAATTATAATTTTCGCCTGGAAATTTAATTGCTATTTCCACATGTTAAAACTTGTTTAGTTTGAACGTTGCGTTGGGTAAGGTAGTTTATGGTCTCGGTGTTTATTATCATCCCCCATTGTGTTTATTTCAGTAATGAGTCATTTTGTAAAATCTTGTCTTAGGTGTAATAAGGCCCACTGGATTAGGCCGTGGGCCTTATTACCCTATCTAACTTAAATTCTCAATTAAACTAATGTCGCTATATAAGATTTTGATTCTGACATTATTTTTGTGCCAAACAATGAAGACTGTTTGAATTTACTCTGTTGTACGTTAAGAAATTTAGAACCAGCTGTTGGGGGCCTTATTATCCCGCTGAGGGATAAAAAGGCCCATTTTTATTCGAAATTATTAAAAATAACCAAATTTTCGTGATTTTCTTAGTTTAAGCAAGTTTAAAGGGAATAATTCCGCTGATTAAGATTTTGAAAAAGTGAACTTTTGCTTTGGGCGTTATTATACTGTGTCTGTGGTAGTTTAACAAGGCCCATGGAAAAGGTTTTATAAAACTGAATTATTTTTTTAAATACCCAGTGTTATTCTTTTTTCATTTTTTTTAGTTCTGCAAATAAATAGACTTCACGGAACACATGTTTTTGTAGTTCTATATTAATAAATAATTGATTTATTGCATTTTAAAATTAGGTGGGCCCTATTTGCCGCAGCTACCTTATTAAGTATTTAAAGTTTGTAAACTTATATTAAGCCCTAAAATCCTTTGTAACTATGGATTGTTTTAAATGTTTTAAGTTTTAGCCAACATTAAAGAACTATATGTGGCACATCAAAAATTTATCACAAATTTGAAAAACATGATTAATATGATAAATGATATCACACTACTAGAATTTTAAGCATATTGATTCCTCCAGAAAACATATTAAGAATCATTACAATATACACATTAATAATAAAACATGCTTTAATGATAACAACGAAACAACTAATAACATTTTAAATGTAAAAAATATCTCTATAATTCATGATATAATTAAATATTTGAAAGAGAGTAGCGACGATATTAATATCCTGAAAAATATTGTTCAAAAAACTAAAAAGGTTTGCAGAAATGCTGCGGACGAAATATTGCTTATGTTAAAAAAATTATTGTAATGGAAATGTGGTAAGTGTACTACAATCTCTTAAATATAATTTGTTACAGAAAGAGCAACTTACATCTGAAGCGCATAAGAAATATTTTCTTTAATTAAAAATAGTCTTACAATGAAAATCTTTCTACTGAGTTTTAAAAACTCATAAAAACTTAGCAGCTTGGGTGCCTTCCACGTTCCACCATATCTGCATTCGAATTTGATAGCATAATTTTAAATAAACCTTTTAATTCCTTAGATTCAAATAAGTTTGGAAATCGTTTATTCAATTCAATTATTGATGAATTAAAAATGGTAGAAGAAGAGGATATTGTAGCATCAAATTATAAAATTTAGTTTGTTGTGAGTGTTTGTATTGGAGATAATAAGGGGCTAAAGTTTTTTTTTATAGAATTTCCTGATTCCTTTGTTGCTAACCATTATTGTCGCCATTGTAAAATGAATGAAAACATTGTAAAAAATTCAGCGGTAGAAGATGCTACATTTTTGTGAAACATCAATTATATACAGGGAAGACCTTTTCTAAAACTGGTATAGTCGCGAAATGTGTCTTCACCAGATTCCTGTCTTTTCATCCTAAAACAAATTATTGTGTTGATATTATGCATGATATGTTAGAAGGTATTCTATATTTCGAAATTAACTTAATTTTAAGTCAATTTGTGTTCATAGACAAATTATTTACTTTGTGGTGGATGAAATATTCGTATATATTTATTCAACTATGGTAATTATGATAACATAAATTAACCACCGGAAATAAATACTGATCACTTAAAATGTAATAAAATCCAATATTCAGCATCCAAAGTAATGTGCTTTCTAAATATTTTTGAGTTATTATAAGAAATTGTGCTCCTGAGGGAAATGAGTAGTGGGATATATTTATTCAGCTTAGAAGAATTCTAGCCATTGTTTTATCAAAGTCATAAACAATAACACCATAAATAATTTACGTAACTGTACACGTAGACATAATAAATCTTTCATAAATGTTTTTAAGATATTGCTTGGTTCTAAAAATCATTTCCTCATTCACTATCCGCGCATTATGAGTGAAATTGGATCTCTGTTCAAAGGTCTCAAAGCTATCGCAAAATCTACAAGTTATAGAAAGAATACATGTCACATTATTTGCAAGAGATAGCTGATTTCTAATGGTCTGCCTCAAGATGACGTTACAAAATTAAAACCAATTTATAAATGTTGCAAAGAACTGTACTCTTATTTACAAACATTTTTGAAAATTACGATTTTGAAAAGGATAGTGGAAAATGTTGCAGCTGGGTTGAAGTTTGTAATAAAAAATTAAAAACAAACTCTGCATTTCAAATTAGCAACGTGTTCGATTTTCTTCAATTCGTTTCAGTTGATCATATATTTTTTTTTTAATAATAACAAATTATTATTTTGCATTAGTATACTAAAGATTGCGTTCTTCCAAACTTATAGGTATATTCATGTTGTTCATAAAGCCCCTATTTATGGCATTATTTCTTAAAATTGTAATTGTGGAATAAACTTTTTAATTTTTTTGGAAGTTATTTTATAATATAGGATTAAAAAATTGTGTGAAATAATTTTATAATATGACTTTACTTGGATAATTCGTACAAACAGGGTGTTTCCTGCAATGGATCTATACATTGGGAGGTGATAGTACTTACCTGGGCAAACAGTAAATAAAAAATTGTATGACAGGCTGGGGGGTGGGGTATATCAACCGTTTGGGATTTATAGGGTGGCTAACAAAATATGCTAGTTTTTCACAAAACACCCTGAATCTTTCAGAATACAGGGTGTACGATCACTGTCAAGAGCTCGATATATGCAGAGCTTCATGGCCTTTCCAACGACTGCTCAACCAGCCTCATATCCTCAGAAGTTATAGGGGTATAAACTAAAAATTTAGGATTTTCTTACCTTTTCTTTGACCTCTTTTTTGTTACAAAATGGTGGTTAACATAACTACTTTTTATAAATTTTGTAAGCTGTGCTAACTGTAACCGTTATTAGTTCTTAATATACGGCTAGTTGAGCACTCGTTGGAAAGGCCATGAAGCTCTGTATACAAGGAGCTCTTGACGGTAACCGTACATCCTGTACTTTTTTAGATACAGGGTTTTTGCGAAAACCTTGCATATTTTCCTAATCACACATGTAACTTGGAAATGGTTGATATGCTCCCCCCCACTACTATACCATACAATTATTTTTTATCAATGTAAGTACTATCACCTCCCGCGACCACGATCGAGGAAACACCCTGTATGTGTGTAATTACGTATTATTATTTTTGTTATAAAACATTATATTTTTGTATGTGGATACACTCATAAGGGAAATGTGTAATATACAAGTTATGCATAAAAACTGTTTCTTTTTATGATTTCAAACCTTTCTATATTTATTTAATTTTTGCTAGATAAGATAGAAAACAGCGAAATTGGCGTATACTGACTGGAGGTAATTGCTGAAAGAATTTTTGGATCGCATAGGGTATATTTTGAATAGAAAAGTGCCCTAAAGTATCATTTTCATATAATGAATCTGTTATATAGGTGTAGTTTTGCAGGAACGAATCAATCACAACAAGTTGAAAATATTGGATTTAGTAAATTGGAGGATCCTAAATATATATTTTGTTTCTAAAAAAATGTCTAGTTCACAAATTGGATCTGTGAAGCCGCAGTACCAATTTTTAAATTGGATTTATTTTGAAAACTAAACTCTTGAGAACTTCGTCGCCATTTGATTTCCAAATCTAACATTTTTATTTACTAGTTTGATTCGCTTTTATAGAACTACAACCTAAAGATACATTTTTTATGATACATGGGGTTATAATGCATTCGTCTTACATATATACGTGTAATATACGATTCTGTCTTATAAAGCTATTGTGATGTTTCACATATTTTACGTGATGCAGAATATATTTATTAGATACCTACTCCACATAAAAAATGTGACCCTTGCTATAATTCAATAAGACATGTAAGAATGATATAAGTTTTGTCGTGGTTCTGAATAAGAAATGGATATATTTTTATTGATTACAGATATGTATATTAGATATTGATTTACATGACATAGTGGGAAAAGTTACAATGCAAAATAATTTTACGTAACACTAAATGCCATAGTTTTCCACTAACCTTATATCTCTTATACATTATAACAACCCCATTATATAAAATGTCGGATTCAATGGTAAAGTGAACCATGTCCATAAATTAAAAAATGAGTTAAAAGCGAAATTCGAACGAACATCGAGAATTCTTTTAAAGGAAATTTTAGCAATGAGCCCGTCATATATAACATCCGGTGTTAAAATTTATCTCCGTGTACTGAAAAGTTCTTCGGAATGTGAAATCTATTGACGTTCGTTAGAACCATATGTCTTATTAACCATTCTGGTAGGGAAAGCGAAAAACCACTATAACGATCTAACTTGCATATTTTCTTAACAGATTCAGGGATATTGATCTAGTTTGTCACCAATTCGGAGATCAATCATAAATTTTTCCTACTTTTACGATATATGTACATATGTAATTATGTAATTTGCGAAAACCTCTCTGCCTACTCTATATATTCAAAGATTTATCTTTATGCTAAATTTTTTTGTTGATTTGTGCCTTTCTATTCCTAGCTTTATGTTTGACTCAGTTCATAATTCCAGGTGCAGGTCTATTCACATAACTTGTCACATCAGGCAGTCTAAAAACTAATTCAGATTATGTAGCGCTATTCTCGGGTATATATATACATACGTAACGTACATGTTAATCATTGCACATAATTTGAAAGAATTCATAAAAAATTTATGCTACGATAACAGAGATATAAAGTGCGTGAAACTGTGCGCAAAGCTTGAAATTTGTTGTACAAAGTTTTTTGAAGAAATCTATGAATTAATCTTGATGAAATTTTCCTCTTTTTCTATATCCTAATCCGTAAAGATAGTGTCAAGCATACTGGCTCACCCACACCTTCCATTGAGGGATTTTTAGAATAGATAACACACAGGAATGCTGATAAGTTGAATTTAGTGAAACCAATCTGATATTTATGTTGGACGCCACAGGTATAAATAATGAGGGGAATTCATGAGGAAGTTATTCGTTTTTCCTAATAGCAGTGTAAATTGGCTGAAATTTTTTCAGAATGTATATTTCTTTCGGTATTCTAATAAATGTTAAAAATTATGTTTATAGGTAATTGTAAAAAAATTCTAAAAAATGCTGAAAGCTGAATTAAACATTTAAATTATTATAACTTGTCCTAATTAACGCTTCATTACAAACGGCCACATTTTCGCAATAACAATTCTTAAAACTAGTTCATGTTTTATTGCATAATTTCATTTAAACAACTTTGGATAATATTACAAGCACAGTAAATTTAATAGCATGCCTACGAATACATTTTTTTTCATGCAAATTTGAATCTAAAAACAATTGCAAGAAGCACTAAAAACTTTAAAAATTTAGCTCAAAAATGCTAGAGTCACTTTTACTTTTATGTCTGGTTACCTTTATGTTTTTTTGATCACACTTTCCAAAATTATTATTATAAAATAAAAAGTTTCTTCACAACATTAAATTGAAACTATCCGAACGCCGACAAATTAATCGAGAAAAATTTCGATTGTGCTGACCAACTGACTCTGTTAACCGTCCGATTCGAATTAATTCTGTTATCAGTCTATACTTTTAGTTGAAGTCACTTTGTTAAAGGTGTTTGATAAAAAAATGAAGTGAGAAAAAAACTTCCCATATAAGTAAGTGTATATTTTAATTGACTGTACTGTTCTAAACTTCAGTCGGTTACGAGTCAGAATGACTAGACTTGCAAGTTCTGGTTCGATTATCTTCAGTATAATTATGCAAATATAGTGACAATGAGTTGTGCTTTATTTCCAAAGAGCATAAGGTGAATTTCGTTAATTTTTTAGTCCATTTTATCGGAATTCCACTTTAATGAGTTTATTTACATTAGGAAAACATGTTTTCAATGTTTTCAGTGATTTGTTTGTTTTGTACCTGAACAGTTAAACCTTTCTGTACCCTTGATATTGAATTCTTGCTAGACTCGATCAAGCCCTTGTTTGACACGATGGAGATCTGATACTATTATAGTGGCAAGAAATATGCGCGGATTTTACTTCCGCACATTTTTCGACCTTCACTATCTTGATTACCTAGTAAGTCTACGATAGAAAAAAACCTTGGAAGATAGTAAATGTGAGAAAAATCTACTAACATATGCATTAAAAATGAAAAATTTTCATTAAAAACTAGAATACATAGTTCATTCTTTAGCTTGCTTGCAATTATCATTAAATACTTTTTTGTATATGTTAAAAGAAATGATTTTTTCCTTTCATATAGCCGTCCATGCGTCGCGCGTCGGTGTAATTTCTTAAGAGCCTAAGCTCGAAAATGGGTAAAATCAGGCAACTCGTCCGTACGGTTGCTACACATAAATTTCAGACTTTATGCAATTTACCTACATATATATATGGATGCTGGTTTAGAGCGCGCTAATATAGATCATTACGGCTGTAGTAACTAAAATGATTACAATTTCAAGTATTTTGAAATTTGAAATTGCACTTTGCCGGCGAAACCCCTTCCGACCTTTATACCCTAAATGAAATCATAGAATATACTAAGTTTGTCACTCCGTTTGTAACGCATAGATATAATGCTGCTAGAGCAAAATGGATTGAACACTCACGCATAATATTAAAAGTTATTTTGATTTTTGCATGTCCGTCCGTCCATCCGTCCGACCATCCGTCTGTGCGTACGATAACTCGAGAACGCGTAAACATAGAGTGCTGAAATTTCACACACGGGCTTTAAAAACAAAGAAAAATTAAGTTCGAGAATTTGATAACTCGAGCAACTCCGTCGTGGTGTTGCCATACAAATATTTCGTTTTTCACTATATATAGCATTCTCAGTTTTACTTACACCATTAACAAATAAGTTTAAACTTTAAGCAAATAAATTTAAACCTTGAACAAACGATTTTAAACCCTTAACAAATAAATTTAAACGTTAAACAAATGATTTTAAACCCTTAACAAATAAATTTAAACCTTGAACAAATGATTTTAAACCCTTATCTAGTCCCTAATCTAGTCAATCTTTTTTCGTCTGAGAAAACTATTTCCCACTGGTTGGTTGTTGACGTCTAGTTTAATTTGTAATGTAGGTTTAGTGAATTAATGATAATAAACCCCTTGTTGTGAACACCACCGCATATCGCGAAACATGTTTCTTTACCTCGTCTCACTCATCTCACGATGATGTCTCGCCCGGCGTCTCTTTGGGCACGTACACTAAACCTAAGGAAGCAGTCGCAATGTCCTTGTGGGAAAAGTTTCAAGCGCTTCGAAAAAAAGCAAATCCAAAGCGCTTGTAAAAGGTTTTTAGGATAACTAGTTGTTGAACCTATTATATGTGCTGTGTTGGGTGTCAAGATAAGTATCCGCGTTGTTATGACTATCTGTCTTGGTATATAAGGAACTTCTTGGCCGAATGGCGGTCTTCTGGGGAAGAATGCCTGAGACTCTCGTAAAGATGAGGAGATCTCCGATAAATGTTTTAGCAATAAAATAGGAAGTACAATGAAACTTAAAGAATTAAACTCATAAGTGAGTTGAAAATATCTTGTGTAAGACTTTATGGCTTTTAGAAAGAATTAAATGCACTTATTAATATTATTTGGATAAAAGTTACTGACCGACTGAGTTCTTTTTTATTTTAATTAACAAATTGGCGAATCAACGTCTACTTACTCGTACCCTTTCCCAATGCTCAAAGGGACTTTGTTCCATTTGTAAATCTCTACAATTGTCCCGCCGAGACTGCCAACTAAAGGTTGGTGCCATATAGCTTGTGGGTAATTACAGCCACAGGTTACTGATATACTTCCAAAATAGAACTCCTCTGGAAGCAATCTGAAGCAATTTTATTTTGAAGTTGATGTTAAAATTTCAGACAATTGGGCCATCCCACACGAATATTCCTGATGCAGTATGCAAACGTAAACTATTCCACATTCACACTGTTCGGGATAAAAAAGTATCACGGAATTTTACTGTACATTACACGTCATTTTATCCCCTAAGGGTGGACCATGGTTCGTAATGAGATTACCTTGTATTCTCTGTGCTGTGGGTCAAATGTTTGATATAGAAGTTGACCTTGCTCAGGTGTTCGAAAAATACATCTATCTCTGCTACCTGCCTGATAGTGTAGCCCGCAAATTCTGCATATAGTGATGCTATGACAATGACTATGATAGAAGCTTTAATATTACTGAGAGCACTACACCTTCTTAATTCTATGGTTCTTATTTGCTATATATACAGGGTGTTTCATGGTTGGTGCACATAGCTCAAGGGTTTGATAACTGAGTTGGAGACAAGCAAAAAATTATAAGGTGAAGAGAGGGGGGAGGTTTTTAGTACTTCTTCCACTTTACAATCTATTACTTTCTTCTCACCTATAAAGGTGAGATTCATCTCAGATGATAGCAAACCGTCTTTAGCTTTCACCTTCCCAGTTGTAGGACGTCAAAGCCCGGAGAATTACCTTTAATTTGACTATAGACATCTACCTACGTAAATGTAACCGTTTTTGAGATATTCCCGTTTCTATCATTCATAATTTCATTAATTTTGATACTGACGATGGTAATCACGCCTGCTATTATGCAATTCCACGCAAAATTAGAAAAATTCATGAAATTATGAATCATAGAAACAGGAATATCTCAAAAACGGTTGCATTTAGGTAGGTGCATGTGCATAGTCAAATTAAAGGTAACATTCCGAGGTTTCTAAATCTTGATAGGATGTATATCAAGAAGGGTGTAAAGTGGAAGAAGTACTTAAAAACTTAAACCCACCTACCGTCGAAACGATGCGTCTTGCCACCCCTCTCATCTTACAAATTTTTGCTTGTCCGCTTCTGTTTTGTTTTATTTTTTTTCCTTCTTTCTTTTTTAATTTTATATATATGTAAAAATTATCTAAGTCATCCCTGGATCTCTAAAAGAAACCATCCGCCGAAACCTGTCTGAATCATAAAAAACCGTTTGCCGGGTCACGCTTCTATTCCCTCTGGTTATGTGTGGACTACCGCTCCGTAATGTTGGAAAGGGTCAATACATATTTCAACAATATTTATTTCAATCCATAGTTTTTGGTTTTTGGAAAAGATTTACCTACTTTGATTCTTTTTCCTATATTTTACGCTTCCTATGGTATTCTGTTTTTCAGTAAGTTAACACATTTCTTAAACTACTAACTCAAACAATTCAATTGACATCATTTAGTATATATTTCCGACTTATTTCAACAACTCCTATTTTCACCTGCTTTTATTTATATAGGATCAATATTGATGTTGATTTTTTTATGAAATGCGGAAACAAACTGTCTACGAATCACTTAATTTTATTTCACCTCCAATTGATTACTTCAAGCTAGTTTTCGTTAGTAACATTTTTATATATAAGGAAAAGATTACAACCTTACGTCACCAACGTAATTTCTAACCTTCATTTTCGGCCTGCTTTACAAACTAAGGTTGAGTTTTCATTTATAATTACTTTACTAAAATTTTAGCATTTCATCTAGTTTTACTTGTAATCTTCGGGTTCTGGAAAGCCATGGAATGAGTAAAACACATAACATGAATAACTATGCAAAAAAGCTGCTTATATCAATACAAATATTATCGAAAATTTCGAAATTTTCCGGAATTTTTTTCTCTTCTGATATATTTATGTAAAATAGTAAAATGAAACCTGTTATGATCATTTGAAAACGATTTCGTTATGTAATTGTTATTTTTTTTCGTTTTATTTATCCAAGAAATTCGATCTGTTTTTGCATAGTTAGGTGCATGCCGAAAAGTTGCTTACTTTTATTTTAAATGTAGCGTACTTTCTTTTCTTGATTTCGCACTCCTCTTAAATCAATCGCCGTCGATCATTAGCCATGGGAAATCCTTTACTTCCAGGAATGATCAATTTCGTGAAACTGGTGGCTCATATCGAATTGAACTCTTAGGCCGACGTTACATTTTCCGTAATTGCAGTTTACTGAATTAAACTAAAATGCAGTTTCCATATGGAATGACACAGTTTTCCTGAATCCCAAAAATGAATTTTAAATTGTTCACTAGCGCAGATGTTTTTATAGGGTGGAAGACTTACTCAGTGTTATTAGTAGATTTTTTTTAGTAAAAATAGACTCATTAAATGTAAGAGATAAATAGAGGCATATAGTCTTGGAATTTTACGTTACACAAACACTCCCTCTTTTCTACACTCGAAATCTATTTCACCGTCTCGAATATTTTAAGAAAATTTTCTCAATTTGTGCTCGCGCCACAGACAATTCAGAAATATCTTAAAAATTGGATAATGGGACAGCATTCATGAGTTACAATGCTTTCATGAGATTAGCGAACTGAAAAATCAGAAACACTCAATGAATTTTTTCACCAAAACTAATTTTCAGAAAACTGTGTCAATGGTTCATTTGTTTGTATGTATTTATGTTTCCTTAAATTCAGTAATCTGATATTATGGAATTCAGCAAACTGAAATTCCGGAAAAAGTGATATCTGCCTTACGGATAATAACTGCTTAAAATTTACTTAACCAATTCTTACGGTACACCTATGTAGATGAATGCCCCAGGGTAATTTCGTATGATCACTCCTCTTTGCAAGTTTGATTGTTAAAGTGAGTTTTATATTTCTAGACCGGCTCGTCGGACGGTAAAAATTATTATAACCAATTTCAGAGGATTTTGTATTTTGAAGGATACATAAAAACTTCTAGGACTAAAAACCTAAATTTTTGTGCGGTAAAGTTAAAAAGGACTTGCCCAATTTGGTCTCTTTTCAAATAACTTTTATCGACACACTAACCCTTGACTAAATAACTTTATAACTTTGTGCGTAAGGGTGACGTTCGTCAAAATGTGAAAATTTGGGAATAGTTTTAAGGTAGTAAACTAGGTCGATTTACATTGAGTTTTCTGATTTTGAATGAGTAAATGGGGAGCTTTCCGATGGCGATGGGTTAAACAAAAAGTTGTTGGGAGTTTTGGGGTGGTGGGCGGTAACTACAACCTTGGGGGTTCTACATACAAGTTGGGCCGTGCGTAGTATCACATCAAAGTTCTGTAAGAAACTTTATAGCTGATTTTTTTCACCCGAATATCGTTAAAATGCGTGATTCTCGAATTTGTGCACAGAGGGATGTAATGTTTTACATATTTCATGGGAACATCTCAATTTTCTATGTTTACCCGTTATATGGCTTTTGATGTGTCAACAAATTTTCAAGATTTTTCATGTGAAATATTTTTACGTGGAAGTACTAACATTAAAGTGCGAAGATTTTCTAAATTACTTACCGCAGAGGAAAAAATATTACACCGCAACGCTCGCAAGAGAACGTAGATGTGAATTAATATGTAAGGATTATGTAATATTATATGAGTTTTTAGCGAAAATATAATGAATAAAAAGTAGAATATAAAATTTATTAAAAAAAAAACTTTATAAATAAATTGCACTAAAAATTACGTAGCTCAGCTAGGTAGGTTGCTTAGCTAAGTAGGTTGCTTAGCTAGGTAGGTATCTTAGCTAAGTATTTAGAAAAGATCCATTGCAAAAGAAGAAATTCTAGAACTTAGATTAAATTTTCAAATTGAATGTATTAACAATATTTTTAAATTCTATTATCCCGTTTGACTTTATATGTTTAAACTCTTTGCAAAGAAGCATCTCTGCGTATATCATTGAGAAAGGAAAATTTTTTTTTTTACTTTCTAGTGCAATTTTTTTAAAAATTTTATTAATATATTATATAAAAATTGTATTTACTATTTGTATGAAAATGCAAAATTTTAGCAATCTACGTCAACGCGTTCTCAGGCAGTATTTGAATACATAGAGAAAATTTAAATTATTGCATAGCAACCCGAGGAAGGAGTTACCCGATATGTCCTATTTTCGAACTTGAATCTACAATATTTTAAAAAGGCCGTGCAAAATTTCAGTTCTCGAAGTGAAAGCATTTACGAGTTATCTTACGGGCAGACAGGCAAGGAGATGGACAGACGGACATGAGAAATCAAAATAACTTTTAATATTATACGTGCAGGTCTAATCCATCTTTCTGTACCATATGTATTTCTATGCCTTACTAACGGAATAATAAACTTTTGTTTTTTAAAGGCACGTGGACGAGGGATCTCAAGCACCGAGGTCAGAGCGGTCCATTGTGCTGTCTTGCTAGAAGCCCCATCACCAAAACCTTCCTTAATGAAGCGCATCAGGTCTGGGTGAGGAAGGTTTTTCAACTCTTCTACGGATAGGAGGGCAGAACCTCGAGTATACAGTCTGCTCTGGGCGAAGCCCGGACAAGTACACAAAAAGTGTTCGGTAGTATCAGCCTCTCCTTCCAGGCAGGGCAGACACTCAGGGATGTCAACAACTGCCATCCTTGTTCGATGAGCGTGAAGCGAGCTGTGGCCAGTGATGATTCCAATCATAGTTCTACATTGTTTCCTTCCGAGCCCCATGAGAAAATCAGAAGTACTCTTATTGGGCCCATCAAGAAACAGTTTTATGCAGATGCAAGTACTCAGGTTCTGCCATCTCTGCTGCTGCTTCGTATGAGCAGCCGCTTTTATTAGACTAATATTCGAGGCGGCAACGCCTACGGCAGACTCCGGCCCGCGCAACGGAAAGTCAGAGTCAGTTCTAGCTAAAAGGTCAGCCTTTTCATTCCCCGTGATCCCCATATGACCAGGAGCCCACTGAAGGGACACCATGTGTTATTTCATATTATTGATCTTTGTAGTAGTAGATTAAGAGAATTGACTACTTGTAATAGCAATAAAATTTTACCGATTATATGTAGGATTATATAACTAACTGAAGTCTAAAGGAAGAGCAGCAACAGACAATGTCTTTTTATGTTTAATGTAAGAATTTTATACATTATATTTAATCGTTATACAATGTGTGACATTGTTAAGTTCTGAAAACTGTAACAACATAATTTATTTATTATCTCTTCAGATCAAAAGACTCAACGACTTTCGGTTTTCTTTAAACCAAATACATATTATCGTAAAAGACAGCCCTAATTCTACTAAATTACTAGCAGTGATGTATGCCCTTTAAAAGTGTAAAATACAACAAACACACAGAAAATTGAATATTTGATTAATTCGTAGTGCCTTTGTTATTGTCTTACGTGCCATTTCAATTGCAAATGTAATTAATTTTGCATACTCAAATCCGAAAGTTATTCTTCAATGGCTCGGGGTTAAAAATTCGGCATTCTATTTTGAATTGTAGTTTCCCGGAAACATTACTGATTCATTGACGCATTCGACCATTTACAGACTGGGGGGTATATAAAGAAATACAGTGATCTTCTTCAAAGGAAGTGCTTATTCCCAAACACGTTCTCAAGTGAAATATCTTATTTTATTGGTTACATTTAGTACGTTTACATATTATGGAAAATAAAACGGTTTATCTTAATATGATCTACTACTAAAATCTTAATCATCTTCTCATTTGATTCTATACAAGGGAAAAATGACCATCGATATCCGTCGTACCCTATTTACATAATTGTAGATCTTTCTGCTTTCTGCTATGTGTTTGAAAATATAGTAACAACGAACAATGTCGAGAGTTAATACAGAAGTAATATCATTTTACGATCCGAAAAAATGAAGTAAGCTCTTGAGTCGTCAAACTTCGATTGCTGTATGTAACTCGCTTAAAAATTTTGAAAACCTTCCTTTACTTTAAACGAAATGTGTTTAAAAAGTTGTGGATTTTGACTCTATTACTGCGAATCAAATTGAAGTTACTGGAAAAAGTACAGACGTTTTCAATGGCGTAAATAATTTTGATATGAGAGCCAGACCCAGGTGGATCCAGGATTCTTGTGAGGGGGAGGGGGGGGGGGGGCGTGGCGAAACTATGGTTTAAAAATGGTATAAGCTAGAAACAGTGGCTCCCACTAGTAACGAAGAGAGTTGCTCAACGTTCAACTCTTGTCACTCCGAAACGTCAAACGAGGAGTTAAATTATTTATTTTGTTTTGGTTTGTAAATGGCGATTTAGTTAGTAAAAATAAGAAAATATATTTTGTTTGAATTCATCATAAATTGTATCTTTGCAAAATACAGGAATTAAAGCGTTACGTATATTTAAAATAGCAGTCACAGAACAGATTGAATACATACCTTGTACGAATATAACTTCATGGAAACGTCACACTTAAACTTTTGCAAATTGTATCATGGAGGAAAGACAGACGATGGTAGACTGTTCGACATTCGGACGGTTCAGGATATAAAAGCATTGCAGAATTTTACTGTACGGCTGAAAATAAGGGAGCGAACAAAGCGGCGGTGTTCGAGTGAGTCGGTATGACAAGTTATTTACACATCGCCAATGAACTCGAAGACTTTCTTTTGGACAATATCCTATGAAGCTAAGGATGTACGATGAGCCCCGGCCCAGTTATAGTAATTGTATTCATTTCTAGGTCTAATGTAGGACTTTTAAAGGAGCACCAGATTCGATGGGCTGAAATATTTCTTACACGTTTTCAGAAATCAAGAACATTTGGATGCTTCTTTGGCAACAGAGAAACAATGATCTGTCCAGCTTAACGTACTGGAAATGTTAATGACACGAATGCATAAAGGCGGTGTATCGTAAATCAGTGCTCCATTAAAAGAAACGGAAGTGAAAAAATTATGAAATTATGATCTTTTTTGAAAGTGATGGGACAGCTTTGGGGCTTAGATGTAAGTATTGAATTCGACGTGATTCGCTATGTCCCAAGGTGTTTATTCAATAATTTAATCATTCAATCTAGTTTAATACATCTGGCATTCCCTCTGGAGTAAGAAAGTAAGGGAAAGCATATCATTAATCAAAATTAGGAAGAGAGACGGAGAGATTACAGAGCCCTCGGGCACACCGCAATTTATAGGGTGAAGCTCTGATGAAGGCCATCTAGCACAACCCGTATGAGGCGAACAGAGTAAAATCTTTCAATCCATAATAGAAATGAGCTTTCTATTTGGCTAAAAGAGACTATATCAAAGGCCTTTGAAATATGTAGGTCAACGATTTGGACTCACAAAAATTGTGAAGGTCACGGTTCCAACATTTTGTAAGAAAAGTACTCTCCAGATGAGCGTGCAGTCCGGAAGCCAAATTGCCGATGAGTTTATTGATTTCTAGATACTTCCTTATTTTGGAGTTATCTGAAATCTTTGAAAAAGTCAAACTAATTGTAATTGGTCGATAATTTGAGGTATCACTACCCTCTCCTACCCTCTGCAGTCTCGTAGACATGTTTCAGTTCTGGACATGGATGCAATTGACAAGTGCAGAAAACAGACTTTTTTAGAATAGGTCATAGATGGAGAATAGAAGAATTTTAAAAACAGCCGCCTCATCCGGAGTTTGAAACCAGTACCATCCGCTTTCCGGCCCACTGCTCATATCTCTGAGCTAATGAGACATATACAAGCGGAACGCCCCAGTTTCAAACCTCGTAGGAGCCTTTTGTTGTTTATTCTTGTATTTATGATTTAATTGAGAATCGTAAAAAATAAAATTTCTTAAAATTGTTCTATTCTCCATCTTTCGCTTTAATTGATTCTTTGCACTTATCCTTAAGCCGAGGACAATTTTACTGTTGTTGAGCTTTACTGTAGGAATACGGAATGTATTCACGCTTGCAAAGACTTAAAATGTTACTAAGTTCTAATATGCATTCATCAACATCCCTTGAAGCAAAACAGACCGCCCAATCAATTTCTCGAAGATACTGATTGAGAGTTTTCCAATCAGCAGTTTTATTTTGTTTTTATTTCACGTTTGATGGGCATTGATGGGTATTCTGGTAAAACTATTGCACATTTAAAGATATAATAATAAAAAAATTATTCCAAAATAAACCTTTTGCTTTAAATGTAATAACTCACTAGAACAATATACAATGATTTGTTTGCCGTTTGTAGTTTCGATGAATTTCTCTAATAACAGGTTATAAATAAAAGAATTAATTGCTTTGATAATGTACTAACAAGGCGGCTTTACATCGATGACTTATCGACTTATCAACTAAAACACACCTTCCATCGATTTTACCCGAATAGACTCTGTTCAAACACCCCGAGAAAAGCCACGCTCATGAACACGAATTTTACAGGTATGAGCACTTCCTGTTTTCTCTATAGGCTTCAACAGCCATGGCCTAAAGTGGAGCGAAGACCAAGCCGTTAGCCATAAGGGCTGTGTTCTTCAACTTATCAAATTGAACGCTATTAGATATTTTTTTGGTTTTCACAAAAAGTGCAGTAGAATAGATTTACTGCGCAGTGAATCATTTTGTTAGGAAAATTTCAGAAGATCTACTGTACTTTTATTTGTAATTGTTTTCAGGGGAGGGCGCGCGCCCCTGCGCCC
Organism: Dioctria linearis; assembly: GCA_963930735.1. Classification (NCBI taxonomy): domain Eukaryota; kingdom Metazoa; phylum Arthropoda; class Insecta; order Diptera; family Asilidae; genus Dioctria; species Dioctria linearis. The sequence goes on from OZ005741.1 coordinate 242,921,227, forward strand.
CCTAGCTGGATCTGCCCCGCCCAGACGATTCGACGCAGTTTTACTTTTCTGTTTCAAATAATGTATTTAACATATTTTCGACATTTTGATTGGCTACGACGTTTATGCTTTCCAGTGTCGATATGCAGGGAAGTGTCAAACGTAATCAATGATTTTTATTGCTATACATATAGAAAAAAAATTCTGCTTTTATACTTTATAAAAATTACAAAATGAAATCTTTTAATGCATTAAACTTAAAAGTTTCAGGCAACCCACTTTGACAGAAGGGATGGCAAATGAACTTCAGGATATATTTGTAACACCGAGAAATCCAGTGAGAAAGCAGTGGAAGTTCAGTGTAAAGCTAGTGTTGCAGTTCTGCTATAAAAATGATAGCATAAAATATTATCAGTGTTGCAATGCTAGAAAAGTACAACACTAGTATTGCACTGAAGCCATATCGAAATTACTGTTATTCCATATTTACGGCCAATAGGCTTTGTTCATTTGAACCGAGGCTCCAATTATAATTTAGCTGTGCTGTCCGCTCATTATATTGCAACTATACGGTTTTGTTCCTGTTTCCGTTTGCATTTACATTATTTTTGCTTTTATCTCTATTTTGTTTTGCTGCTACTATTTTTTTCTTTTCATAGATGGCTGATTTAACTTTTATGACCTTTGTATGTTAAACGGAACTCACTGTACTACTATTAATAATTAATCTTTCATATAGCTGCATATTTTTATGTAGGTCATTCCAGGTAATAAGGTAGGAACCATGATTAACATCTTTCCACCAAAATAAAAATACAAGAAAATGTTGTACAGATCCTCAATTTCAGTTATAAATACTACTACTTTTTTTTTAAATACTATTCTTTTATTAATGGTAGGCTATTGTGTTTTTTTATATGAAAAGTATGAAGTATTTAGATTCAGTTGCAATTTGAATCAAAAAAATCGGTTGCTCCGTTTTGGAGATATGAATTTTTTTAAATGACATTTCATCGTAAAACAAAAAATATGCGTAAGTTATTTTCGTATTCTATACAAACTGTGAGAGTTTCATCGAAATCGGAGCTAATTGGACCCAAAACATATAAAATTGATCGTTTTTATGTCGAATAGTTGTTCGTATTCAATAACATGAGTGAAGTCGGAAAACCCCGATTAATATCAAGATAGGGAAAATGTAGAGATGTCGACAAATTTGTACTCTCATTCGAATAACTTCCTTTCACACTAGAATACCTGAGCTAAACAGAAAAATTTGGTCCAACTTCAGATTATTATACTCTAGATGAAATCTAAAAGATATACTAAGTTTGCCATTCCGCTTGTACATCATAGAAATAATGCTAGAGCAAAATGGATTGACCATTCTCACGCATAATATTAAAAGTTATTGTGATTTTTTTCATTTCCGTCTGTCCGTCCGTCCGTCCGACCATCCGTCTATGCGTACGTTAAACTCGAAAAGGCGTACATTTAGAGACCTGAAATTTTGCACACGGATTTGAAAATTATTAGAATTTTGTTCGAAAATGAGACAAACCGGACAACTCCTTCGTGGGATTGCAATAAAAAAAATTCGTCTTTCACTATATATTTGGGTCTCTCATTGCGGATAAATTTAATAGCTTATCGATGAACTGGACTAGTCTTGAAGTATTTTCCAAAGTCCAAATGGTAAAATTGACAAGCAACTTAATCTTGTTGATGTACTAAGCATGAATTCAGATACACATAACCTATTTCTAAAGCTTCAACATTTGTCAGACTCTCTAGTTGATATTCATGCACTGTTTTCCAAAGATGACTCATCGTCTGTCTCTCTGAATCCAAACAATATGATACTTATTCCAGTCATCGATGACGTTCGGCGCAGCTTAAGGTGACTTGAAGGCGATATCGAGTCTTGGTCATCTACGGTTACCGAGAACTCAAGGCTAATCAGCTCCATGGCAACTGATGTAAGGAAATTGGCTCTATGGGATGAGGAATCGTCTGACTCTGACGCTAAACCATGACCTCTCGTGCAGCAAGAGGTAGACTCTAACTCTCCTGTATCTGACGCACATAGTTGCAAGCCAGCTACAAAGCAGAGGAACCGCAGAAGACGCCACCATGATTCCAATGATGCGATTCTTTTAAATCATGACTCTGGTCAATCAGCAGTAAACGGTGATCCAGTTCACGTTACATCCATTTCTGTAGCTGAAAGGAGTGAGCGTTCCACAGTAGCAAATATAGCAACTGATGCTTCATCTGTGTCTTCTTTAGGAAATGGTATTGGCGCCTCTCTGAGAACGGTACCAAAACCTTTTAGTGTTTTTGTCAGCCGTTTCTCTCCAGAAACGATGAGGGAGGATATTTTGAAATATTTGAAGTCGAAAAATATCGCAACAGATGGTATTTCTTGAAGAAAAATTAGTAAATCCTGTAAGCCTGTTGCATCATTTGCTCTAACTGTATCCATGGATGAGCAGAATAAGTTATTGGAACCCACATTTTGGCCCTCTGGCGCTTTTACTAAATTGTTCATACCTTGTGGGCACCAATACAGAAATACAGCTAAAAGAAGCCGCGATATTCCAAAACACTCAAATCGCTTTCCCTGTTCTAACAAAACGTAACTAAAACTGCACAAATCTTCAAATCCTCTGTTGCGACTTGAATCGATATAATTGCCTTTACTGAAACTTGCTGCATGGTGGATTTCGCGATGCTGAAATCTTTGACAATTCCTATCAAATTTTTAGAAGAGATAGATATACTGTTTCTGAAGCTCGTGGCGGTAGCGTACTCCTCGCCTGTAAAAACCACTTAAATTGCAGCCAAATCGATCTTTTCAGTTTCTTCAACACTCTCAACATTGAACTTATTGCTCTTAAGTTATCTATTTTTAAATCTGACTTATGCATGCTTTGTTGATGTATTCTTCCAGACTCCATAAATATCGTTGATGACAGGGTCAGACTATTTACGATCTACTCATTTCAACATCTAATTTTATCCATGGTAAGATGGATCCTCTTGACTAATTCGTGATTTTAACTTACCCAATATTCAATGGGTACTAAAACGAAGATGACGATGGCTATCTTCCACTTAAACTAGGGAATTCTTTTTGCTGGATAGTATTTCATGTCTTGGTCTCAGCAAATCAGTAACTTATTAATTGAACCTAGCCAAGTTTTAATGTCTACTCTTGACAAATACCACCCTCCTCTACTAATTACATATTGCTATGAAACCGAAAACTTAACAAACTGTGAGGAAACACAATACTTTTTCTCAATTTTAGAAAGGTTAACTTTTCGGAACTTTCCAGTAGACTTACAACTATTGACTTCAACACATTGCTGTCTAGCAATAGTGTTGACTACACCGTTTCTAAATTTTACATAATTCTTTTCGATTTTTTCCTCTCATGTTCTCTGAAAGCGTCAGCGGCTTTCTAAAACATCTCCACCATGATTCAATAAAGAACTAAAGCGTCTTAAAAATAGGGAAAATAAATTGTGGAAAAGTTATATGAGGGTCAAGGACATTATAAGTCACAACAACTACCTCACATCATATATGAAGTTCAAAGAACTTTCCACTACACTTTATGATGAGTATATTCAAAGCATGCGTACGAAATTATTTAGTGACCCACGCATCTTTTTTAAGTTTATTAATATGAACAAAAGGACGGACAACTACCCGAATACCATGAGGTACAAGGATTCTAGTGATGATTCGTCTAAGAATTGCGATATGTTTGCTTTTTTCTTGACAATGCCTTTGCTTCGTCAAATTTTCAACCTCAAAGTAGCAACTTCAGTCATATGAACGAATCTCATAAGATTTTATTCACTATCCCTTCAATTTCAGAAGAGGATATACTCGATCATATTAATGGACTTCCAAATGACTTCACAACTGGTCCTGATGAGATTACTCCAGCCTTTTTTAAGTCATGTTGCATCTCCCTGGCAACCCCGCGGAGAATTATTTTCCAAAAATCGCTCGATAGTGGTTGTTTTCCGCAGTTGTGGAAGAATTCTTTTATCATACCTATTCACAAAAAAGGTAGTAAAAATCAAATTTCTAACTAGAGGCCTATTGCAAAATTATCTTATGCCTAAATTATTCGAATCTATTATTTACTGTCAACTATCAGCTTCCTGTAAGAATATGCTCTCTTCAAACCAACATGGGTTTATTTCTTGCAGGTCTGCAACCACTAACTTGTTGGAATTTGTCTCGGATACCATTGGCGGGTTGGCAAAAGGCCATCAGACAGATTGTATTTATACAGGCTTTAGTAAAGCCTTCGACAAGTTATCTCACTCCGTGATACTCTTTAAAATGGAAAAGTATGGGTTTCCCCTAACATTTCTAAAATGGGCAGAGTTTTATTTAGATAACATAACATAACAAATCCTATTCCGCTATTCCATCTCTAGAGTCTTGAAGGCATCGTTTGGCGTACTTCAAGGGAGTCACTTGGGCCCGTTGTTCTTTATTCTATCTATTAACGACATTGTCTCTATTATGAGGTACTGTAAGGTCTTGATTTATGCTGACAAGCTAAGCTTTTCGCTCAGATTAAGTCCGTTAACGATTGTGAACAGGTATAGGGTGACCTTCAAAAATTTCACTATTGGTGCAAAAGCAATAATGTACTCAATATCGACAAATGGAATCAAACACCAATTACTTATGATATTGAGTTCTGAGATTCCTCGATTCGCCGTGTGGTTTCTGTCTGTGACTTGGGTGTCAAAATGTGTCTTAAAATTATGAACCTTAATTTTTTAATTTTTAATCTTATAGTTTTGTATAACCCTAAAATGCTGAAAACTTATTATATTTTGCACTGTTGGGCTAGGCTGAGATTGCTGCTGTCCGAAAGGAATGACCTGGCAATTTGCCCCATACCACATACATGTCCTTAATTGACGCCAACGTGAACTGTGCAGTGAATTCTTATGTTCTAATAAATATATTATGTGATCGGGTAAATGGATTTCACATAAGCCATATAAATGCACGTAGCCTCTTCCCCAAAATTGAGAAGTTTCGTTATATGTTACAGGCAAGTAAGCTTCTTGCTCTTTGTATTTCAGAAACCTGGCTATCTGAGCACATCCCCGATTCATTGGTGAAAATTCAAGGGTATAATTTGTTTCGTCATGACAGAATGGGAAGACGTGGGGGTGGTACATGCATTTTCATTAGAGAAGAGTTAAAGGCTCGAACAGTAGCCGTCTCATCATTGGGTGATATTGAGTTTATCTTTGTTGAAATAAATTTGGGTCTGGAAAAAGTACTTGTAGCATCTGTTTATAAACCTCCAGGTGGCTCTTCAACCACAGAATTTTTCGATGTCTTGAACCAGTTAAGTGGTACTTATGTACACGTTTTATTAACGGGCAATTTGAATACGAATCTTCTTGTCGTCAATAGGCCTGCAAGTTGTAAATACTCTGCCCACCAGGTTTGGGGAAAATAGTAGTTCCAGCGATGTTTCCAAAGTTTTATTTCATGATCAGTTCTCCCTTATATATATCTGATCACGATTTAGTATTTCTTTCCTATGATATTCAACTCGACCTGGTTAATGAAAGAGTTTCTTTTTACTACCGAGACTGGAAAAATCTAAATTTACCGGTTTAACATGAGGATGCTTCTAACTGCCTTTGGCAAGAAATTGTCAATATTCCGTCGATTGACGAGCAGGTTTTGGCCTTTAATAAGTTAGTTCTAAATCTTTATGAGCAACATGTACCTTTAAAGCGTAAATATAAACATCGACTATACTGTCTATGGTTCACAGACTATATTAGAGGGTTAATTGGAGAGAGAAATATGCTTTACTGCAGATGGAAAAAAGTGGCGTTGATCATAACTCTCGTTCCTCAAATTTACATGCTGATACTTATTTGCAGGAGGCATCAGTTGATTCTGGTTTTTCATTCCATCCTGTAACTTAGGATGAAGTAGTTTTGACAGTGCCTTCAATCTCGTCCAACGCTATCAGCATGGATGAAACTACGCTGAGGTTTATCAAGCTCATATTGCCATTTGTCACTGCCATTTACAATAAGTGTCTAAACCAGTCTGTGTTTCCCAAGAGCTGGAAGATCGTAAAGGTTATTCCTATCCCTAAAACTTCTCGACCTTCCTCGGTTAATGAATACAGAGGAATTCATATACTCTCTCCATTATCGAAAAGTCTGGAACGCATAATGTGTTTGCAAATTAATGATTATCTCACTTCCAAAAACCTGCTTTCCACATTTCAATCTGGGTTCAGGACAAGACATAGCTGCACCACAGCTCTGGTTAAAATTGTCGACGATCTTAGTAAGAATATAGATAATAGTCTGGTTAATTTTCTTACTTTACTTGATTTCTCAAAGGCCTTCGACTCAGTTGACTTTGGCATATTAATAACGAAACTGATTCGTAGGTTTGATTTTTCTCGCTCTGCGGCTAAACTCATTTTAGTTATCTATACGGACGAACGCAAAGAGTGTTTGTAAATAATACATTATCGGACTCTCTCTTGATATTATCAGGGATTCCTCAGGGCTCTGTCCTAGGCCCACTTCTTTTCAGTTGCTTCATAAATGATCTGCCCTCGATAGTAACTCACTCTCAGGTTCACCTCTATGCCGATGACGTCTAGGTATATCTCGGATCTCCCCTTGGTTTAATTGAAGATGCTGCAAGCAAAATTAACGAAGACCTTTGCAATATCAGTGATTGGGCAGTAAGTAATTTGATTCTCTTAAGCCCCCGGAAGTCGAACTGTATTATAATATACAGGCATGAATTTAATACGCCCTATTTTCCTCCTATGCTTCTTGATTCCGTAGTGATACCTTACTGTAGAAAAGTTAGGAACTTAGGTCTGACATTTAATAAAACACTTACCTGGGATGATCATATTAGTAATGTTTTGGGCAGGATATATGGTGTTCTGCGTAGATTATGGTTATCAGCTAAGCTTGTTCCACTTGAAACTCGACTGCGGCTCGTCAAAGCACTTGTATTACCCTTATTATTTTTTTCCGATATTATATATTGCCAAGCTAACTCACAGTCCAAGCGCAAACTCAATGTGGCATTTAATTCATGCGTACGTTTCGTCTATTCGTTGCGTAAATACGATCATGTCTCCCCCTACTTGAGTTGCTTAGTTGGGTGTCCTCTTTTTATCTATTATAAGCTTAGAACACTTATCTTTGTGTTTAAAGTCATTCATTATAAAGTTCCGGAGTACTTCAATCTGACACTTTTTTAGTTCATCAACTCGTACCAATAACCTCAATATACCAGTTCATATTATCTCCCAAAGAAAAACGTCACTGCTAGTTCACGGAGCTCAAGCTTGTAATTCTCTACCTTATCATATAAAAAGTATCACATCGCTAGGTCGTTTCAAGCGGGCAGTTGTCAGTTTCCTCAATCCCACAATTTAATTGTTTCAGCATTTTACTGTACTTTACTCTCTTAAGTAGCTTTTTCTTTGGCTTTCTTTACTTAATTTGTGTTGTACAATAATATTAGGTACCTTAAGTACATTATTAAGTTTTTTACTTCATTAGTTCTTTACTTTGTTGCATTCTATACACTCTATATATTGTTATAAGTTTATTTGATACCGTTGGATTGTGCAAACTTAAAGGGACTTTGTCCTAATTGCACAGTATAAAAATAAATAAAATTGAAATTGAAATTGAATTGAAATTAAGATTGAATTTTATCTTCCATATAAACTTCATGGTATCAAAGAGTAGTTCTATGCTGGGTTTTATAAAACGCTGGTCGCGAGAGTTTTCGAATCCTAGAGACCACTTCCCAAATACGCTAGCCAGGTCTGGTCTCCATATTACGATACACTCATCGACCGTATCGAGTCTGTTCAGCGGAACTTCCTACGATTTGCTGTCAGGCATCCACTCTGGAATAATTCTTTAATTCTTCCACCCTATAAGGATCACTTGAAGCTTTTAAATATGCACTCGGTTGAGAAACGTCACATGGTTGCCGATGTAACTTTTGTGCATCAACTCTTACACGGGAATATTGATTCTCCGTTATTATTTAACAAAATCTCCCTCCGTGATAATAGGCACAATTTTAGAAGGTTACCTCTGAGGCCTGTTAACTCCTCACGGTCTAAATTTAGCATGTTTGAACCTGTTAATCGCATGTGCATTACTGTTAATAATATGGCTGAGAATTTTGTTGTTGACGTTTCTAAGCATGTTTTAAAAAAAGGTTTATATAATATTTATTCTTTTTTGTTTAATGTTTTTGTGCATTGCATATAATTGCATCTGGTGTTTGGTTTATGTTTAGTTTCACATACTAACACCGACTAAGTCATGAAACGCATGTGTTGTTGACCTTTGATTTATTAAACGTGTCCATAAAGCGAGCTTGTGTTAAGCTGGTTCTGATAGTCAAACTTTATAAATGGAAAACTATAGCTATATCGTTGCTCAATAGTTAGATAGTACGACGGCTCCGATTTAAAAATTTTTGCTTTGTGCACAACTACACAGGTTCGCAGTTCTAGGGAGTGCAAATTCTAGGTTTTTTTTATTATTTTTTTTTTATTTTTTGGATGTACTAGTTTTTGTGATGTTTTGATACTGTGATATATGTTTTTTTTATTTATTTGTTATTGTATTTTTCTCTTTCTGATTTCTGTTTAGTGTGTTATTGAGGTTTAGTTTGCGATAAAAATTTTCATTGATTTAAAAGTATAAAATATTTTGTTTCCAGCAACATAATCCTTTTATATGTATATTGTGCCAATATATGTTTTATACTGAGTGTTCCATAAGTGACGTGAAACACGAAGGCTACGGATAGATCATACTTAGACGAGATAAAATTGTATGGGTGGGGAAATCTCAGAGGAAACGACACTTAAAGATATTTGAGTATATTTTCATTAATTACCCTGTAACTTCTAAACGTTACACCCTATGAAGATGATTCAAACTTTGGTGGATAGATAACCGTTAAGACTTTGTAGTGGTTTATAATGTTGTTCCCTCCACCTCCGTGTTGAAATTATGCTTTAAAAAAATCAAAACTTTGGAATATTAACCAGTTTTGTTTTATAAAACTACTATTTTGATTGTATACCTAGTAGAAAATATATTAAATACTTAACACACATCTAAACACAGAAACCAAATAATAAATAATAGAAGCACTAAATTGAGTCAGATTAGCTTAGATGACCAGTTTAAATGTAATCTTCAGCTTGAATAAACGTAGTGCTAAGAAGTACTTTCTTTTAATTTAACTAACAATACAAAACATATAAAAAAACACTCATCATCAACACCAATTTTTCATATTTGATATAAGAAGCCCAAAAGAATAGCTTTAAAATGACCTATGACACACTGCACCAAAAGGTAAGATTTTCAGCATTTTTTGCATTTTTTATTAAGCATATCCAGAGAGAATGGCTACAGAAGCTCATTTCCAAAAGATACATACTTTTTGGCACTTTTGAGCTTTTTCGCTGGATATATTTAAGAAAAGGTGCAAACAACCCAGAAAGGGTTATATCTTGGGCGCAGAATATGATAGATCATTTTAAATGGAAGCTTTTGGGCTTCTTAAAACCAACATGAAAAATTGATGTTGATGACGTGTTTTTTTTAACAAAAATAGTAATTAAATAAAAACAAAAAACAAAAAAACAAAACGGGTTAAAATTCCAAAATTTTGAAATTATTAAGGGAGGCATAACTTCAAAACGGAGAGGAGCAGAAGAAAAATTTATAGACCATTAAAAGGGTCCAACTAACTATTTTTAAATAAGTTACAAGGCGGTCTATGAAAACATACCGAAATATCTTTAACTCCCGTTTTCTTGGAAATCGTTAGGACTGACTTTTTATTTTATTTTTATATGTTATGAATAATTTTTAATATTGTGAATCTCACTAAACACTATTAGATGTGTAAGGATTTTTTGCAATATGTACCTATCTTCTATAAGTTGCTGTAAATCAGTCGCTAATAAGTTTCCTGTTAGAATTTTTTCTAATTTTTCTAATTTTTCTAAAACGTGAGCTCCAAGTTAAGTGCTATGACTTGTGTAAACGTTTCTTGCCAGCCGAAACAGGTGAAAAGAAAAGTCCTTATATCTATCACCTTTAAAAGGAATTGTTCGGAAAGAAGTTTTCCATCATTGGGATTAATAACATAAAATCAAAATTCTTCAAGAAGACCTGTACTACCTTCTCCGACACTGTCACTTTATCATAGCGCACTGAGAAAAACGCTGAAGATAGCAGAATTAAAGCGGGCCGCTTCCCAATTCCTGATAATAATTCAGATTATAAAGTTCATCCTATTCCATGGTAAGCTTGGTACTTGTCTTATATTAAATTTGATAAGTATAAAGCTAATGTTGTACTTCACTACTTTAAACGAGTTGTTGCCTGGAAAATTGTTCCAGAACTCCAAACAAGTCAAAGCTAATCTGATGTCAAAAGTACAAAATATTTTACAAGTCATAAATATTTTAAAAGGGTTCTTGATATCTTGCCGCCTCGCTATCTCAAAGTGTATTTGGAATAAGTAGGTCGCCACAGTCTCCCACTCCAGATTTATCGTTAATATTTAAATCTTGTAGGCTGCTTTATTTCACGACCAAGCCGTGTTTTTTTAGAAACCACTCCCTTAGAATCTTTCCCCGCTATCTCAGAATTACGTTCAATCTTATTGTGACTAATATCTTCTTTTCGTAGTTCAAGTTGAAAAAATGGCTTCAATCGATCAATTGATATTGCTGTATCACCGCACCCATTGCGCAATTTGATGCATCTGTCACAAGCGACAATGGCGCGGATTGTGAAGGATGTGCCAATAATGTTGCATTTGCTAGGTCCTTTTTGCATTTCTCAAAAGCCTTCCTTCCCTCTTCAGTCCAATTGATGAGAGTCTCATTCTTCTAATTTCCATTCTCATATCTCAATAGAATCATTTGAGTTTCCACAGCTGTGGGAATAAACCTTCTATAGAAATTAATCATTCCTAGAAAACGTCGCAAATCTCGTACGGTCGCTGGCTCCTTGATCTCCATTATTGCCGAAACTTTCTCAGGGAGTGGTTTGGTACCATCTTCTGAAATCAAATAACCTAAGAACTTTACCTCTTTTTTCCAAAATTACATTTTTTTCATGTTAATGATCACTCCATGCTCATCTAGGTACTTGCACAAGATTTTTAAATGCTGCAAATGTTCGTCCTCGTCAGTTGAAGTAATTAAAATATCATCAAGATATGGGAAACAAAAATCTAATCCTCGGACACCTCATGCATAAACCTCTGAAAAGTCTGCGCAGCATTACATAACCCAAATGTCATGAATGAAAATTCGAATAATCCAAATGGGGTTATTATTGCTGTCTTTTCGACATCGTCTGCAGTTATTGGGATTTGATGATATGCTCGGACCCAATCGATTGTGCTGCATATCTTTTTCTTTTGAAGATTTTGCGCGAAATCCTGTATATGCGGAATAGGATAGCGTTCAGGAATAGTGAATGAATTTAATCGTCGACAATCTCCGCAAGGACGCCAATCACCATTTTCCTTCTTGACCATGTGTAATGGACTTGCCCAACAACTTTTTGACGGACGGAAAATACCTTGCTGCATCATAAATTCAAATTCTTTCTTGGCTATCTTCAGTTTATCTGGTGGCAATCTGCTTCGTTTCGCAAATACCGGAGGTCCATTAGTTTCAACTTCAACTTCTTCAAAAAAGCTGCGACTATAATCGGTCTTGTAGCATCAGCTATCACGAAACCAGCTTTGTACCAAAAATATCAATTCTCGAACCGTTTGCTGTAAAAAGACAAAAAGAGCGTTTCTGTAAACGTTCTTGTGGACAAGGAGGCAAAACAGAAACATCGGCTCCCGTGTCCACCAGGTATTTTTCATTAGAATATTTATCCGAAATGTAAAGACGAATTATTTTTTAAACCAGTATCGTTAGTCGTCGAAGATAACTGATCACCTAGTTTTTTGTATTAACAAACGAGCATGGAGATCTGCACTTCGAGGAATTTTTGCCAAATCGTCTATGATGCTGCTTCGACCTCTTGAGGCACTTCTACCCCTGGATCCTGATCGCTGCTCTAATTGCTTCTTCATTTCGAGAATCTGAAATTCAAAATCTGCTAACTTGCCAGCAACATCTTCCCACACTGGTACTTCAGATCCTTCTTTTTGCTTAATGCTGTATACCTCTGCACACCAATGACTTCCGCTATCTTATCTGCCATAACTGTCAGTTTGGAAAGGTTGTCCTCACTCATTGCCATGATAGCCTGCGTCTGCTTTGGAAGTCGCTGCAACCATAGAATTTAAAAAATTATCATCTAATTTTCTGGATGATAATTCTCGCATTCTCCTTAATAATTCTGATGGTTTCATGTCGCCAATAGTTAAATTACTCAGAAGTTACCTTAATTTCTTCTCTTCTGATACGGAAAATAGCTCCACTAAACGTTTTTTTAACGTTTCATACATGTTCTCTAACGGAGGTCGAAGGACGATATCAATTATGTGTGTGAGTATGTCCCTCTCCATCATCCCCACCACCGTATGATACTTTGTTGCATCAGCTGTAATGCCACAGTTAATGAACTGTGATTCGATTTGCTTAAACCATAAAGCAGGGCTGGCTTTCCAGAATGGTGGTATCCGTACTTGGACACGGTTTATCGATGATTCGCTTCCTGAGGCAGCTGCAGATGGTTCACTCAAAGACATCTTCATTGTCTTCTTATCACGTTGTGGTCACCAATTGTTGTACTTCACTACTTTAAACGAAAACTCTATTAATTGAGTTGTTGTCTGGAAAATTGTTCCAGAACTCCAAACTCTTTTTATTATTCAAGTCAAAGCTAATCTGATTTCAAAAGTACAAAATATTCTACAAGTCATAAATATTTTAAAAGGGTTCTTGATATCTTGTCGCCTCGCTATCTCAAAGTGCGTTTGGAATAAGTAGGTCGCCACACTAATACATATTGTTACGTGCCACAAAGTGACACAAGCGGCATCTGTTGGAAATGGTAGCAACTTTAGGCTAGTGACATCTTAGTAAACCTTGTTTTCGGAAAACGGGATATTCATGAAGGTTCTAGTATAATTTGTAGAGTATAAATACGGCGCTACTCACATCCAGGAGGCAGTTTTATTTCAGACAGTGAAGTGAACGAAGTAAACTATTTGGATTGCGATAATTAGAAGTACAGTACTAGCGATAAATAAAGAGTTGATTTGATAATTGTTTGTGAATTGTGAAAGTAAACAGTAAAGTTAAATAAAGAAAGAACTTTTGAATTATATCCGAAATATTGTGTTTTAAATAACCACCTAAGGCCACGCTCGTAACAATATTTTAGAAAATAGAATGAAATCGTTAAAACAAAAACTTTTATGGCAGCAGAAAAAACTAAGAAGGGTAGTTGGTAACCATAACGAAAAACTTACTAGAACGCGCAATATGAACAAAAATCTCATGTTATTTAAAAAACCAAACATATCAAATGTTATAGACAGCGTAGATGGAATAATAAAAATTCTAAAAATTTTTGGATAATGATACTTACTATACCAAAAGTATATTCAGAACTCATGAGAGAGATGGATCTCAGTGTATATATATTTTTGATCTTCAGCGGGTAATAATCTATAATTTAATATGCGCCATAGAAGCGGGGTTTTTGTATCCAAGGGTGAAATTAATGTAAAATCAGCTGCAACCGATTAAAAACTATGTAAAATCAAATCCAACTTCACCATTTTAAAATTTAAATACAACAAATTAAATCTCAACAGCAACCATTTTAACTTGAATACACCGTTTTGAAAATGTGCTTATTAGATCGTTGAAGATGTTTTTCGCATTGTTTGTTATAATGTCGAATTGGACGGTAAAAATGACATAAATTCTCATTGGGATACGTATGTAGGTATTAAAGACTCTGTGTTGGAATTTGTGTATGTAAACCGAAAAAAAGGGATTGCCCAATTTAGCTTATTATGGAAATTCCAGCTGAAATCTTAGGTATCTGTGTTAACGCTCTCTCAACCTGTATCCATAAATATGCGTAAAAAACGCAATTTTTATATAGCAATCATACAAAAGACTTAGCCGATTTCGCCCATATTCGAATTAAGACCCATAATTCGTATATTTAGTCTCTATGGCAAAGAGATTTCAATTGGTGTTATTGTTATATAGTGTAGGGCAACAGCAAGAAAGATCTGCACTATTTCGCTTATTTTCTAAATTAAATCTGAACTTTTATGTAAGAGTCGTGCATAAAATCTCAGTTCTCTACGTGAATGCATTCACAAACAGCGTCCAAATATGTAGTAAAACCCGAGATTTGTGAATGGAAATTTACGAAAGTGTTAATCGATTTTGCTCATTTTTGAACTTAGATCTATAATTTTAATAAAAAAAAAACTGTATACAAAAGTCCATCCTATTCGACGCGTGGGTGTTTAAACCATTTTTTCATACCATCAGTATTTTTATGCTCTACAAACGGAACGACAACCTTAGCATACCCTATGATTTTTTCGAGGATATCGAAGGGTTTTTTAACTAAAAGTTGCAATTTATATAGAACCAATAGCAAAAATTTCAACCCCCATTAAAAAAGTACTTTTTCGAATACAATTATCTAAAATCATACAGCGGAAAGAGTGAGAGGATGTGTAACTAAGCTGCACTTTCCATCTTCCGTCCAAAGCAGTTTGAGCTTAGAATACAGAGAGAACTGGAATTGTAATAAGTCAAATTTAGCATAGTCAAATTCTGTATGGGTTAGAATCTGTTGCTGTTGCAGTGAAAGCTTAGTACCGGCGTGTATTATGAATCAACATAGAGAGGGGGCAAGAAGATATATGTTTAAAAATATTACGCTAGCTCCCAGCGAAAATGCCCGTAGTCGCTGTCACTACACCAAGAACCTTAGGAGATTCGTAGCTGTTTCAAACGTAAACAAATCAAGCAGCTTAACATATATTTTGTCCTACTTCAAGAACCTCTAAGAAGGGGTACACGAATTTTGTAGGAATCAGCACTTCCTGTTCTGTCTATCTATGACTTTAAAGTAGAATAATAATAATTGATTTGCGCATACTCCTAATTAAAACTACCGGAAAATTGACATCAATTTTGAAGAAGAGAAGTGATAAAAAGAACATAAAAATTGCGAATTAAGAAAAGTAAAATAAATGCAAAGCAAACAAGAGGAAGTAAAATAATACTAGTAGTAGCTACAGATATGAGAAATAGTAGATACATAGAATTAGAAATTATCAAATGATAGAAAATTTGTAAAGAAATGAAAATATTTGACTTAAAGAAAATTAGAACTTATTATGAAACTAAGTTGAATAACCTATGGCAAAAAATAATAATAAATCAAAATAAAATAATAATTACATGCTAGAAATATGACAATCTCTTGAAGCTATCAGGGAACTGGGTAGATCTTATTTTAATGGGCAGATAATTCCAGAGTTGAACACCATAGACGAAAAATGAACGACTATTGAAATAGGACCTGCGTTTCGGTATGAGTAGCAGTTTTGTGCGAGCGGATGCAAGGAAATTTACATTACTATACAGGTAATTACAGCATATGCGCTTAACTATACGAAATCGTCATGAAACATATTTTAAATTTAATATAATTGCTCAGTGTACAACCTAAGATAGCTCTGGAAAACATAGGCACATGGTCACGTCGACGGATGCCGTAAATATATTTAGTACACGTGTTATATGCTACATTTATTTTTTCACGACATCTGCTACTTGAATTGCCGAAAACTTCACAGCCATAAGTTATGATTGGTAGCAACAGAGCTTTTACCACCGAGTTCTTGTTTCTCTGGGGGGTATAGGATGCATGACGCCATAGACACTTTAAACCGCCATATATTTTACCTACTTGTAAATCAGTGTATTTATTCCAGGTTAATGTAGTATCAAAAATTATACCAAGATTGCGAACTGACTCAGCAAAAGGAATGGATATACCATTAAGTTTAACACAAGGTAGTTGGGACATATCAACATGACTTTAAAAAATAACAATAAATTGCGATTTTGATGGATTCAGCTTAAAACAGTTCAATCTAGCCCAAGATTCAATACCTTCCAAATCCATATTAACTTTGTTTTTACAACTATGGAGATTTATTAAGTTTGAGGATAGGCACGTTTGGACATCATCAGCATATAATTTGAGAGAGCATTGACATGTAACCTTCATTAGATCGTTTATAAAAAAAACAAAAAAGGACCCAAGATGGATGGCACTCTTGAGAATAGAATTTTGCTATTCGAACATCCCTTATCAGTCGCTACAATCTGTCTCCTATCAGAAAGATAGGAACATATAAGTTTGGTCGTCGAACTTAGGAGGTTATATTGGGATTTAAGTTTATTGCATAAGATGTTAAAGTTTACGGAATCAAATGCCGAAAATCGAGTAAGCACAAGACTGTAGCGTGATTATCTTCAATATTATTCCTAATATCCTCAACAAAGTTTAGCAATGCAGTAACTGTACTATGTCTAGGGCTAAATCCCGACTGATACCAGCTTAAAAGTCCATGACCTTCGATGTATCTTGTTAGTTGGTTTAAAATAAGCTTTTCTAAAGCTTTGGATAAAACAGGCAGAATACTAATAGTGAATATATTTGTAATCGGCTTGATAATAAATGGAAGAATTAATTTTAAAAATTTTAGATTATCCAAACCAACCAGAATGCACTGAAAGTAGGTAGATGTGGGATAATTTGTAGTAAAAGATTATGTTATCCCATATGTGGGATAATTTATAGGTACTAATATCAATTCAGGTGACTATGATTAGCCTTTAAAAGCAGCATGCAACCAAATTCCGTTAGGGGATTGGCAGAAGAACATAACAAATTCGCCAAAAAAATGTTTAATTTGCCGTGGCAAATGCTCCGTATATTATAAAAAAGTAAAAATAAGTCATGTGAGCACTTAATAAAAGTTCTTTAGTTTGTGGTGAAAAAGTCTTTGTAAATTTTCAGCTAATCTTTTATTTCAATGAACTATTTATTGAAATGGATTTTCATAGATTGAGTTCTGTTAGAGTTGAGTTTTCATGGGCGCTTTCTGAGTTCAGTTGAGAGTTAGAATATTTCGTATAAGGCAGTAATGATAAAATACGAATCTACACTATCCTAAGAAAGTACACAAAACCCAACTCAACTCGACTGGTTTCGTCGAGTTGACATTGGATTTAACCCAATTCAACTAAACTATCATTTCCATTACGAATAACTCAGGTACAACTCGTGTTGAGCTCCGTATGGAAACATGTTCTGTTCTTCAGGACTTTTGATATTTTGAAGGATTTCTCCCCTTGAAAGGAGACTAGTTATTCCTTTATCTAACAGTTCCTTCGATTATCACAACTGCCCTCATCTTGCTAACTAGTATCCTTTTTCCGATCGCACTGTATTTTAAATAGATCAAGCTACTTGGCCAAAATGGGACTGATTCCATGGCCATTGCGTGAATCCAACGGTAAGCCTGTGGCTACTTTCACTACGAGCTACTGGCACCAAACTTTGCTTAGCAATCACACTAAGCATCTGTAAGGCTTTGTTTATTGACACGAAAAAGCACTTTTAAAAGATTGGAAAAGGAAGTAGGCCTTGTTTCTCATAAAAAAAAAACTAAAAACAAAAAAAAAAACAGAGCCGCTTTCAGAAAATCTTTCGAGTAACTAGAGAATATTTAAAAAACGTTCTGTTTGTAAATATAATTGATTTTGATTATTTTTTGTGTCTGCCCGAGTATAGCTGTTAAGTTTTCTTGCCCGTCTGCTATTTATAAAAGTGAAAAAGTTTACACGTTTTGCTATCCATCTGGTACAAAACGCTTTTGTTTCTCCTACATTAAAACAAGTTATCCCCAATTTGTACACCTGTGTGAAGGGATCTTCCTTCTACTAGAAGTATTGAAAAAGGAAAAAAACGAAAGCTACATTTGGCGCAATTAAGTTGTTTTATTTAATTACAACACATCCTAACGTAACACGAGTGGTATGTCCAGCGCAGTCATATAAAAAATAGAGTTCCCCTCACCTTATAATGGGAACTCAGGTCTTAGCATAAATAGGATCAATTGGTTGTTAGTGGGAGCCATGTAACTCATTATTTAACCACCAAAATCCGTCTGGTTTGCGACCTTGCGGCCATGTAGGATAGCTAGTTGGGATGACAGCATAACCAGGACACCAGGCGAGCCAGTTTTTGTTTGTTTGCAAGGTAGCTGTGACATTTTCGGCCAGAGCGTTCTTGTTTTCGATATTTTTTTGGGCTTTGACTACCGACACGCTGTCGCACTCTAGTTCGAGTAGGACAAGCTAGAAGGACAAAAGTCATTCCAGCATTTCTAGGAAATAATAAATAAAACAATAAAATAAAAATTATAATAAAAAAAACACTAACCCCAGGGGCCAGATTCCCTAGCTCGGAGAGTTGTGGAGATGAGAGTTCTTTTGACACTTAACTCTCCACTCGGAATTCTGTTACTCTGGGAATTTATATTAAGAATTATCAACCTCTGTATTCCACTCGACAAAACTCTCGGCTGTGTTAGATGTAGAGAAGTAAGAAGAATATTTCTCAACTGACAGTATTCGCTGCTTTTGTTGTGAAGGTGTGGCGACGTGTCTGTGTGTCTTCATAATTCTCTTTCTGAACGCGTGACCAGCCACCAGTAAATCGGGCAATTCTTTTTCTATATTGTCAGCTATTAGAACTTTCCTAAGCGTGGAAAGTTGTAGTTAGGTAGGCGTTTATTGACACTGAAAATTAATAAAATATAAGCAACTTCATTCTGATGTCAGACTTAACGCGATAAAGTTGTTATTAATAAATTTATATATATAACATATCTAATTTTTGCTGACGACGGTAGAAGTTGATGATCTAGCTGGACCAGCCGACGTCAGTGTCGATGTTCCTTTTCATCCTTGCCATTGTGGTAGCTGTTCTCAAACGTCGATGCTAGTGGCGCTTCTCTTAACCGCTTGCTAGCGAGGAATATTGGCCGAAGTCCACGATACCTTATACCTGGCTATCGAGGTTGATTAGATCTACCGCCACGGTAGCAGTGTTTTGGCTTGACAGTTTGACATAGGGTCGACTGGTCATTTACGTCTTTTTTTGTGAATATCATAGTTTTTCTTTTAGACGTATCATTTTGAACAATATAGCAGTACGACACTCGTCATACTCACTCCATCAAGATCCTCTTAAACTGCTGTTATACAGCGGGTAGCGATACTCGCACTAGCATCATAAGCAAGATCTTGAACCCACTTTTGTACTCACGCACGTTTGGGCAACTACCTCAAGATATCGCAGTGTAGTCCAATTACACTACAACCGTACTTCAACATCAACTCGTTACCTCCAGATGATTATGAAATAACGAAGACTTCCGCTACAGCTAATCACGACACACTTCTCTCTGAGTCAAGTCAAGGCTACTAGTGAATACTGGAGCCAGGCTATAACTTTGTGGTACCTAAACTCCACTAAAAAGGTACCTAGGCTCCTAGGATTTTCACTTTAAATTATGGAATCACTGCATATCCGGGCTATGTTTACAAAAACAAATCATGGAAATCCTTTCAATACTTACAGAGAAATAAGGATTTTGGTGTCTCAAGGTACCAGCTAAAAATTTTAAATTACGCGAAAATAATCCCGTACAGAAGAGATTCTATAAAAATTTAAATATGTTCGTTAAAGATTGTATGTAGGATTAAAACGCATCTATTATTTTGTCCCCTAATTAGATATGTAATTAGTTTTTGAGTTCGATAAATGGTTTTGGAGATAAATGCAAAAGAAGTGAATCAGTCCTTCTTAAGATGAAATAAAGAGCGTTTTTTGGTACAAAAATGCACATATTTTTAAGTTATCATTATGAAGAACTGGTGAATCGTGTAAATTCACTTTCCATGAGAAAAATGTTCACAACTGAGTACTAATGGATCTGAAGTAAAGAATGGAAGAAATATATGCAAAATATAGGAACTGGGGTGTATATATGCAAATGAAAAAAATCCGTCTTTCGGCTGTAAAAAGTCAGTTATGAAGTTAAAATGATAAAAAAGAAAGTATACTACTCGATTATCCGCTTCTCCTTCTTTAATTTTATACCAAACATGATGTATTTTGGATAACCATCAATGAGGGGTGGTACTACCCCCCAACCCCAAAAGCCCCTCCCCCAAACATTTTTCATCTATATTTTTGTACTCTAGACCCTAATTCCGATGGGGAAAAAAACGCCAATGCTCTACGACCCTCCCACACGGAGTTAGCCGTTCTTTAATATTGTGACACTTCTCACGTTTTCCCTAACTCCCCAAGTATGTTAGAGAATTGCTAATGGAGAGTTAGGGAGTTTTAATCGGGTAAAACGAAAATTCTCATCTCCCAATCTCCCAAACTCTCCGAGTTACAGAATCCGGCCCCAGGTGACAATTCTAAAAATCGTTTTACACAAATATTGTTTACTTATGAGTCAGAGGGGTCGTAATTCAACTAAGTAGGTGAGCGCACATGTGCATGCAAATTTTTGCAATTTAGCGATAGTTGTGATCACATCTAGAGTGCATTTAGTTGTATATATATACGGATTTTTAGTAATGGACTCTCAACTTGTTGGCAAGTAGTATTTTATTTTGTATTGAAGTTGAAAAAAATTTATTCAATTATGTACGAAAAAGGTATAGAAACATTTATCTCTAATAAAACATAATTTCTTCCCTTTTAAATGATATAAAATTTAGCCGCATAAAATTTAGCCGCGACAATGATGCACAACTAATTTTTTCTTCGTTTTTTTTTTTTTTGAGTTTGCTTATACCATTTCAAAAAAGGATTTATTTGGTGAATGAGTGAATCAATCAAAGGATGAGAGAAAATCTTATCTGTTTCAGTTCATTTCATCTAAGACTGATCTATCTGATATAATTGCAGATTCAATGAAAGACATTAAAGTAATAATTTCCAGATTTCTTGCGAAATTGACTGAAACATGGTCGTCTTGTGGAAGAAATCGGTAGCGTTTTCTCAGTAAATATTCCGATTGGTTGAGTGGAGAAGACTTGAAGTTTGAGGTATCTCGGTACATAATGCAGCCATCAACATCGAAAGGATAAAATATTACAGGCAGGCCAAATAAAGATTTTGAAAGCTCCTCAGTGAAAACATAAATGCGACGAGTCGATGATCTCATCCAATCTCGAAGTGCTATTGAATTATCAACCGCTGCTGAAATTTCAATGCGGTTGTCTGGGAATAAAGACGCAGCTAAAGTAATTAGAGAAGTCAATGAAAATCCTGCGAGAGGCAGTGTAATATAGCAAATGCAGTCTGCGGATAGTGGTAGTCGGTGTTTGACGACCAGTGACGCAGCTTTGGCTTATTAAGTCGATTCAAAGTCGAATAGCCATTCCTATAAGCACACACGAAAGTGGAGTATGAAAGCGGGCCACCAGGTATTTCCATCGTATTATACTGTTAGGAAAGCTAAAAAAGGCATGCTGTCCTGCGAAGGAGCAAAAGTTTGTGACAGAAGCACGTGCAGAAATCAGCATATAAGCAATTTTGGATAAAACGGCTGAACGTCTTTTAACCGAACATGTTGAAGTCATCAACAATTTGTCTTCTTTTAGCTCATCATTCATATTGGTTAGTAAATGAGGATTTGATGGGAGTTCCGGTCATACCAGTTATAAACAAAAATTCGCAGACGGTAGCAATAAATTTTTGTGTGTGCTTCGCTTACATAGTGGTAACCACATTGTTTGGCAAAACCCTCGACCTTTATCGACTATGCATTGTCGACCTATTAAGTTTCCAAAGAAAGTATTGAGTTTACTGTATTAGAAACAGATAAAATTCTCGAGGAAATAAACCAATTAATTCCATCAATATGTGATATTAATGGTAATGAAATGTCTGTCAAACATGAATTACTTTTAACTATGATTGATGGAAAAGTGTGTAATGCTTTGACCGAAACTTCTTCATCAATACTCCCAAAAATACAAATGATGAGGCTAGAGAGTTTGCTAGCAATAATGATAATTTTGATTTTTGTTTGTCTACATTGCATGCCTGGATTCGATGTTTCGAATGTTTGTTAGACATTAGCAATCGCCTTGACATACAAAAATGGCAAGTTAGAGATGAAGATGATAATCCAGACCAGGTTTGAGATTGAAATGGGGCTCATTGTAGACAAACCAAAACCAGGATACGGTTCAACGAATGTTAGAAATACTGCCCGTAGATATTTTTTGTAATCCCGAATTGAGTAGTCAAATTACAGGATTGAGAAGTGATAAAACCCTAAGGAGTCGTAAACAACCCTGTCGCCAGAGGATAATGAGTGAAAAAGTCACGGAGGGAAATTGGCAGCACATAGCATCGGCTAGGAAAAACAGATTCAGAAAACAAAGGTGTTCTTATGCATAAGACGTGTTTTCTTGTGAGTAGTGATTTTTGAGGATAATTATACTCTTACAGTTCAGAAGTGAGATAAACCTAACGCGAAAAAAAAATATATAAAAAGCGTACTTTGTGTTTCGTGTGCTTTTAAAAGTTCTAACTTATGTGAGCTACGAACATTTTAAGTGGTGACCGCGACATAAAGTGTGAAGTGCGTAAATGGGCCGATACAAAAGACAACGATCAAAGAGCTCGAGCTCGTCAACCTCCTCTAAAAGCAGTTTCAGTGTTGAGCATGGTGGAAATGTTTTACGCCAACGCGGCCGCGGAGACCATCCCCTAGGAGATCAACTGCTAGAGAGGATGTAATTCAAAGAAGTGAAAGTGAAAGTTCTAGACGCATCGATCGGCTAGAAAAATTAGTGGAAATTCTTTTGAGTAAGGAATCAAGTATAAATAATCAAAACACTGATAAACAAATCAGGTACTCTATAAATAGTGATTGTATCCCCGAGTTTAAGCCCGGTAACCCCAATATATCAGTTAAGAAGTGGTTGGAAAAGATCGAGCAATTGGCAGGCATTAACGAATGGGATACAAAAACAACCATTTATCATATGCAGAATCGCTTAAGCGGATTAGCAAGGACATGGTATAGTAATCTCAGCACTTACGATCGTACCTGTAACGAATGGAAGGAGTTGATGGAAAAAACCTTTCCTGATCATCATGACTTCGCTGGAACATTAAGAAAACTTGTAAACCGAAGGAAGGAAAGTGACGAAAGTATGGCCGAATATTATTTCGCCAAGATGGATCTCATCCATGCTTGTAAAATATCAGGGAAGGATGCGGTATCATGCTTGATAGACCGACTGAATGATATAACAGTGCAGACAGGAGCACGAGCAGGACGTTATGAGATACTCGAAGATCTCTATGCAGACTTTTTGTCAACTGTC
Source organism: Dioctria linearis (assembly GCA_963930735.1). Classification (NCBI taxonomy): domain Eukaryota; kingdom Metazoa; phylum Arthropoda; class Insecta; order Diptera; family Asilidae; genus Dioctria; species Dioctria linearis. The sequence continues at coordinate 242,944,772 of OZ005741.1, forward strand.
GCCATTGATGAGCGTCCAAGAACATATAGGAACAACGAAAGCAGTCGGTCGGAGAGAAAACGTTATAATCACAATCAGTTAGAGTGGCGGCAGGCCGACAAAAATGATACGTTTAAAGGGAAAATACTAAAATGATTTAACTGCAACAAGCGTGGACACATATCAACGAAATGTACAAAACCGAAAATTGAGTGCACTTAAGTTTGGAACATGAAGCGAAAGATTGTGCAGTAAACCCCGCAAAATTTCAAGGAAGTGCTCTAAAGTGCAACACTAATTCGTTTACAGAGAAAAACTTGTGTTATTTTGCAGAATGCTCAGTGAATGAACAAAATCTTCATGGATATATTGACACGGGTTGCAGCATCGTCACATTGCGTGAATCTGACGCAAAAACTCTAAAATTAAAAAAGGAACTGTGCAACTTAATTATTTCTGGTTCTGGTGGTGGCTCTTGCTGAAATGAAAGTGGATCTCGCGAAATCCTTCATTAACATCCTTATAGTGCCAGATAGTGTACAAGGTGTACCAATAATAATAGGACAATCTTTTATCAACGATGATAATGTTGTGTTGATTATTGGAAATAATCAGGTAAGGGTATTCAATAAAGAGTTGGCAATCCTACCTAAAGTGGAACATTTACCACCTGCAAAAGTTTCATTATGGGCTAACAAAGCCACAGTCATTCCACCAAACCACGCCGGATATATAGAGGTACGAAGTGATCATGACGTTGGAGAAGTATATGTGGAATTGCAGCAACGTCGACAACCAACCGCGGAACATTGGATCGCGCGCTGCATCACAAACGCGCGCAATGGAATCGCGATGAGCATAAACGTATCGGAATCAGATATTATTTTCAAGAAAGATCAAGTGGTAGCAAGAGGCGTATTATGCAACGAATACAGAGATATGGAAGATAAAGGGGTGAGTACATTGAATATTTATGAAAAAAAAATATGACCAATAAATTTAAAACAAATTGAATCGCAAGTAGATACAGATCTGAATCCCGAAATTATCCGAGATTTGTTTCGCTTAATAAACCAGTATCGCGACGGTTTTGCACAAAATATAAGTGAACTGGGTAAAACTCATGTTAGTGAAATGAGAATTAATCTTATAGAAGATAAACCAGTGTCATATAAACCATATAGGCTATCATTTACAGAGCGCGAAACTGTTAGAGGAATTGTAAAAGAGTTACTTGACAACAAAGTTATTAGTGAATCCAAATCTCCGTTTAGTAGCCCAATACTTTTAGTAAAAAAAAACAGGGGAACACCGGTTATGTGCTGACTACCGGCGGCGTTTGAATTTGAATACAATAAAAGATAAATATCCGATGCCTAGAATTGATGATCACATAGATCGGTTAAGAGGTTGCAAGTATTTTACAAGTCTGGACATGGCAAGTGGATACTACCAAATACCACTCACTAAGTGAGTCCTCAATCGAAAAAACCGCCTTCATTACCCCAGATGGCCACTACGAATATTTACGAATGCCGTTCGGTCTAGTTGACGCACCCGCGGTATTTCAACAACCGAAAAATGCGGTGTTGGGTCCATTACGATTTACGTCAGCCTTAGCATATATGGACGATATTTTGTTGCCAACACTAGATACTGACACCGGATTAATAGTTTTACAGAATATATTAGAAATTGCAAAAATGTGTCTTTTTAAAAAAACAAATTGAATATTTAGGGTATGAAATAAGTTTCGAGGGAATACAGCCGAGTAGACAAAAAATTCAAGCAGTCGCCAGCTTTCCCCGACCTAAAGAAATGCACCACGTCCGACAATTTCTAGGATTAGCCAGCTACTTTCGAAAATTTGTCGAGAAGTTCGTAGTTACAGCTCTTCCTTTAAAAAGCCTTTTGAGGAAGAATTCGAAATTTGAGTGGGGAAAGGATGAAGAAGAAGCATTCTCTGTATATTGAAAAATACATTAATATCGAGCCCCGTACTGGCACTGTATGATAACCAAGCGGAGACCGTACTTCATACAGACGCTTCCAAACTAGGATTAGGCGGAATCCTATTTCAGAAACAATCGGATGGGACTTGTAAACCAGTCGTATTCTTTAGTAGAACAATTAGCAAGGACGAACAGCGATATCATTCGTATGAGTTAGAAACACTGGCCGTAATAAATTCTCTGCAACGATTTCGCGTATATTTAATAGGTAAACCGTTCACGGTCGTGACTGACTGCAGCGCAATAAGAACAGCATTCTCAAAAAGGGACGTAATACCACGAATAGGCCGATGGTGGTTGAGAGTTCAAGAATACGACTTGACGGTTGAATATCGCCCGGGTCAAAAATGTCACATGTTGATGATTTGAGCCGCAATCCTATTTGCGAAAATCAGGTAAGCGATATTCTCATAGTGAATGTGACGACCGATGATTGGGTATTAGCTGCCCAATTAAAAGATGAGAACTGCAAGAAAATTATTGACAAATTATCTCGTACGCCAATGAATGAAGTCGAAAAAAAATACACAAGGATTATGCTATTAAGGATAAACGACTTTATAGAGCAACAAAAGTAGGAAAAAAATGGGTGGTACCAAAGTGTTATCGCAGAGAAGTCGTAATGTGTCATCATGATAACGTTGGACACTTTTCCTTAGATAAGACTTTGGAGTACGTGAAGAAAAAGTATTGGTTCGCATCAATGAGGAAGTACATAAAGAAATATATCGATTGTTGTCTAGGTTGCTTGTACAATAAAGTTCCGTCAGGGAGACAGTCTGGCTTTTTAAATGTAATTGACAAGATACCAGAACCATTTGATACGCTGCATGTGGATCATCTGGGACCATTTGTAAAAAGTTCACAAGGAAATACACACTTAATTGTCATTATAGATGAATTGACGAAATTTATTTTCTTGACACCTGTAAAACACACGAAGGTAAGTCCCGTCATAAAAGTGTTTGACGATATTATAAAGACATTCGGTGTGCCACAACGCATTGTATGTTATAGAGGCAGTTGCTACACCAGCGAAAAGTTCGCTGGTTATTGTAAAAACTTAGGTATAACAAGTGAAAAAGCTAGAATTGGTCTAAGACCAATTCTTATGATACCCTAGATGAATGCACGTATGAAATTTCGTATGGTCACCCATTTGAGCAATTTTGATTTTTTGCATTGGTTTCTCGCATATTTTTCTAGAATGGCTCGTCGGACAGAAAAAATGATTATAAAAAATTTTATAGGATTTCTTATTCTGAAGAAGTTTTTAGTACAACAAAAATGTCTAGGACTGATCGTTTTCAAAGTATATGTAAAAAACCAAAATTATTATATGGCAACACTAAGAAGGGGTTGCCCGATTTAGCCCATTTTTGAAATTTGATTTGCTATTAGTATGAAAACACAGTGTACTAAATTTCAGCTTTCTATGTCGACGTGTTCTTAGGTAGTGTCCAAATATATCGTGGAAAACGAAATTTTTGTATGGCAACCCCACGAAGAAGTTGCCCGATTTGTCTCAATTTCGAACTTAATTTTACTTTTTTTTTTAATATCCGTGTACAAAATTTGAGCTTTCTAGGTGAACGCGTTCTCGAGTTATCGTGCGCACAGACAGACAGACAGACAGACGGACGGACATGCAAAAATCAAAATTGCGTGGGTGTCCAATTCATTTTGTTCTACCATCATTATTTCGACGTGTTACAAACGGAGTGACAAACTTAGTATACCCCTATAGATTTCATCTAGGGTATAAAAAGGGTGCTAAACGGACAAGCGGAGAGGTACAACCGAACTATTCTAAATTCCACTGCAACAGCTACAGAAGATGAAAGGAAATGGGATACGACGATGAGCTCGATACGTTGGGGTATAAATATAACCATCAACAAAACGGTTGGGAAAAGTCCCTATGAAATGCTTTTGGGGTACACGCCACGAAGTGCGGCTGACTCATTTTTGGCTAATGACGTATACGTAAAAGGAAGCGAAGAACAAAGTGATCACGCAATACGAGAAAATGCTTCTCTAAGAATAAAAGAACAGCAGACCTCACAAAAGAAATATTACGATTGTAAGAGGGCGAAAGCGCCCGTATATTTTATTGGGGAACAGGTCGTTGTAAAACGTAAAAAGGGTTCCAACAATGGAACGAGTAGAAAGCTACTACCAAAGTACAGTGGTCCATACGTTGTGACTAAAATTTTAAATTACGACCGGTACATTGTAGAAGATTTGCCCGGAGCGAAAAGATCGCAAAAACCATACTGTGGGATATATCCCAGCGATAAAATGAAGAAGTATAAGATTTTGTCGGACAGCGAAATCGATTCCAACGAGGAGTCAGCTGACTGTGCAACAAATCAAAAAAACAAACATTTCTAGTAATTAGTTTATATCTTTATGCATATATATACAGGAAGCGTGTAGTTGTTCACCGCTCCAAAGACGTAGCAGTTGGAGCATGGCCGAGCTGTAAGCGAGACCAATAAAAGCGGCAAAGTACTTGAATACCGAGAAGTCATAAAACCCTAAGGAGTCGTAAACAGCCATGTCGCCAGAGGATAATGAGTGAAGAAGGTCACGGAGGGAAATTGGCAGCACATAGAATCGGCTAGGAAAAACAGATTCAGAAGATAAAGGTGTTCTTATGCATAAGACGTGTTTTCTTGTGAGTAGTAATTTTTGAGGATAATTATACTCTTACATGATAAAATTTTTTAGTTTTTTACTCGCAGCAGATAATTTGTTATTTTCTTGTTTTATTTTTATTTTTTGTATTTGTATAAGATGAAATTAAATGAAATTTAATATTAAAAAAAATTAAATTTTCAAAACTTCTTCATTTTTATAAATATTATCTTGTACATATAGTACAACTCTACATATAAAGTTCGTTGTGACATATGAATTGAAAAGACCGAAAAAAAAATGTTTGTCCAGCTAGCTTGTTCTACTCGAACCACAGTGTGTCGATCAGAGGTGGATCCTGGAAATAGATCAAAAGCTCGAAGATACTCGCCACCACTCGCATATATCAAATACATAAAATTTATCATTAAGATACGTGTCGATCAGATAAGTGAGTGGCTACCACTTGGAGCGAAGAAAGTTGCTCAACGTTCAAGTTTTGCCACTCGCGAAATATTTCTACACCTTTTCAGAAATCCTAGACATTTCGCTGCATTCTTTGGCAAAACAAAAGATGTGATCTGTCCACATCAGCTTACAGGAAATATTAAAGCCAAGAATGTAAAAAGACGGTGTATCACAAATAAGTGCTCCGTCAAAAGAAATGGGCGTGAAAAGCTATAAATTTGCTTCAAAGTTATGAGACAGCTTTGGCACGTAAATGCCTTGAATTTGACGCGAATCGCTGTACTCCAAGCGAGAACATGATCAAGGTCGTTATTCATTGATATAATCACGCAATCTCGCTTGACTGATGTGACGTTCCCTCTGGAGTCCATAAGAGTATAAAGGGTACTGTAAACCCCAAAATTTTATATTATCAAGGTCGTTATTGTATGATCTAATTAAGCCATCTCGTTTGACAGATATTGAATTCTCTCTGGAGTCCCCAAGAATATCAAAAGAGTAAGCGAAATCAAGGCTACTGTCATAGGCAAAACTATGGATTGGATTAAAAGTACGGGAAAGTAGATCATTAATGAAAATTAAATCAGGTAAAACACTTTCAATCTATAATAGAAGATGAGAGGAGAGACCAAGTGCTTTAAGTTTAAGTAAAACGGCTGGATGCCAGACTCTATCAAAGACCATTTAAATATCTAGAGCAACGATTTTGTGACTACAAAACACCAAACTTGTGTGCGGTTCGAATGTTCCGTAAGAAAAGTCAGGAAGTCTCCAGATGAGGGTCCAGTTCAGAAGCCATAATGCCAATCATTGATGAGTTGTTTGGTTTCTACATACTTCATTAATTTGGAGTTAATGATAGATTCAAAAAGCTTTGAAAGAATAAAAGTGATTGCAATTGGTCAATAATTTGAGGCGTCGCTACCCCCACCTTTCTTGGGAATAGGCTGAACGTGAGCTATTTTCCAACCATTTGGAAATTTTCCTGTCGAATAAGACAAGTAGAATAGTTTGCGCAAAGTTTTAGCCGAAGACGACGCACAGCTTTTAATTCACAGGGGTGAGAAACCATCAGGACCTACGGCTTTGGAGACGTTGATCCCCTTAGGGACCTTGAACACATCCCTCTTACGGATGTGTATTGGCTGTTTTATAGAGAATTTGAAGCGAATCTACCAGTGAAGATACTAGCATGATCAAGGGAGTCAACAACCACTTCACCGATATTAAGTAGTGAAGGTATAGAGGAATTGCTGAAGTTGTTCTTGATGGTCTTGACCGGGGACCAGAAGCCTTTGCTATCTTTGCGGCTTGCCAACATTCTCATCAAAAGGACATTTTTCTCTCCGGATAATGGACTTCTAGGTGCTCTGTGCAGTCTTGTCGACTTGTTTCAATTCTAGACATAAATGCAATTGATACGCGCGAAAAGCAGACAGTTTCGCTTTTTTTAAATTTTACTGTTGCTGAGTTCTGCTGTAAGAATACGGGATGAATTCACACATGCCAAGACTTCCCTAAGGTTCTGATTTAGAATTTCCCAATCAGCATTTTTTTTTTTTAAGATTTTAGCTAAATATTCTACCATTGCATTTTACGAAATAATAAAACAGTTGTTCCAAAATAAATGTCTTGCTTTAAATGTAATAACTCACTACATCAATATATAATGATTTGTTTGCCGTTGTTTTTTCAATTAAAACAAATCTCCCATCGCTTTTACCCGAATAAGTTCTGCTTCAAATTGAACGTTTCCAGAAATTTTTATGTCCTTGGCAAAAATTTAATTTAATTATGATTATGTACAATTTTAACGTGATGTCGGAACATCAACCCAACACAGTCTCCTCCTATAACTATAATATCATAAATACTAATGCTCTTGTCAATGAAGTGGAGTCCATAGATTGGAGCATGGTACAGCTTATGCCCGATGTTGATGATCAAGTTGAGTTCTTAAATAATGTTTTGAACTACTTACATTAGAAATAAGTTCCTCTCATTCGCAAAAGATTACTTAATCAGAATTTCAGAGTTACCCCGTGGTTAATTGTGATATCAATTGGCGTAACTAGGTAGTGGCCAGGGTGCCCCCCCCCCCAGAATGCGGATTTGGGACTCCCCAAAAAAATATGAAAATTCCGAAAAATATTTGATAACTCATACAATATTCCGCCTAATTAAATTGAACCGTTCGGATCGGAATCGAAAGGCCTTTAACGAGTTCTTTTCTTCAAGAAAACCTATTAAAATTTTTAAAAACTGATTCCACTGAAAAGGCGTGATCCGTAGGAGAAATCATGCAGAACTATTTGGACAATTTTAATTGATAACCTTTGATATTAATGAAATTTTGAAAATTTCATAAAACTTTGTTTAATTTCCCAGAAAAAAGGTTTTTCTAAGCTCATTCGATTCTAATTCCAACGGATTCAGTAATAAGGCTGATTATTATCTTTATAAGGAAGAAATATTTACTGCGCAATTAAAAACTTCAATAATATTCTTATTACGTTACATTATGAAATAAAACTATATTAGCACTCTAGACACCGGATAACATTAAATTTGTCTAGAACCTACTCGAGTCTCGCAAAGGAGAAGGGCTGAATCCACTCTAAGTAAAAGTAATTTAGTGGACTTTCCATCAGATGCAAGGCCATTCGAATATTGGAATATACATATTTACAACCAAGTGATGGACATCATTATCACTAACTTCAAAAATTGGTTTGAAAATCTACATTTGGGACATTCAGCTGACTCATTTGTAAAGTTGGATCTCAAACATGGCATTTGTAGTAAATTATAAAAAAATTTATAATGTAGACATTTCCACCTTACAGGCTGAAACAAAAATAATATGTTCCAAAACAAGAGCATTGTTGTAAATTTGGAAAGACAGAAAACAGAAATTAATAAAGACTTCTGTGCAACTTAATACAAGTAGCTGCAAGCTGCTCTCCCTGTCAGCTCGGCCGGCTGTAAACGGAGCTTTTTCATCGACTTAAAACTTGGTTAAGAGCAACTGCTTCAGAAGAGGTTTTCGAACATGGCCCTCATAAACAGTGAAAATAAGATAAATAAAATCAAACTAATAACACAAAAAGTGCTAAATAAGTTTGCAGATAAAAAACTGTAAACTAAACTACTACTTCACTACTTCAACTATCTTTTTATTAGTACTTAATAAATGCGTAAATAAATGATCCAAAATGTGTATCTAATTTCAGACCTCAAAAAAATTCAAGTTCAACTCCTGATACTGGTAATTAACGTACTTATTACAAATACCGCCATAACGCGAAGTAGATACTTCAGGTTTTGTAAATTATTTAAATACGCCTTCTAATAATAGAGGTTATCTACATCTCACAGTGCCTTAAGAAATCTTACCGCCTTCAGTAAAATAGGAAGGAAATTATTGCAATATATGAGTAACTGTAAAACAGAAATTGACATGCTGAATCGATATCCTTTTTTGAGAAGGTTGGCAATCAGCGTTGATTTTCATTTGCAGATCTTGTAAATGCTACACAAAGGCAAACTCAAATACTGTGTGAACAATTTCCAAAATTATGTAGAAATTAAAACAGCAAAAGCTTATACGATATTTTATGATATTTCGTAATTGGAAACCTCATCCAGTTATTGAACTGGCTATAGTACCAGTACCTGGGCTTGTACTTGAAAATTTTTAAGTACTAGTACCGGAACTTGTACTTGTACTTAAAAGATTTGAAGTATAAGTCCCGGAGTACTGGTATTTGGAATAAATACTGGGCATTAGGCAGGGCGTCACTATCATATCAGTTTCGTGCTTGAATCTTTAGGATTCTAATTTATTTTCCTTAATAGCTGAGAGATGCATGTGCAAAACAAAAGTCTCTGTTAATTAAACAACACCACTTTCTTTTATTTTTCTTTTAAATCGTGCAAATTTTATTTTGTTTTTCAAATAAACACTACTTCCTATGATTTAAAAAAAAATTTAAATCGCGTTGGATATTTGGAGTGGATTGTAAGGAATAGATGAGTGTCGCTTGGGTTCATTGTGATTAAAGAAAAGAATGCACTTTCATTCAATTCGCCAATTAGATTATGTATTAATCTATTTTCACAATAATGGAAATGTCCGACTAAAACCATTTTGTAAATACTCAACGCCGTTGGTCTCGATAAGCAATAAATATCGTCCGATTGCCGAATGTTGACTGACTAGTTATCCAAAAATTTATTGAATTCTGATGACTTATACTAACTGATAAGCGATGTAACCATGGTTATCTCTCTTCGGGCACTCAATAGCATTCAACGAGAATTATAATAAAGAATGGGAAACAATTGAAAACTGTTTATTGTTCTTCTGACCTTAACATCGCAATCACGACAAAGACTTATGAATTATTTAATTTTTTATTTTTATGAGAATTATTTTATTTTTGTATGCAACGGAAAATATGTTCTAGAATTTAGATTATAGCAGAACAAAAGGTACACAAAAGAACACCTCATACATTTTCATCAAAGATTTATAACTGAAGCGAACAGAACAAATATTTCGCTCCAATCGACAGAACAATTTGTTCCCTCCAGTATATGGGAGTTCTGGAAAAAAGTACACAAAAAAACACAGCTTATATTTCTTGTGAGCTCTATAACTTATAGACTCGTTCTACTCTCTGTAACTTTAGAAACTTAATGGTTTTTTTAATCTATGCAATTTCATTGGCTCTAGGCTCTGTAAATGCTCAGAGCAATGCATGAAAAATGTCGGTCAAAATCTGGGAATACTCATGAGCTGGTATACTTGCCAAACAAAATGTTTGGTAAAACCTATGTACGAAAGATGGGTTGACCTGGACCACCACAGAAAAAAGTTCTAGTTACGCCAATGGTGATATCTGCTCGCAATATTGCACGCGAAAGGTGGAAACGATATAAATCCACTAGTTTCAAAGAGTTATACAGGATGCTTAGAAACCGTACTATTCATGCTATTCGGTAAGCAAAAAGACGACATTTTTCAAAGTATCTCAACGCTGGGCAACCTCCTAAAGTTCTCTCCGGATGCTCTGTTGATCCTGATGTGGTGAATGTCAAATTTTTGTCTCATAGTTCTAGCCCTGCTAATGGCAGTGATTTTATTAATTCAGTACAATCTACAGGTACCTTATCTCCTTTCAATTTCATCAGAGTTTCTACGGAAGAAGTTTATGCGGCTTTGTGTAGTATCAAGTCTAATTCTTTAGTTATGGATGGGATTTCTCCAAGTTTTGCTAAAACTGTTGCGCCATATATAGTTTTGCCACTTGTTCACAACTTTAACACTTGTTTTACCATCTCAACCTTCCCGCAAACCTGGAAGTTCTCTAAAGTGTACCTGTACCTAAAAAGTTTGGGCGTAATTGCTCCTCCTTCCGGCCCATCAGTATTTTACCGTTCCTATCTAAGGCTTTTGAAAAATTAAGGTTCTTGTAAATTTCTTATTCATTATTTACGCATCAATAGTCTCCTTCACGGCTCCTAATCTGGTTCTCATCCTCGACATAGTGATACCACTGCCCTTTTGAAGGTAGTCAATGTAATTAGAGAAGCAATGGATTTAGATAAATCAGTTCTACTGGTGCTGTTTGACTTCTCCAAAGTATTCGATACTGTAGATCACGTAATCCTATGTAGAATACTCATTACCAACGAAGCTTTTTTTAGTTATCTAACAGGGTGTTATCAAAAAGTGTTTGCAAATGTTGATTACTTTGTTAGAATTAACTCTGGTGTTCCGTAAGGCTCAGTTCTTGGGCCGCTGCTTTTTTGCATGCTTATTAATGATTTGCGTGACTGTCTTACTCACAGTGAAATGCATCTCTCTGCTAATGATGCTCAACTTTTCTTATCGCGACCCTTAACAGTTGTCGAAAATGGAATTAGTTTTATGAATGAAGACCTAAATTCAATATATCTATGGACGATTGACAATGCTTTGATACTGAATCCCGGAAAATCATGTTGTTTCGCTGTGTATCGTAATAAAGTTGATACGTCTACTTATTCTACCGTTGTATTTAACGACACTATCATACCGTGGGTAGAGTCTATCCGTAATTTAGGCGTAGTTATCAATAACAGTCTCATTTGGGGTGATCACATCAAGTCAATAATTCGTGAAGTATACGGTGATCTTCGCTCCTTGTGGACTTCGAGCTATTTTACCACATTTTCCACGCGTATATTTCTTGCTCGTTCTCTGCTTATTCCTGTCTTAATGTACGGTTGTTAAGTATATGGAAAACTTGATTATCTTAATTGTACCAAATTGCATATCGCGTTTAACTCCATTATTAAATAAATATATCACCTCAGAAGATACGATCACGTGTCAGTTTATGCCGCATCCTTTCTGGGTTGTGATCTTTTAACATTCTTGAATTTTCGATCGGTAATCCTTCTGGTTAAAATTATCAGATACCGCAGTCCAATCTACCTATACAGCATTACAATTCGCGAGATCTTCTAGAACAGTTAATGGGATTCTGCCCAGATCTGAATATTTAATTACTAAACGCAGGGGCAGATTTGATCACTTGGCCGCCCTAGGCCTATGGAAGATTGCCGCCCCCCTACTCCCTGTAAAACACGAAAAATTGAATGATCTATATCCAGTGAAGGGACCCCAGGCTAGAATTAGCGGAGTAGGCTGCCTCATAAATCGGAGTAGATTTGAAAAAAATGGAGTAGAATTAAAAATAACACTTTCCAACGAATTATTTTATTTAAAAAAACGAAAAAGTATAAAAATGTAATGAAATACCCACAACTACAAGAAAAAATCACCAAGTTTTGCCGCCCCCTAAATCTGCCGCCCTAGGCCCGGGCCTACTCGGCCTATAGGGAAATCCGCCCCTGACTAAACGCCTGTTTTTCAGTCATGCCATCAAAGTTTACAATTCCTTACCGCCCAGTATTAAGTTATCGGTTGGGTCGAGATCTTTTGCCGGTACCAAGGAAAGAATTTTTGAAATCATGTACTCAAGCAGTAGTAGGTACTTACTTGAATACTTAGGAGCCAAATATTATGAGGTTGCTTTATAGTACAACAGATGTAAGTAGCAAGTTTAGTTTAGTAGTGATTAATTTTGTTTTTTTTTCTTCTTTTTGCTCCTGATTTAATTTTTAGCAGTAAATTTAGGGGTTTATTTCTTGTATCTTACTTATTTTATTTTATTTTATTTTATTATTTTTTTCTCATGTTTCTTTCTCTTTGTTCTTTCTTTTTATACATACATATTTTTATTTTCTTGCTTATGTTATATTTAACTTGTAAAGAAAGGTTATATGATAATTGTTCACTTGGAGTGTGTACTTATCTTTTGTCGGCATTGTCGCTCTTCCCGTATCGTCTTTTGTTTGTGATTATTCCTGTTGTATTGATCCTCTATGGAGGTGGATGCAGGAATGGATGTAAAGCATTGAGGTCGAAGTGGAGAATTCTGAGAATTATGGGGAAGTTTGCCAGGCAGATTAGTGCCAAAAGTGCGTTGGCAGTTTGTGGCCATTATATCCAATATGAGTGAGTGGACTGGGACTTGGGATTATGGATGTTTTTGATAAAGAGACTGGCAGCTAGCTGGTCTTTTCCAATAAGGAAGAGGACAGGGGGTAGTAGATGTATGATATATAAACATGTATAGTTGTAAAAAAAATATGTTGGATCGCCAGCTGATATCTAGTTTATCGACCATTAACTTGAACAATTGTAGAAGTAAATAAAGTCAGCTTAGAAATTTATTGCTGGCAACTATTGCATTCCAAACTGTTCGTACGCCATCTATATATATATCTATATATGTATTAATTAATCGTCATTAGTATCATTAAAAATAAAAACGACTTTCCTGTAATTATATAACCTGCAACTGCATATGTTCTTGGAAAAAGAATCCAATTAAAGAATAACTACTGGAAATTTTTTTTGCCAAAGATTAATATCCATAAGCACACAATCAGTGCTTGTGTTTGTATGACAAAATTACGTAACTCAATTTTGTATTTAAACTCCAAGTAAACAAAATTCCCTTTATTTGTTTTTGTAGGAAGAAAACAATATTTTTTTGCTTAAATTTCACTTTTAAATAGCTCAACTAGTTAAGATATTTTAATTGGTTAATTGTGGAAGTGGAATTTATTGTCTATAAAGACGCTGTTTAAATTGGAAATTATCGTTTTTTTTTCAGCAGACAACATAGCAGAAGGAAGATATGGAAATGATTAAGGGTCATGTGGAGAGTGGTGGAGGTACTGATGTATATCACTCATGAAACATCGCAGATTGTAAGCCATAGGAAAGACAGAAGATGGTAGACTATTCCACATTCGCACAGTTGAGGATAAAAATGCATCAAGGAGTTTTACTGTGCGGCTTAAGGTATTTCGAAGGGTGAAAGGATATGCGAGGTTTGCAACGCAAATATTGTGTGTCGGAATCAATCTACAAACGATCAGACATTGACGATGCATGTAGCGATAGAGGAGCGAAAAGCAAACCTCCGACATTGCAGCGCTGCTCGAGCGGGCCTATATGACAAGTTATTGCGAAATCATCACTGTGGACTCTCTTTTGGACAGTATCTAATGTAGGAGATATAGGAGCTGCGTTCCATTCTAGGTCAGATATAGACCTTGTAGAGCTCTGAATTCGTTGGGCTGAAATATTTTGTTATAACTTTTCATTTTATTGATGCTCCATCAAAAGAAACGGGTGTGGTTAAATGATGATCTTTTTTTAAAAGATAATAATAATTTTAATACTACCAGATAAAGAAATTGTCGTCTTTTTCTTTCTTTCGTCATTCTTTTCAGACCTTTTTACGATTACGAGTTGCGCAATTTCCTTTAAAAGTTGATTTAAAGACCGATTCAAATTTTCTAAAATATACATTTAAGATTAAAATAAGAACTTAATTTTAATGAATCAAATCAATTTTTAGAGTACATACCAGCTGAAAATGACGACCACATTTAAAACTAATTTAATGCCCAAAAACCAAATGTACGGCTTCCATAGTTTTCCCAGAAATCACGGTTCTGCTAGCTTTAGAAAAAGTTAGCAGAGCCAAACAAAAAAACCTATAAAACTTATTATTTTCGATGTACAGTATATAGGAATTTAAGGCTAATTTAAGGTAACGACATATAAATAATTTTGGTTAAAGATACGAAAGAATTCCTTCAAAGGACATGAATATTGGTGTTGATAATTTATAAAAGAATACCAGCACTGCACTAAATACCCCGAAAAGAAAAAAATTGCCACGTACAAATCGCATTGGTTTCTCAGTATTTAATTATCAATGAGCCTTCAATTCTGCCGGTTCAATTTAAGCTGTTTTCTAATAATAGATGTCGATTTGGCCTGGTTCTGCTAGCGAAACGCGGATCTGCCACTGAGCCTAGTGCTAAAATTAATTATTTAAGTGCTCAAAAACTGGTTCGTTTTCTGAAAATGAATTGCATTTTAGCACTAGGCCCAGTAACAGCGCCGCGTTTTTCTAGCAGAACCAGGCCAAATCGACATCAATTATTAGAAAACAGCTTAAATTGAACCGGCAGAATTTAAGGCTCCTTGAATTCTAATTAAATGCTGAAAACCTGATTTTTTGTGAAAAGGAATTGCATTTTAGTACTAGGCTCAGTGACAGAACCGCGGTTTGCTAGCGGAACCAGTCCAAATCGACATCTATTATTAGAAAATAGCTTTAATTGAACCGGCAGAATTGAAGGCTCATAGATAATTAAATACTGAGAAACCAATGCGATTTGTACGCGGCAATTTTTTTTTTCGGGCTATTTAGTGCAGTGCTGGTATTCTTTTATAAATTATCAACACCAATATTCATGTCCTTTGAAGGAATTCTTTCGTATCTTTAGCCAAAATTATTTATATGTCGTTACACATGTAGCCTTAAATTAGCCTTAAATTCCTATATACTTTATACATCGAAAATAATAAGTTTTATAAGTTTTTTTGTTTGGTTCTGCTAACTTTTTCTAAAGCTAGCAGAACCGTGATTTCTGGGAAAACTATGGGAGCCGTAAATTTGATTTTTGTGCATTAAATTAGCCTTAAATAAGCCTTAAATATACCACTACCTCAAAGCCCGTTCTGCCATTTTGGTTCTGCTAGCCTTAAGGACGTCTGAAAATGAATCTCTGGGGGCAAATTGTAACCAATGTTATGCTTTGAATAAGATAATAAAATTTCATCTGACCAAGATCGTAAAGGTAGTAAATCAACTAAAAAAAAACGGAAAAACAATTGGAGTAATTAAAAAGAAAATTAAAAACTTATGAAAAAAAAACTCCTCTCAAAATATGTAAATTAGCCTAAAATAAAACAGTGTGAAGAAGTAAATATTAGAAATACTTACAAGTGAAAATTCGAAAGCATTTAGCAACTTCTTTTGAAAAATACAAATACTTAGGTATACTGGCAAAGAAAATGTTTGTTTTAACTTGGCACATCTTTATATAATTATATACGAAAAATTTTACAATGTTATTTACCTTATCCTAGTTCTCTTAATAATTGGGCTCAGGTAACAAGTTTGGTCATCGGGATCAACTAAAGACTCATTTCTAAAAGTCTCCTTCTAGTGCTAAAATTAGATGATAAAACTAGAGAGGTGATAGTGATATTTGATGAAATGTATATAAAAATAGATCTGATGTATAATCAAGTACTGGACAAAATTGGTGGTTATGTGTTATATCAAATGGCGAATGTCTTAAAAGACGAAGTTTATAAACGTGTTAAAGTGTGTTTCAGGGATTTAGAAGATTTCATAAAGACATGGGAATTAATGCGGAAATAAACTAATTTCTGCTAGATAAAAATAAAAGTTTTATTTGCTTTGATGTTTCACGTTTATTTAAGCCCAACCAATTAAAAAAAAATATTGTTCGTTTGCTGCCATATAATCAAACAAAAACTCAAACGAAATCAAATCAAAAGGGCTCGCAACAAATGTATTTTTCATCAAAATTAACAGATTATTTGATGTTTTAAAGGGTCGAGATAGTACGAGGTTCCGAAAAATTCAGGTTTGTCTCCTCAGGTACCTACGGTAAATAAAGCCCGGAGGGTAATAAGGCCCAGAATTAGAAATTCTTACTAAAATGAAACCCAGCAACCTCATAATTTATGCACACATGCATTAAGTCCACACGAACGCCGCGCCGTCGAATGGGGTTTCGGCTGATTGGGCCGGAATCTTGCCTGCCAGTAACTAACGGTACGTCACCGAGAGGAGTACGGCTGCTTGGAATTATAGCTTTCGCGTAGACAAAATCGTAACCTCAGGGGTGGAATACTGTAAGGTGATTTTTGATAATCATCAATCATTTCACATATATTATCTTTCCGTAAGATGACAATCAGTACAAATGCCATTTGAAGTTGACATTTCTGCCGTGACTATAAAAGTGGTGTCATTTTGTCATTTTATCATAGAAAACGTAGAGATTTTTTAAAAAAAAGTAAGATAAGCTAAGATTTCTTCAAGCAACATTGCGACCTTGCACGTAACAAATTAAATACAGCAAATGCTAAGCAATCGTTGTTGTCATTATGGAAGGAAATAAGAACTAAATTGAATGTATGCGGTACTCCAAGAAAAACTGTAACTGAGTGGAAAAGAGATAGTGAAATTATCACAACACACCAATTATGTATTAATTTATCGACTAATCTGCAGGTTTGGACATGTCAAAAGTATAAAGTAAAAAAAAACAATATCTAATAACATGCTATAATAAAATACAACACTGGAAAACATTATTCTTGAAGTAAAAAAGAAGCTGACATTTGAATTTGATAATTATTAGAACAGACAATAACAGCGAAGTTGCTCGCATTTCACAAAGCGGTGATAACAAAAATGATCACCTTCAGGAAAGCCAATCTTTTCACTGATCGTTTTCAATAATCACCTCGGTGATTATCAACCATCACTTTACAGAAGTCCACCCCTGTTGCTTGATTTCCATTTCCACATCTAGTAACTTGTTTGGTTTGAACGTTAGGTAATGTAGTTTATGGTCTCGGTGTTTATTTTCGCCTAGCATTACTGAGCAATTTTACAAAATCTTGTCATAGGTCTAATAAGTCCCACTGGAGTACACCGTAGGCCTTATTGCCCTACCTCTTTCACTCTACTTTATTGCAGTTGCTGCCATGTTTCATACTCAATTATTGCGTGCTTATAACCAAATGCCTCATTCACAGTGCTGAGTGCAGTAGAATCGCGTAGAGTGTGAACTGGCGTCCTTTTATTCGCACGCAGTAGTGCATATGGCTATCTCTGTTTGGCTTAGAATAGCGCAAAGTGGAGCTGCATGAAAATAGGTTCTCTTCTAATTTCACGCTAGCATTACCGAAAGCTTACAAACTGGAATTTCGAACTACTAGCATATAAATGGCGTGGAAAAAGCTCCATAATTCTTTTTATCATAACTAACATATTTTAATGTTATTTTCTGATATAGTATTTTTTATGAATGCTAATAAAAAACAAGAGGTATTTTTTGCAAACTTCATGATTACAAGACCAAAAAATTTAGTTAATTTTTATCTAGTTTCGAAGCAATCTGATGATGCAACTGGTGTCGCCTTTTTCGATTTTATTGTTTTGACAACGAGAATCATGTTTTTTTGGGGTCGCTATGAGATTTTGTTATATTAATTTTAAAGTTCGTTGTTGATTTGACGTTGTTATGGTGATCTGTTACGTTTAATTTTAAAGTTAGAATTTCACTCCGTGCTGGGGGTCTATTATTGAACACGAAACGAAATTTCGGACCTCTCGAAATTTATGTACGAAGAACTATATTCGAGCTTTGATTGAATACGAACGAACTCTATGTAAAGCATTACCATATAAAAAAAGAGTAATCTAGTACAAAAACTCGATGTGTAATAGATTTTCTATTAATCTGTCAATTGTTATAGTGATGTGTTCATTCCTTTCAGAAAAATATTCAAGTTTTGTTATTTTAAAAATGGATAGCAATGCATTATTTTTTTAAGAAGATGAGGGGGAAATTTTAGGATTATTCGAAAGCGTCTAACATATTTGAAACACCTACGAAACAGCTTTGTAAGCATTTACGACAAATCAAATTCAGTTTAATCTTTTAATGTTCATGAAATACTACCGGTCCTCAAGGGATGCATTTAAATACTTATTAGACGAGATGCAATATAAATTTAAACCAACCGTCCGCTCTACATCAATACCACCGATATTAAAAATTCCTGCGGCAATGAGATTCTTTGCTGAAGGTGGTTATCAAGGTGGGACGGGACGTGGAAGTATGTCCAAAATGGATTTTTTGTGAAATGAGTGAAGAAGAAAAACGAGCATCCAAATCTCATTTTTTTAACATCATGGGTATTCCTGGAATAATAGGCTGTGTTGACGTGAGTCACATAAAGATAATTGCCCCATGATTATTCTGGATATCCTCTCCAAACTTAATTAATTACGCCATATAGGGCAGCTTCAGAAGGAAGCAGAGAGGCGATATTTAATACTGTCCATTCAAAGGCAAGGAACATTGTTGAAAGGACAATTGGAGCTCTGAAATCTCGTTTTCGGTGTTTATACGAAGGAAGAGCGCCATTGTTGTTGCTCTAGCTTCGCTTCCCATTGTGTAGCCGTGTGCCATATCTGGATGGCTGGCCATAAAATTAACCAATGTTTTGTATTGATTAGTATTCGTAAGCTTGGCCCTAAAAATAATGCATAGTTATTATCTCAACTAGCAACTACTTACATGATTGTTTGTTTGCATAAAATATTCCGCACTTCAATAACTCGATAAGTGAAATGTCAACGAGAAAATGTCCGAAAAGTTTCGCTCGAAAAATTGACTTTTTCGTGTTCAACGGTGCCAGATGTACGAAAACTTCCATTCGAAATTTCGTTTCGTGCTCAATAATAGACCCCCTGTATATATTGTGAACAGCTTCGCTCTGACTCAAAGTTCACTAATAGTGCGCTGATTCCAACTGCTGATAATGTCAATAAGGCTAAGGCCGCTACAAACGCTCAACCAAATCGTACGACTTGGAATAAACAAGCCAGTCGTACGATTATCCTGAGCGTGTGTAGCAAAAGCCGGAGCTTGAGTTGAGGCAGAATACGCAATAGTTTCGGCCAATTTCATTCATGCCAGACTGTAGTCTCAACCCAAGCTCCAACTTTCGCTACACACGGCCATGCAAATCGTGCTACTTGGCCATACAAAAGTCATGCGATTTGCTTGAGCGTATGTGGCGGCCTTTATTATGGTTGTCATTTCATTTTAAGTGACACCACTGTGTTAAATTCATAGGTACAAGAGGAAAAAAAGAAGAATAGAAAGATTTTAACTGAAAGAGCTCTGAGAATTCAGTGAGAATTGTCGATAAGCAGGTGACAAAAATCGAGAGCTCACCGCACATTTCTCTCTGTTTTCGATGTTGCTGTTGTCGATTTTTATTTGTTAGGTGTTCCTATGAATTTTACACAGTCGCGTTTGGATTTGAAGTGGGGTGATAACTATAGTTAGGGTGATTAACTCATCACGACACTCATTGATATATACTCATTGATATGGTCATTAATAAGCTCATCGTGACATTCATTACATATGCATATGCCGTAGACATTTTATGGAAGTCAGCTCTTCACGAAAAGTCTAGGCACTTCAAGAAATGTAGGCAGATAGTGTAACAGTTTGCCTAAATGAATTTCGACATGATGTGTCTGAAACTTTTAGTCACTTCATGAAATGCTACAAGCCTTTACGCCAATATTGTAATACCAACCGACATAACCGATTGAAGGGGGATGTCGCGCCAAAACCTGCGAAACAGCCACCCACACAAACAAATACACGCGCTCGACTCGAACACATAGGCACACACACGCCGTCGTGTGGGTTTATTTATTTATTTTTGTGTTCATTTACATAAAATTAATGTTCGATCAGATTAGAAAGCTAGAATAGCCCGTAAGTAACAAATAGACTCAGCAATTTTATTACAACCGATAAGCAAATATATCTACTTGTATAGATAAATGACAGTGCTTCTGAGGATGGCAACGATATTTGCCGAAACGTTAGGCCAATAAAGGATTATAACATGATTAATTAAAAATTTTTAAGAAGTCAGTGAGACTTCTATACCCGAAAAGTTAAAATAAATCAGTTAAAAAAAAAACAACAATCGACCATCACAAGAATTTTTATATATTACTATATTTTAAAATTTTAATAATTTTCAAACAACCAAACGCTAGAATGATTTAAATGCGGTAAACGCCAACCAGAATAATCCATATTCATATGTAACTTACCAACACCAACAAAAATTACTTGAGATTTAACCCATCGTATTACACTGGTGTAAAATTTTATCCGAGATTTCCCGGGGATATAATTTCTATTCGAGGATTATTTCGAATAGGTGCATGCAAACGCCAATGACAGCCAGCATACAACAAAGAATAACAGTTTTCATGGAAACTATACTTCGGTTAGAGATGCAGTGAATTTGAATTTTTTCTCTACTGAAGTAATTTTTAAATTTATATAACGAAAAGAAAACTTAAAAATTAAATAAATTTTCTTCATTACATTGCTTATTCAAATTTTCTTTTTTTAAAACATAATACTCCTTTTTTCGATACACCGAAAATGTCCGAAAATAATGCCACATAAGCAAAAAATACATTGCTTTACACGAGGATTATCCTCAGATAGGAAAAATCTTTACACCGGAAAAAGGATTATCCTCGTTGGAGTTTACGGGCCCAAGAGTTGGGTGTGGGTTAGATTAAGTTAAAGTCAAATCATTAGTTAGATCAGTGAATTAAATAAAAGTAGTGAATTTCTTGAGAATTGAGTGTTTGATTGCTTAGGGACACGATATAAAAAATATCAATTAAACCTGTAAAAATTAAAAGAAAAATATATTTCATAAATCTTTTACAGTCGAAATGTGTGCGTCACAAACAAACATTCAAATTCCTATGTTTACGAGAAAAACGGTCGTAAGTGATTCTATAAGGCTTCTGTTTTTTTCGTTTTGAGATACAGATTCCTAAAAAGCAGCCGCCTCGTCCTCGCTAAATATGCCTTTTCCTTCTGTATTTCTTAATTTTTTTAACCTATTAAGCCACCAATGCTTTCAGCTGACATTAACCATTGACGATGAAAGCGCACAAATAAATATTTAGCCATCTTTTGCAATTTATAAATATTTTGCGCCATACAGGACTCGAACTCACAATTTCTAGAATCGGATCATAGTTGTAGTTAATAATTTAATTTATAAGCGTAGGAATAAAAATCACAAACAAAATTTCTATTTCTTGCCTACGGTGTTGAGGTATACAGATGACAGGTATAAGATTTCAGTGTTCTTTTGCTTCAAAATCTTCTTGCAATAATTTTGAGCTTGATTCGTTTTAAACTGAAATAATACAGATTTCCGAGTGTTATCTCATAGTCCTGTATCTCCCGGATGTATTTATCTAATCTATTCTACACTGTTAACAAGTCGATAAAATCTTCAGAGTATTAAGTTATATTATATTATGTAGGCAAAACTTATCTAAGTATAATTACAAGCAAAAAAGTTACTTCTCGTCCTCGGATATTGATTCTAGGATTACCATTGCCGGGCGACATCTCTTAGCATTAACTTTGCGTTTGCGAGAAGATACTTATCGCAGTAGGGATAGACAGTAGGGCACTAATAAATAAAATAATAATAAAAATAATAAAACGATTTTCGACAAAGACTAATGATATTATTTTTAAGGTAGGTAGTGTATAAAAAGACATTACGAATACAAGCGTCGAAATTTCTCATTCACTTATACTTTTAATTTATGACATTTATGACAAAAATAATCTTTAATCTACAGGATTGTATTTGGTTTGTAACTATGTAGTAATTATTCTTATAATATAATTATTAAATAGGTACGAACAAATTGTAATCATACCTTAGGCGAATGCAATACAAAAACAAAATACATTTATTTGTTATATATAGGCGATAAAGATTTTAACAGGCGCGCAAGTATATAGCAAGTAAACAGATTTTAATCTACCACATACAAAAAATTTTAACGACTGTTTTAAAACAAATATAAAATTGTTTGTATATTACTTAAAGGGAAATTTTTTTGTTAACTGAATTAATCGCTCATTGCCTCTAAATCATCTTTATCTTCCTGAGGAATATCATTGTCACCATATCCCCAACACTGCCCTTCGTGGGCTGCTGTGTCACTAAGAAAATGAGTTCCATCACCATATTTCGCAGCACGCCGAGCAATCATATTTGGCGAAACACTTTTACCTAAAAAAAAAAAAAAGTAAATAATTCATATTAATTACAATCATTTATAAAAGCATATTTTTAAGAGAAAACCCACGGGAATGAGCCCATCCAATTTTGGCGAATGTATCTATGAAACCGGTAGTTAAGTTAAACTTATATTCTCCAAATTCACCGGTCTTGTAATCCCAAGGAAAAACATGATGATAATTGTGCCAACCTTCTCCCAATGCTGCTATTGCTACTGAAATATTCTCAACTGGGCTGATGGTTCTTTAAAATAAAAAAAAAACAAAAATAAGTGAAATAATTTAATATAATTATGAAAAACAAATTTTGAAAATATTTGCTTACTTATCATATGGCCTCTTTCCCCACATGTGAGCTACACTATTTACGAAAAAGGCAATATTAAGTGTTATGCAAAAACGACAATTGAAGTTCACCCAGAAGGATGTCCACAAATCTTCATTCCAAAAATACCAAGGAACTAGCACAGGAAGACCAATGGTAAATAGGGCAAAGAGTGGAATATATATTTTTTTTTGCCACATAACTACGCTGTCTTCCTCTAAGTCGGACATGTCAATAACCTTACGCTTCTCAACAACTTTTGGATGTGGTGTCAAAAAGAGCCATCCGACGTGTGCGAAAAAAAATCCACGCTTTGCATTGTGAGGATCTGCATCAGTTTCAGAATACTTATGGTGTACCCTGTGATCAAGAGCCCAAGTATAAGCGTCTCTCTAAATTTAAAATTTGAAAAAAATTCATCATAATTTTTTATCAAAAATGAAGAATCTTATCGTCAGAAATATTTCATCCTATCACTTACAAACTATGACAATTATTAATTTTAGATTTTCCAAGGAATTATAGACTTATCAAAATATTTTGTTATTATTTAATGAATTAAGTAATATTGCCAGTGTTAGTTTTGGAGGGTTTGACCATAGAAGCAGTCAAAATTGTCATTTTTAGGATTTTTAGGATTTTAACTAGTTTGACTCATTCACGTGAAATACAATTTGAAATTAGTAATATTAGAACTTTTTGAGGCCTCGGTGGATCCATGGGTAACCTAATCTACCATCCAAGGATACAAGAGTCTTAGCACCCTTCATTAACTAGACCATAGCGTACCTAACTTTTTCTTAAATTGTTTATCCATCAATTATCTAACCCAGGAGCGAGAACGGGAGCGAAATTTTTGCAGGGCTCGAAACTATGGTAGGATATGGAACGCGAGATAGCAGCGT
Source organism: Dioctria linearis (assembly GCA_963930735.1). NCBI lineage: Eukaryota > Metazoa > Arthropoda > Insecta > Diptera > Asilidae > Dioctria > Dioctria linearis. The sequence goes on from OZ005741.1 coordinate 242,968,525, forward strand.
TTCATTTTCGGTTCGCAGCATGCAGCGTTTATCCCATCAATCGCCTGGCTCCCGCAAAAGGAAATATGAATATCATTAAAAAGTTTTTATAAGAACGACGGAAGACGGTACGAATTCGTTCCGGCTTCGCTGGATGTGATTCGTTCATAATTTCCCGCCAAAATTTGCTCCCTCTCTCGCGGTTTCGCGTTGGTCTGTGAAAGCCTTTATACACCACTCGACAGGGTATTTGTATAGATTGAAAAGATTACCCGAATTATATTTAAACATCTTCCAGGAATATGGTAAATAATTCAACTTGCAGATCAAGACTGTTATGTTCTGCATTGAAAAAAGGCATTGAGTCGAATATTGAAACCTCCAGACCAGTTTAGTTTCAGTTTAGTAAAAGCCGACGATTTATTTTAACCCGAACAAGAAACAGAGGTATTTTAGTTAGGAGAGAGACACAATAAAGTCAGATTGCCGTATTGGGGTGCAAGTGACAAATCCAAACATGAAAATAACACAGTTTCGCCTACAAAAATTTTTAGTTTGCGTTCGAATTAATCAAGAAAAGCTGAAAGGTGTTGAGTCTCTTTAAGTTAAACATTACGAAGCAAATTGAAGCGATTTTCAAGAAATAAATTCTTCACCAATATCATATTCAAACTGAAGACTTTCTATTTTTGTGAATAAAGTTTTCGCTGTGTAAAATAATAATGTTTTCTAAACATTCTCTTCTCTTTGCCTGAGTATATGTATTCAACCTTTTTGAAGCACACTTTCAATACTCGATACTATTCCGACTTCTTTCTATCTGACTTGAAGAAATGGACACTTTTAGAGGAAATCTCCGTAAAACCATCCTTCAGGTCAGACACAAGGACTCTTATTCTGAAAAGTATCGAGTTTTTTGAAAGTGTGGTGATCCTGGTCACTACTCTTAGACGACAAATAAAACTGTTCATAATAAAAAACATGTAAAAAAGCTAAAATTGATCTAAGACCAATTCTTATGATACCCTAGATCAGTGCTGATATTAAATTTTTTTAACAACCGGTTCGCTTATCCAGTTACTTCAATATAGTGGGGTAAAATACTTATTCGAGTATTAAACAAAATAAATTACAATTCAATACAAGAAAATTTATTGGAAAAAACTTCCACCTTAAAGCTATGTTATAACGTTGGATATATGTATAGAGTGTTATTAAGAAACGAAAATACTTCAAAAGGCTTAGAAAACTAACAAAATTCAATGAGCGAGCTAATTGGGGCATATATGGTATATTTAAGAAATTTTAAGGATAAGAATTAGATTACTAGTATTACAATGAGCACCAGATAGCTTATTTGTTTTCAAAATAGTTTGTATCACATTTCGCTCTTCTATCTTTAGGTTTATGACGGCTACGTTGTAACCACGACTTTACGAATCCTGTTCCATCCCAATCTGTTAAAGATTTTCCAAGCATATCTGTTGTCATAAATTGAAACGTGAAATATTTTCAATCTACAGGGAATTGCTTTTTTCAGTTCATCACACTGAGCGCTCGTTCAACTGCGGCCAAACTAACTGAAATAACTTTTGAAACATCCTAGTTCTTTGAATTATTTCAGAAATATGTGGGTTTGGTAATCAACCAACCAACACTTGAAAATCATTTTCAGAGATAGAAAATTTCAGTACCGTGGATAAATTCTCTAGTTGCTTCTCGCCTTCTAGACAAGGCGAAAGTTAAACATTTCCTTGCCATATAGTAGGATTCAATACATTAAAAATTGATACCAAATAATTACTTCACATTTTTTCCATCTTGTCTATAACAGATTGAATTAACATACCTCACCTAACACTGTGTTACAGCGAAAATATACTTTTGACGAGACATAGTGTAGGTTGTAGGTCTAGTGGAACTTAAAGTAGTGGCATACTAGAAATTTTTCATACACCCTCGAAATCTCATTTTAGACAAAAAAAAAACCGTTATTCGGTAGGTCCATGTATATAGTAATTTATATCTCCACCATTTTCTATTCGATGTCGAATTTTTTGTGGTATATGAAAGAAGGGAGATAGGCCTGTCTAACCATATGTTCTTTAATTCATTGCGATGAAAAGTGACGAAGGTACAGTTGAAAAAATTTCGAAATTTACCATTTTTTACACATTTTTTTTAACTTTTACAACAATTTGATGGCTTATTTAGCTTAGCTCTACAATAATTTTTTTCTCTTCATATCAATAGTAGCGAATTCAATTGCGCGTCTAATGAGCATTTGCTAACTAAAATCGATTGAAATTTGACTGAGTTATCGAATTTTTTCTCATTAAGCAGCTATATTTCCGTATAATATTGAACTACAGACAAAGTTGAAGAAGCACTGTACTTTAACCGTGAAAACTGTGAAAACATGAAAAAATGCAACAAATAACTTTAGAATATATAGTAAACAGGAATGGTGATAAGCCAGATTTCGCGTAATGAATGTAATGAATTGTGTTGGTAGTCCATGTTTTACATGTATTTACACGCCGTCCCTATTCTAAACAACTTGTCAATTTGCAAAAAGTAAACAAGGGTTTTGTACAGAGCATCTGTAGTAAAAAAAATGTCCTTTTTTGACTTTATTTTGAATTAATTCACATATTTAATTTATATAAATCTTTGTTTCTATTAACAAAAAAGATAATTAAATAGTGGACTTGCATGAAATGCGATTTTCCTAGTTTAAAGTCTGAATCATATTTGCAAGCACTGACCGAACACTTCATTTCTGTTTTTTTTTTCATTGCACAAAATAAACTTCAAAGATAAATAGTTTTGAAAAAAAAAGCTGATTAGGTACTTTTATTAAATTTCACAAAAAAAATTTAAATTGAGTAAATCTGTTCACAAAACAAAGGCACATTTGACAATCATCCACTTAGTTTTGACAATTGTTCCTTCCGATATCTTAATTACTTCTATGTATAGTGTCCTGCTCTTAAAACAATTACGCTCATGTACACGATTTATACATGATTCATCCATTATTGTTTGCTATATATTCTAAGCAAATAACAACAACTAATAAATTCAAATCCACTCACAGTTGTAACAAGGATACTTGTTATTACCGCCTAACATTCAAAACAAAATTGTCATCATACGTTTGGGCATGCGTCATGAAATTTAACTCTAAGTTAGTGTTGCTGACAACGGCTTTTGAATTTGTTGTTGTATTTGTTGCAGTTGTTGTTGCTGTTATTTGTTGCATTTTTTCACATTTTCACAGTTTTCGCGGTTAAAACCCAGTGCTTCTTCAACTTTCTCTGTAGTTCAATATTATATGGAAATGCAGCTGCTTAATGAGCAAAAATTCGATAAGTCAGTCAAATTTCAATCGATTTTAGTTAACAAATACTCATTAGATGCGGAATTAAATTCGCTATTAGCGATATGAACAGAAAAAAAAATATGGTAGAGCAAAATAAGCCATCAAATTGTTGTCAAAGTTGAAAAAATGTCTAGAAAATGGTAAATTTCGAAATGTTCTCGACTGTAACTTCGTGACTTTTCATCGTAACGAAATAAAGAATATATGATTAGAAAGGCCTATCCCTCTTCTTTCATACACCAAAAAAGATTCGACATCGAATAAAAAATGGCGGAGTTATAAATTACTATATATATGGACCTACCGAATAACGGTTTTTCTGGTCTAAAAGGAAATTTTGAGAGTATATGAAAAATTTATAGTATGCCACTACTTTTAATTCTACTAGAGCTACAACCTACACTATGTGTCTTCAAAAGTATATCGAGTTTATCTTTTTTTGTAACACAGTGCAATATTTATAAGCATCTGATTGGATCATGTTACAAACATTCATAAGTTCCCTTATTTTCTTTCATTAGCTCCAGTACTGTTGTGCACCTTTAAATTAGCCTGTGTCCTTTGTTTACTGTCTCGACCTTGTAAACCTAATGATAAAAGTGTCAGTTCTTCCAGAATATCTATCATTAACATCAAATCTTTTATAAGTTTTTTTTTTAGTGACAAACATTTTTTTTAAATCTTATGAAAAGCCTAGATTATTTGTACCGAGTTCGAATCAAACGTAAGACCAATTCTTATAAATACCCTAGATGAATGCTCGTTTGTAATTTCGTATGGTAACCCATCTGCGCAAGTTTGATTTTTGAGGTGGGTTTTTGAATATATCTCTAGAACCGTTCGTCGAAAAGCAAAAATGTATATAACAAATTTTATAGGATTACATATTCTGAAAAACTTTTCATTACATTAAAACCGCATAGGACTGATCGTTTTCAGAGTATACGTAAAATCATAAAGTTTTATATGGCAACACCAAGAAGGGGTTGTCCGATTTAGTCCATTTTTGAAATTAGATTTATTATTTTTATGAAAATACTATGTACGTACACTCAACGTTGACGCGTTCTCAGGCAGTATCCAAATATGTAGTGAAAAATGAAATTTTTGTACGGCAACCGTAGAAAGGAATTACCCGATATGTCTCATTTTCGAACTTTATTTTACTTTTTTTTTAAAAGCCCACGTGCAAAATTTCAGATTTATAAGTATACGCGTTCTCGAGTTATCGTGAGGACGGACAGATAGACGGACGGACGGACATACAGATGAATGGACAGACGGACGGATGGATAGACGGCCGGACGGACGGATGGATAGACGGACGGACGGACGGATGGATAGACGGACGGACGGATGGATAGACGGACGGACGGACGGATAGACGGACGGACGGACGGATAGACGGACGGATGGACGGACGGACGGACGGACGGACGGACGGACGGACGGACGGACAGACGGACATGCAAAAATCAAAATAACTTTTAATTTTATGCATAGGTGTCGAATCTATTTTGCTCTACCATCATATGACAAGGTGTTGCAAACGGAATGACAAACTTGGGTATGCCCTTTAGATTTCATCTAGGATATAAATATAAAAGACAATTATAAATATTAAAATAAAATAGAAGAAAAATATACAAACTTAAGAGAGAATCCCATTCTAAGAACGGGGAACTTTAGCTAGTTTTAAATATAATAAAATATTTAGTGGGGTAAAAATTGCATTCGAATTTACGAGTAGAATCCATTTTTAACTTGACGTTATAGGCTTAGTAATAATGACGCTGTCATAGCATTACCAGATCTGGGATTTTATATTTTGTTCTATAGGCTTTGCGATAGTGCCCAACCGGCCTTTTAGGGCAGCATTAAAATATTTTTGCAAGACGTTTGGACATTTTCCCGGCATTCATTGGACATGCTCGTTCAGCACACATATGATTTCTCAACGGCTTTTTATATGAAACTTGAGAAAGAAATGACCGCACATAAATCGGTTGATGTGGTGAGGTGAGAGCTTTATTCTTTATAAGACGTTTCATAACAGCCCCATTTAATAGGCATCATTCAACATATGTAATACAACAAAGAAAGTTATTAGAAGAAAAAGAAGTTATCGCAATAATAATATCAATCCCGTAAGGACACAATTGCATACAATAGAGGTATGTTGAATGATCTGCGCTAGAGTTACTCTAGAGCACAAAGAAGTACAAAACCGTGTTTAATGAATTCAGAACACTGCTCTAAAGTTCTTTAAAGTGAACTGAACTGTGTTTAATGAGTCTGCTCTAAAGTGAACTGGAGTGACCTAAAGCAAAATTTTCTGCTCTATAACATTTTCGAAGGAATAACGTAGAGCAGGGATTAGGTCTGTTCACGTACTTGTCGTGCAACAACTTTCTGGGTAAAAACATACTCGTGTGGTGGGGAAGAATGTAAAATGCATGAAAAAGTAAACGAACGCTTTTCATGCAACTTCGTGAAAAACAAGAAGAAGAAGTGTGGAATAACATTTGCGAATGAGTATTGTTTTATTTTTTTTTAACATGTTGCAGTCTTGAAAAGTCTCATGAAAGCATTGAATAGTTAAACTATCTTCATTCGATATTTTGATTGCGTTTTAAAAACTTTTCAGAAAATTACAAAAATGAATTTTTTCCTATGACAGCTGTCAATTTTCCTTGCGAGAATTGTGCAGTAACTAAAAACTTCGGGTAAATTCATGCGAGAGGGGAAGCTGTGACGTATGCAAAACTCGTGTAATTTTGTGTGCACGAGAAAGTAAACGAACGGAAAATGTGTAAGTTCGTGCAAATTCATTGCAATGCATTGTCCCAAAACTGAGTACGCGAACAGATCTATTGTAAATTGTGTTGAAAGTTCTGAATTAAGTTTTTTTATGAAAAAAAATAAATTTCTGGGCTACTACATAATATTATAGTGGAATAATTCGAGTAATATTTATATTTTTGTGTGTGCATTCATTTTAACAATTGTGTTTTTTGGTGACAGATATCAGAAAAGTTCAGAAAAGTGTGTTTAATGAGTTTTGTGCTCCTTTCTGCCACTGACACAATAGACTGTTGACACGTAAAACAGGGATACTTTAATACAGCTTTAAAATTAAAAGTAAGAAGTTTGCTATGGTGTTGAGATGCGATGACATTTAAAATTTTTTTAAAGTGCAGCCGATCACTATTATTACATTGAATTGGATATTATTATTAAATATATCAAAATATCCACTTAATGGGATACTTTGCCCTGAGGTCAGTTTTCTTTATAAATTGTCTGTACGAAGTTAGTTTGATCAATAAATACCTGGCTAAACATAATATTGAATAGTATATGATTTTTGAAGATGAGAATGATACTTTTCTTTCAATATTTTGTTATGAATTCGGCCTCCACAAAGAATACACAAGCAGATTCTAGATGACAATTTAATTCGTCAATTACATACTATTGTAATAGAAAATAAATTAACAACAATTATCAGAAATATTTTATTAAAAAATATGAAATAACGTATTTCAAGACTTCATTAAGTAGCTGATCAGAATACTTCCAACTGACCCTTGAAAGTTTTATATATAGAATATCAGCGGAGCACATCGTTTTCTCGTCGGAGTCATCGGAATAGGTATTAATGATTCCATTACGACTTGGCAGAACTTGTCGATGGCTCGTTTCAGGAGTATCTCTCGGCACCGAAGCGTTTTCGGTTGTTATATTTCTCAAGGAGATATTTTCTTCCGTTTCCTCTAAGATGATGACCTTAGCAGCAGGAACTCGTACCATTTTCTTTTTGCATACAGGCTAATCGGTAGCGTCATTACGATTTTTGTCGAGAAATTTTAATGCAGCTTGCGAAACAACGTTTTCAACTTGTGCTGGATCTTCATTACTTGGCAGACCGAGCGGTCGAAGAATCCCCTATTAGCAGTCAAAGTGGTATACAAAATTGTAAATTTATACAAATTAGTATAACATTTACAATTTTTACAAGAAAAATCATAAAACTTAAGCTATGAATATAAGTTACATGCCTGCACTATATTTTTTGGAATAATATAGCCACAAGCACATGATTTTTATAAAATTTTTCCACTTAGATTTTCACTAATAAAAAACCTGTACAATTTGAAAAGCCACATGTTTTGTCTGTAATCAAGGTACAATTGACAATATATACCAGTTACACTTTAAAATTATTACAAAATACTTTGCAACTGTTTGCATAGTGATGTTTTGTTTTTTGTAAGAAAAGGAGGCATTTGAGTTTTTTTTTAGCTTATGGTCAATGTATCCTTCACTTCATAGTACAAAGTATCCCTGTTACTGTTACTAAAATTGCTTACATTATTTCACATTATTATGGGATCAGCTTTTTATAGTTCAGCTGAACTACAAATAATGAGTTCTATACAAAATCTACCATAGTCTAGTTTCAGTTCAGTGGTTTTCCAAATGAATATATAGAATAGAAATATTTATTTATTTATTTATTTATTTATTTATTATGCATTAGTTGTAGTTACAAAGATTAAACTAAATCTAACCTAACTATCAACTAATGTAAAAGGGCCCACGGCTACTAGGCCATCTGGGCAGCTATCCAGTATTATAACTAACTTATTTTTAACTTACATTTGGTAGTTTCTTGTTTTGTAACAGTTCATTTACAGTCCTAATTGATTGTTTCTTATTTTTAGGTAATTTGCCTAGGCCTGGCTCTTCTAAGTAATACTAAGTGGCTAAAATCTAAGAGGTACAAAGAAATAATAATTAATCCAGGGAGAAGAAGGTTAACAAAAAGAAGAAGGAGGAACCAAAAAATTAAAGAAAACAAAACTGAAATAAAGAAGCAACAGGGACTACAGAGACAGAGCTTAGAACTACTGGAACAATAAGTGTGAGGTTTGTTAGTTTAACAATTATTTTTCTATTGTTTATGGTTACATCTTACTAATATTTCTTTTTTCTTTTTTAGGCTACGGAATGTAACAAAAATAGGGCAGACCTTACAAAATGGAACTGGGTGGTTTGCTGAAGTACAAAAAGAAACTATGAGGAGTGACCTGCTAAGATTGTGCTTAAACAAGGCTACAATTTTGTGTGTGATAATTAGGGTTGTAAATAAGCAATAGCATAGGTAAAAATTATGTGTACATCTCTAGCTTTAAGTTATGACATTCTTTTGTGATTTAAGTTATTTTATCTTAAGCAGCTTTAAGTTTTGATGTAACACAATGCAATTCTGTTTGTATAGTTGTCCTCATTTTATGTATTCTTATTTATTTTAGATCATGATTTTATTTTAACTAAAATTCATTTTTCTTTCTTTGTGTAGTTCTAACAAATTCATTCTCTAAAAATATTTGTTTTCAGCTTTCCTTCTAGCTTGTTGTCTGTGTAAAGCGTCTTACAGCCAGGGCTGATAGGGTTCGTTTGTAGGCAGTTACAGTCTAGTGTCTTTGTTTGCGTTTCGTAAGTAGGTCCTCAGTGCATCGAGTAGTAAGTTCGTGTCCTCCTCCCCGTAGGTGAGGAGTTCTGTTGGAGTTTTTGTAGTCCCGAGTTCGTTAAGTAGTCTTTGTAATTCGATGCACCGTTGCAGAACATGGGTGGCAGTCATGGTCGCGTTCCGGCAGTAATGACAAGCAGGGATCGGCTGTCCGCGAAATAGGTGTAGCTTGACTGGCAGGAAATGACCTAATCTTAGTCTAGCGACCGCTATCATGTTTCGCCTTGGAAGGTCAGGCATCGCTGGTTTATTTACTTCCTTGTGATGGCTTGCTAGGAAAGTACCAGATTCGCGCCAAGTAGCACTTCTGCTATCATGCTGGGTCTTCCTTAATTGTGCTCTGGCCGCCTTGTAGCCCGGTGGGTTTATCAGTTCGAGTTGAGAGCGGAGCGCACTCTTTGCGAGCTCGTCAGCTCTCTCGTTTCCTTCTATCTCCACGTGGGCTGGGCACCACGCTAATGTTATCCTTCCACAAAGAAGGGAGTTTCTTATGTTTACTGCCACCGGGTTCGTGTTCTTAAGGTTTAGAATGGCCATGAGCGAAGATAAGCTGTCCGAGAAGATGGCGGAAGTGCCCTCTTGTTTGGAGGCCCATCTGACAGCCTCCCAGACAGCCGTCAGCTCGGCCGTAAAGACATCTGACCACGCTGGCAGTTTATAAGCGCATGGGAGTGCGGGAGTTTGGTGCTCTGTCCAGATCGCTATACCTACATACATATAGTATTCGTAATCCTTTCTCTGTCCCCCATAAAAGTAGGTATTTCTTTAAAAATCATGTTTAAAAAATATTTCATGTTGTAGGTGATACGCTTCCAAGAATAGAAATAATATTGAATGTATCTGTAATTTGATGAACTTTTAATATCAATATTAAAACGAAAGTAAAACTTCAAATTAAAATAATTGTCACACCCCTGCCAACAAAAGTTGATCCATATCAAAGAAACATAGAGACATATGAAATAGAAAATCAGGCAGTCCATGTTATAGTTATATGTCAGTGCTTTCTGCTTTTTCGTGCAATGAAAAAGTCATAGTATAGCGGCTGATTTTGATATCGATCATTGCTTTCGTACAACTAATCAGTGAACCGACCGTCAGCTGCAGCGAAAGTGGTAAAAAAAACATTTTTTTATGTAATAATATGGCGGCTTTTTTATAATCAATTGACATTCATAGTTAGTTGAAAAGAAAATCGTCAGATGCATCGCGGAGGGTGGATTATGCGTCAGCTGCTCGCATGAATTTATAAGCCTGAGACATCGAGAGCTGAAATTTGGGTGTTTTCATAGCAACAGTAAATGAAATTTCGAAAATGAACTAAATCGGGCAAACTTTTTTTGGTGTTGCGATATAAAAATTTTGGTTTGTTACGTATACTGTGAAAACAATCAGTCCTAGACGTTTTTACAATACTGGAAAGTTCGTCAGAATATGAAATTCGATGAAATTGCTTATAATCATTTTTACTGTCCGACGAACCGTTCTCAAAATATATGAGAGAAACCACTTCAACATTCAAACTTGCACAGCGAGATGACCATACGTAATTACATACGGGCATTCATCTAGCATATCGTAAGAATTGGTCTCAGCCAAATTCTAGCTTTTTTACTTCTCCAATATTGTAATATTGACGAATTTTTGGGAATTCCCAGAACCAATATGCATATTGCCTAGCATTATGATAAAAATATCCCTGGTCAATTCTTATGATACCCTAGAGATGAATGTCCATATGTAAGTTTGAATGTTGAAGTGGGTTTGTCGCATATATTTCTATAACTGTTCGTCGGAAAGAAAAAATTATTATAACCAATTTTATAGGATTTCATATTCTGAAGAACTTTTCATTACATTAAAACAGCATTGGACTCATCGTTTTTACAGTATACGTAAAAATCCTAAATTGTTATATGGCAACACCAAGAAGGGGTTGGCCGATTTAGTCAATTTTTGAAATTATATTTACTATTTTTGTGAAAGCACTGTGTACAAAATTTCAGCTCTCTACGTTGACGCGTTCTCGGACAGTGTCCAAATGTGTAGTGAAAGACGAAACCCTACGAAGGAGCTACCCGATTTGTCCCATTTTCGAACCCAATTTTACTTTTTAAAAGCCCATTTGCAAAATTTCAGCTCTCTAAGTGAACGTGTTTTGGAGTTATCGTGAGGACGGACGGACAGACGAACTTGCAAGAACTAAAATAACTTTTCATATTATGCGTGGATATTTTCCTCTACTAGCATTATTTCTGTGCGTTACAAACAGAATGATAAACTTAGTAATACCCTATAATTTCATCTAGGGTATAAAAAGTTTTGTTCAAGGATAATTTGGGCGAAGAGTAAAATCGAGAGCACTTCCCTCACATCTCCGTCAGAGTAATTGAAGACATTGATGTAAAACGGAAACAGCTAAAAAAAACCTGTGCAGAAACAGCCTTTTCCGTGTCAGTTTGTTGCAAATTCTGACTTTTCCACTTTTTCCTTGCAAAGTCAGCATACCTACTCCATAATAAACGAGGTATTTTACAAGAATTGGGTTATGTACAGCCTAATAATTATTTGTTTTCCGGGTAAGTATATTATTTCTTCAATTTACTAAAAATGCAGCAAAACCGAGTAGGCTGGATTTGCTACTATTATACGTCACAGATTTGAAATTGAAATTAACTTGAAAATAATTGCCCAGCTTCTTTTTTTTTAAATGGATTAAATGCAAAAAAAAAAAATGTTTTTTCGATCCAGTAATCGGAAAGAACTCGGTGAGTAGAAACAAGCTGCTTTTCTAATGTTTTATTGCATTTTTGAATCATCTTGGAAATTATTTTCAGATGAAATTCTATCTTACGAAATGTTTTTCAGTTTCAAGCAATTTCAAAAGAATTTCTGGTTTAGGTCAGACTTATATTCAACTAAGCAAAACTGCTTTAAGCAGAAATAGTTTTGTTTTCAGATCGTTTAAGCATGCTTTTTCAATGCAATTATATAGAATCTATCGCACACCGATTAAACACAAATCAAAAGTGTAGAACCCAAAGCAAGAGCCTATGGTTAAAGAATCCGATCCGCCATTTAATTTAGCTTTAGCGTAATTGCAAGTTGTAGTGCACGAGGTTGTTTCTTGCGAGTAAATTAAATTAATTACATTATGTAAGTGGGCAGTGAGAACCTGCTTGTTATTGTGGAGAAACACTGACGATAGTTTGTGTTGAGTTTCCGGATTTTATCGCTGATCAGATTTAAAACATAAACAAATGAGCTTAGTCTTGTAAAATTGCTTCCAACAACATGCATAAAAAAAAAAAACCAAAAAGAGTGCTCTAAGAAACTTTGTGAAGCGCTTCTTTTTCCTATCCCAGTTCATGGCTTTTTAATATAGGCATGTCAGCAGAGACAAGCACTTCACTGCTGTTCTTAAGAAGCGCTCTAGGAGGTATGTTAAATTATGGGCGAAAAAGATTTTGAAGGTGTCTTTTAAGAGCTTAAATGTGCTTTTTGAATAATCATCGCAGTGCTTTTTCCTCTTAACGTCATAAGATGACTTCCTGAGATCATTAGTAAATTGGGTGCGCTTGCTTATGATTATTTATGGTATTAACTACTACTAATTTGATTAAATAAATATTCTTAATTTTATTCTCATTTTATAATAAGAACTTCAGCAGATTACATACTTCTAATGACTCTGAACTTCACATTGAAAATGAAAAATGCGTGACTTCGCACAATAGTGGAAAAATTCACAGTTTAAATTCTTGAAAAATTAGCTGACATCACCGTTTGTTGCATTTCTGCTGGAGCTCATCAAATAATCTTCTATAGAGCTTCCAAGTAAAGGCTATAGAAACTCTCGAGTTACTTACTTGCCTTTATTAAAAAAACAAAAAAAGTATCAAAATATAATGAAATACTCACAATTACAGGTAAAAAAGTAAAAAATCATTTCATTTCTTCCAGTACTTATTATAAACATACTATTATATGTATTACATAAATATAATCATTATTCATTTTTTTTTTTTTACAAAAATAAGCACCATGCTGGAATTTGCAACACGATACAAATGATAGTATGCAATGGCGTAGTCAAAACTTTTGGAACCTAAGGCGGACCTTGAAATTAGTGCTCCTGGTATTACCGTGCCACAAAATATTTCAACATAGGAACTGGCGTGAAAAATATTAATTATCTAAAATCAGTATTTTTACAAAACTATATTACGAGCTTTCTAACTAGCAAAGTCGTTGATCAGACTCACGAGGTCGATTGAGTCAGTCTATCTCGTTCAATTGACAAAATAGCGAGATTGCTCAATCTATGTAGAATCATCGTTGACCGTAGATAATTCTTTGATTTCTTTAAACTTGAAGGAATCTCTCTTGGAAGTTGAAACACTGATTGCCACGTCAGGAAGATTTGTAGCAAAATCACGATATTCTGGACTGAATCAGCTAGACTGAACTCTTGAATAAAGCGCAGACGCTGTAAGGGCCCTCCCGTCTTCAGTAAGAGAGGTTGAGTGAATGGTTTGTGCAAGCAACAAACCTACCTTTCGGATAAACATTCAGAATAAGCTCATGTACTCCTGTAGTGCCCTTTATCACTGCAGCATTGTCAAAACTTTGACCTAGGTATTTATTGATATCTAAACTGTCTGTTGTCAACTTCTTTATCGGATCGTACTTGGCCATCAACTTCACCAATTCCAAAAAGTTTGCTTGGTTTACGCTGGACCTGCTCTTGCCTTTCCTCTGAAAGCTGAATTCTGTTTGGCAAGAAACTTAATGATATCCAGAATTTTTTTTTTAGAGCTTCCCTTCAGCGTTTTTCTTCTCTCTTGATTACTTCTTGTAGCTTATTGTCAATTATGGCATTTTTCAGATATCTCATCTACACTTTTTTCCATTCTATGTAGCATCTTTCGTGTGAAGTGATACTTTCGTCGACGAATAGTACATCCATGAGGGAAGAATTTTTTGCTTGCTCTCCATATCTTGGAAAACCCAGCTTCTGTCAACGTAGGTACACATTTTCACCCTTGACAGATATATCCGCCTCCCCGAATCTTTCTTTGGGGCATCCAAATGTTGAACAATATTAGATCACCTATCATGGACCAATATCCAATATCACTTAGATCAGCTAAGGAAACATTCGGCGTGAAAGGTCCTTGCTGAGGGGACTGACTTTCGCAAACACCACCGGGTACACCTTCGCTTTCTTTAAAATCTTCTTTCGCTTCTTCAGTTTTCTCTATTGTTGTTGCTGGGACTTCGCCTTCTCCTTCAATCGCCTTCTCTTCAACGGTTACCGTACCTGCATCCTCAGACACTACAGCTTCAGTTAACTAGAATTGTGATGTATTATCATTGCGATCCGTTTCTTTTCGGTAGCTGTTTATCATTTCGATCACAGTCATAGGAGCGTTGTGAACAGGACTAATGTAAGTTCATGGGGCTTCAAAGAGTTGGGAGCTGGACTATTAACTTATTAACTCAACACTGGATTGTTATATGACTTCATCTTTAGCATCCTTTATCAATTTTTTACTTCACATAACATTTATTGTGCTAATTCAAAGTTTATTCGTTTTCTTGCTTTTTATCAATTTTAATGTTGAAAAAATTCGGTTAGCATTGACCAAGTCCATTTTTTTAAATTTTTATATTTAACCCTTAGAACATATATAAGCAAGCGAAGTATCGTGCAAGAACTCTATCGGTGTGAGTGTGAGGGAATCTCGTTTCTATCGCGAAGGGGTGGAAAGGCAAGAAGAATTTAACCAAGTCTAACCAAGAATTGACCAAGCCTTAACCGAGCATTGACTAATCCTTAACTAAGTAAATTTGCTAATTAGAATTGTACCATTTCAAATTAAACGTCAGATTCATGTTTTCTGTGCCGGGTTTTGTTTTTTGTGTTTTTTTTTTAATTAAAAAACTTTGAAGTGTCTCGCAAATTGATTTAATTTTAAATAAAAACATTTGAAGTGACAATTTAGTGATTAATACTTGGACTTAGTTCATAAACCTGTGAATATTTTAATAATGAATTGTGCTGTGTGGTTCTGTATAAATAATCGCTGAAATAATCCCGGAAAGACCTTCTCAGGCAAGCTGGAAGGCCGAAATTAAACCAGAATGTTTCTTTTCCGCAAATACGTGAAAAAGAAGTGAAAAAAGGAAAGGGAAACAAAAAATTTCAAGATAAGTGTTCAAAATATTTTTTTGTTTACGTTTTTGAGTTCCCATTTTTTTTTTGTTTTTTTTTTGTTCAATGTGTCAGGGGCAGTTCACAATTTTGGGTTCTTTTAAAGAATAACGCTTAACCCTCCTTCAAAAATATTTCAGATATACTACTTCCATGAGCATAACGAATCCATAAACACAATTCTACCACATAGTGCGAAATGCCGCAATTTTTCGGGCTGATTGCGCTTCCTTTAGTTTATGGTTTAACCAAAAGTTTAAAATAGAAACAGAGTGTGTTGTGTTGTAGCATTTGTGAAGATGATGAAAATGTAGTAGATTTCGTTAAGTATGTAACTAATGTTATCAGCGCTGCAAGCAGAGTAGATCTACTCCGATTGTTGTAGTAGAGGTCCCATCACTCAGTGAATATCAGTGTCAAACAAGCGCTTAAATTGTGCTTCTTCCATAGGCTATGGCGTTTTGTCCCAATGGGGTGGAAATAAGCACCGAACCTAAAATATGCTATCATATAATTCGTATATGGGTACTAAATCAAATCATAAACACCGACCCCGCTTTTCATATAATGTTTTCATATTAAAGAGGAGAGCCTACAGCTTACAGATTTTATAAAAAAAAGTTATGTTATCGACCATTTTGCAAAAATAATAGAGGTTAAATTAAAAAAAAGGTAAGAAAATCCGAAATTTTTAGTTTAAACCTTCATAACTTCTGAGGGGAGAGGGATACAGGGCTGGTTGAGGCGTCGTTGGAAAGGCCATGAAGTTCTGCATACAGTGAGCCCTTAACTGTGACCATACGCCCTGTAGTTTTTAAGATACAGGGTGTTTTGTGAAAACCTAGCTTTTTTATGAATCACCCTGTAACTCCTAAACGGTTGATATTGCCCTCCCCCCTGCCATACAATTTTTCGTTCGTCTAGGTGAGTACTATCACCTCCAGAAATATTTGTGAGGGCAACCATACGAAATAGTTGCCGATTTGTCCCATTTTTGAACCTAAATTTAAATTATTTTTTAAAAACGCCGTGCATACAATTTGAGCTATCTACGTTGACGCGTTCTCAGACAGTTTCTAAATAAATAATGAAAAACTAAAATTTTGTATGGCAAATTTTATTTACAATTGCTATGAAAACACCGCCTACCAAATTTCAGCTCTCTACGTGTGCTCGTTGTCAGACAGTTTCCAAATATATACTAAACAATGAAATATTTGTATGGCAACCCTACGAAAGAGCTGCCCGATTTAGTCCATTTTTAAACATGTATTTTCAATTGTTATGAAAACGCTGTGTACAAAATTTCAGCTTTTCACATCTACGCGTTGTCAGGTAGTTTTTTACGTCTCGACAACAGCGCCATCAATCGTGTCCAAGACTATCCTATCTTTCAAGCTGGAACCAACCAAATACATTTAGAAAATTTCATTGAAATCGGTTAGGCGGTTTCGGAGATTAGCGTGTACAAATACAGTGACACTGGATTTTTATATATTAAGATACTAAGTTTGTCATTCCCCGTTTGTATAATACATAAAAATAATGATGGTAAAGAATTGGACACCCACGCATAACATTAAAAGTTATTTTGATTTTTGCACCCGGCCTTTAAAAAAAAAAGTAAATTTAAGGTCGAAAATGGGACAAATCGCGTAACTTCTTCGTGGGGTTGCCATACAAAAATTATTGTGTTTGGACGTTGCCTGAGAGCGCGTCGATGTGGAGAGCTCAAATATTGTATACGGCGTTTTCATGAAAATTGCAAATACAAGTTCAAAAATGTACTAAATTGGGCAACCCCTTCTTGATGTTGCTATACAGAACTTTGGATTTTCACTTTATTTAATTTTTATTTTCATCTAGGGTATAAGATTATTGATCTTAGACCGATTGTAACTTTTTCTCTTGTTGAAAATAAAGTAATTTGTAGTTCTTATTTAAAAACTCAGCAGTTCTTGCAATTCAATTGATAATAATTATTTTTATTCGATAATTTGAACTCACTATATTTTAGAAGTCCTACATGAAATAGTTTTGATTTATTTGAAAGTTTTAAACTCAAATTCTTTGACATTGAAAGGAAAAATATTTTTATTATAAAATGATTGATTGATAAAAAATTTAAGGAGCTATCTATTTTGCTTCAGACTTTTCTATACAATCGGAAAACTCTTCAAATCAATAATATATTACTTACCAATACCGAGTTTAGAAGTAATTACAATAGTTTTATCTATGGGAATTTGAAATATAATATTTATTTTGAAACATACCTGACCTGCTATAGTAAACAGGAATATAAGCAATAAACGAAGAGGTAGTTTTGCTCTGTAGGATTTATGTGACCAGAGCCGGTGTGCACCGGCGGTAATTCCAAATCCTGAAGTTAAAATTAAGACTAGAACTGAAAAGAAAAGAAATTAGTTGTAAGGCGGGAGAATTGTTTCTAGTTAAATATTTAAAAGCAAACTTTTTAAATTGAGTTTGAAAATGGAAACAAAAACAACAATTTTCTTATTAATTTTAAATATGTTAGTTATGAAAACAGCTACATATGTTGTCAAAAATGTTTACACATCATTACTTCATTCAATGATTTTTATTTTATTTTTACTGACTACATGCTATGGTCATTGTTATGTACTACATAAATTGTGCCCAACGTAGTACTAGTGATTAACGAATGGCTATTACATAATGCACTGGATAATTGCGGTAAATAACTTCTTATCAATAGTCAATAAAGCTTCAGGTTAGATTAGGTTATGAGTAGGGGCGACTTGGTTACCAGGACCAGCGGACACGGCGACCAGAGTTGATCTATTGTGTTCTCCCCTAAAGTGGTTAGGCAAAGTCTAGTCTTTTAACGAGCTCGATTATAGACCTTGGGCGACGAGGGCATACTACAAGAGAAATTTCTTGAGCAGCTATTCAATACACCCTTATTCGCCAGTGTGTAAAAAACAACAGTGAACCACTACATCCTTATTCACCAGTGTGTAAAAAACAACGTGCCTGGTTATTGAAAAATGTAAACATTTCTACTTCACATAAAACAAGTATATTTCTCTTTGTCACACACATGCTCAAATTCCTTAAAGCTACATGCAATTCTTTCTTCCAAATATTATAATCATTTTTTTATTTTATTTTTTCAAATGATGTCCTATTCTCGTGGGTAATCTCTTTCTATCGATCAGCTGTTCAAGAAATTTCTCTTGTAGTATGCCCTCGCCGCCTTGGGGTTAGATTGTGAGCTTTATTTGAAGAGATAAGTGTTTCTCCTGTGATCTGCAACCTTAATGCTGCAAGCGACACTCCCATATAACATGCTTCGAGGTTTCATCTACCTCTTCGCACGGTCGACAGTTTGCTGTAAGATTTGCCTATATTCTTCAATGGGTGACCCCTCGGCTAGCCGTTGTTTACCTTCATATATTTTGGCTTCCAGGATAAGGTTTACTCTATAAGGTTTACTCTACTAGATTCAGCTGTATTCTTTTGAGTACCTTGTTCTTGAACTCCCATATACTGGAGAGAACAAATTGTTCTTTCGATTGAAGTGAACTATTTGTAGTGTTCGCTTTAATTATAAATCTTCTATGTGTATTATTTCTTCTTCCCTGTTCTGCGGACACAAAAGAACACAGCTATTGATAGTGCTGGCCGTAAATCTACCGACTGTAGTACAGGTCTGCTTTTACCCTAACAACCTTCACGGTCTTTTAACTTCCACTTTGCTCATCCAATTCACAAATAAATTCAATTACAAGAACGGAAGGATGTTTGAATGATGTTTATTTCTATTCCACCACATGGGTGGACATTTTCTGTTATTCTTGATAAAATTTCTGCTACTAACGTCAGTACCTCATTATCATAATTTGTCGTTGTAGAATGAGATCAAGTCAAAATGATGATTGAACAAATATAATTGCCGTGACTTATAACTTGTTCATAGTTTTAGCAGCTATCAAGATATTGACTAAGTACCAACTTCAACTATACGCCACACTGCGATTATAATATGGTAGGGTGAAAATTGTAACATTGCTTTAGTGATTTATTTAATCAAACACAATGAAAAAAAAAACAAACAAAAAATAATTTACTAAATTTTTAAAAATATATCACAAAAATCTTAAATTGCAATCAGAACACAACCCACTTCGCGCGACACACTGTCCGTAACTTTTCTAATGCTTTTCAATAAGAGGTTTAGATGTAAGAGTTTTACTTGGATTGATGAAATCAACTTAACTATCATAGAGTTGTTCATAATTGGGAATGTATGAGGAACACTTTGTCAGCGTTGCAATCAATTCTAGACATTCAGCATGGACTTATGCTTGGATAGATGGTGCCAAAATATGGGACCATCAATAAACCCAGGTAATACGGTGTTAATCTCTTTTACTAAGAAAAGTAGCCTCCAGGTCCCAGTTCCTTACTATAAAAGCTTACTATAAAAAAAGTCAATCCCTGGCGTATTTAAAATTTGCGGCACTAAAAAATTATTTTTTGAAAAATTTACTATAGAAAAGGCAATCCCTGGCGTATTTAAAATTTGCGACAGTAAAAAATTATTTTTTGAAAAATTTACTATAGAAAAGGCAATCCCTGGCGTATTTAAAATTTGCGACAGTAAAAATTAATTTTTTTGAAAACTTTGAATAAATAACTAATAAGGAACAGGGGCGGATTTCCCTATAGGCCGAGTAGGCCCGGGCCTAGGGCGGCAGATTTAGGGGGCGGCAAAACTTGGTGGGAATATTTTTTTTTTTAGTAGACGCGCCCTCTGTGAACCCACACGTCAACGTTTTTTCTTGTAGTTGTGGGTATTTCATTACATTTTTATACTTTTTCGTTTTTTTAAATAAAATAATTCGTTGGAAAGTGTTATTTTTAATTCTACTCCATTTTTTTCAAATCTACTCCGATTTATGAGGCAGCCTACTCCGCTAATTCTAGCCTGGGGTCCCTTCACTGGATATAGATCATTCAATTTTTCGTGTTTTACAGGGAGTAGGGGGGCGGCAATCTTCCATAGTCCTATGGCGGCCAAGTGATCAAATCCGCCCCTGATAAGGAAGCGGGGTATCGTGCGAATACAGTGTACGTGTTTAAGCATTTCAATGACAGTGTGACCTAGTGTCGCGGGGAGAAATGACAAGAGGGCGTCGTTGATATTTTGTGTCAGTTCAACATTCTGACATTTCATATTATTTGAAAATAAGTTTCGGTTTTGAGTTCGCGATATTGTGAAAAATAAGTAATTAAACGTGATTTTTATGAATAGTAGTGTGAAATAAGTGCGGAATATTTCTTTTGTGAACGACATTTTGTGTAATAGAGACTCCAGAGTCTTAAAAAACAGTAATGAAGTGCGCTGTGCTGTGCTGCAGGAACAAACGGCGTTATTGTCGTGGAAAAGCATTCTTCAAGTAAGCTTAATAGCTTTACTAATTAATTATTGTGCTTCAAATAAAATAAAAGTGAAATATCTGTAAAAATAAAGAGCCATGGCAAAAGATTTAACATTTTACCAATGCCGGTTTATTTGTTTACAATTGAATTGTCATTGGTAGATAAATTATTCCAGCATACAAAGGAAACGCCATGGCAACGCCAAGTGCATACAAACACAGCACACTAATACATTTCGCCGAGATGCTTACGTTTACACCCGATATGCCGTTTCCTTATTAGTTATTTATTCAATGTAGAGAAAAGGCAATCCCTGGCGTATTTAAAATTTGCGACAGTAAAAATTATTTTTTTGGAAAACTTACTATAGAAAAGGCAATCCTCGGCGTATTTAAAATTTGCGACAGTAAGCTTAGCTTGGCCCAATAGGAATATCTCTGATTTTCTCATGGGGCTCGGAAGGAAACAATGTAGAACTGTGGATAGCGTCATAACCGGTCACAGCTCGCTTCACGCTCATCTAACAAGGATGGGAGTTGTTGACGGCTCTGACTCTCTGGCCTGCCTGGAAGCAGAGCCTGAGACAACCGAACACTTTCTGTGTGCTTGTCCGGTCTTTGTCCGGACCAGATTGGATTATCTAGGGTCTGGTGACCTATCTGTAGATGAACTGAAAATTTTCCTCATTCAAACCTGATGCGCTTCATTAAGAGGACTGGAAGGGTTTGGCGATGGGGTGTTTCTAGCAGGATAGCACAATGGGCCCCTTTGGCCTTCGTGCGTGGGATCTCTAGTCTCTCTGCCTTAAGAAAAAAGGATATCTCTCGTCCCCCTTCCTTATAAAAAAAAGGCTCAGCTGTAATCCCTACCTTTTTATGATTACCATCCCAACAAATCTATATGGGCATTTGAATAATGCCAAACGCTTTCCAGGAGGGAAGGGGGGGGGGAATCTAAATCCCAAAACGACCTCCTGGATCGTTCGTTGCATACTAAGACCCATACTTTCTTACGGGGCGAACATATGATACCCTAAGACTATGCAGACGGCCACTAATGCTGCGGTGCATATTGAACACAACAAAGCACAGACGATGTTTTTGTGGCAAATAGTTTTAAAAGGGAAACCGTATATTGAACTCAGCCGAGGAATAGGACAAAAGAGAACAGGCAGAAGCTTACTTTTGTACCTCGTCGGTTGTGATTGAGACACAGTTTCCTATGTTGATTTCGCGCACCAATCACAATTGGCGTGAATTTTCAAGTGAAAGCGGTTAATTGAAATAGTGTAGTTTTTTAAGAGTCAGTTATTATATTACGAGTTGTCAAGTATCAAAGGCTAGATAGAATGCGATATTGGAATTTAAGATGTGCCGTTTATTTTGTATCCCAGTGGCCAGTTGAAATATGTGTTGAACTTAATGCAAATGCTGTTTGCATTGTCATTACGTCATCAATGTAATTTCATTTGATCTATTTGATCATCAGCAACAACTGGTTGATGCTGTTGTCTTCGTCGTTCTTCCTCACACATGGATTATCGACATCGTAATCAAAGTGTAGTTTTAAGGAGAATGACATTATTAGCATGGGTATACCGTTGTAAGCCCCTAGTGAGCAGTTTAACTTTCGAAGAATAGTTTTGTGTTGCAAACTACGTCCGAGTACCGGACTTACGAGTTCGCTGTAATAACAGTGGCGGAACCAGGATTCTTGTGAGGATGGGGGGGGGGGGCAAAATGGTATATGCTGAAAACTGATCAAAAGTTTGAAGACCCTCGCCAAGTGGCTACCACTCGCAAGTTGCGAATCATCAGAAATTGTATCTTTGTAAGACACAGCAATTAAAAACTTACATTTATTTAAAATAGCAATCACAGAACTAATGCAATACATACCTTGTACGTATATAACTTCGTCGGTAGGTTAAGAATTCTATATAATAATAATTAATATAATATGAATGTATTCCATTCTAGGTCTGATGTAGGACTTGTAGACGAGGGGTAGAATCGATGGGCTGAAATATTACTTACACCTTTGTTACCTTTTGTTGTTTTAAAGAGATGGGACAGCTTGGGAACTTATATGTATTGAATTCGATGCGTTTCGTTTTGATTCAAGTGAGGATATTATGAAGGTGATAACTCAAGGATCTAATCATGCAATCTGGTTTCACAGATGTGGCATTTCCTTTGTAGTCCGCAAAAGTGTCAAAGGAGTACGAGAATCAAGGGTACTGTCATCGGCAAAACAATAGATGGGATTGAAAGTAAGGGAAAGCAGATCAGTAATGAAAATTGATAAAAGAGATGGAGAGATGACAGAGCCCTCAGTCACCACGGTATTTATTGGCTGAGATTCAGATGTAACGCTATCTAATATAATCCGTATTAAGCGACCAGATAAAACACTTTACAATTTTTAGATCCATAATAGAAGAGAACGGGAGAGGCCAAGTACTTTAAGTTTGGCTGAAAGGGTTGAATGCCAAACACTATCAAAGGCCTTTGAAATATCTTGGGCGACGATTTCGGATTCATCAAAATTGTGAAGACTACGGTTTCAACGTTCCATAAGAAAAGTCAGAAAAAGAAAAGCCGTATTGGCGATCGTTGAGGGTTTGATGAGTTTCTAGATACTTCATTCATGTGGAGCTAATGATTGATTCAAAAACTTTTGAGAGAATCGAAATGATTGCAATTACTCGATAATAGGCTGAACGTGAGCTAGTTTCTAAGCAATTGGAAATTTAACTGTCGAATAAGACAAGTAGAATAGTTTGCGCAGAGCCTTAGCCACGAATGAGGCACATCTTTTATTGACGGGGTCTTGAAACTATCAGGACCTGCAGATATGGATACGTTGGTCTCCTGAAGGATTTTGACCGTATCTCTTGCACGGATGTGTATTGGCTCTTGTACACATCCACAAGGGAGATGTGAAGGGGGTGGAAACAAGTGAATCTAATAGACAAAATATTAGTTTTATTCAGGGAGTGAACAATCACTTCATTGTAAACTAGTGATGGAATAGAGGAACTGCTGAAGTTACCCTGATGATTTTGACCAGGGACCAGAAAACTTTGCTGCCTTTGCGTCTTGCCAAAATTCTAACATTCTGTCAAAAAGAAAATTTTCTCTTTGGATAGTGTTTCATTTCTGGACATGGATGCAATTGATAGGTGCGAAAAGTAGATTATTTCGCTTTTATTGCTTGGCTGTACTTACCGTTAAACCAAGATCTATTTTGCTGTTGTTAAGGTCTTCTGTATAAACACTGAATGTATTCGCGCACGCCATGACTTAGAATTGTACTAAATCAAATGTGCATTCATCAATATCTTTTGAAGCAAAACAGACCGACCAATCAAATTCTCTAGGATACTTATTGTGATTTTCCCGATCTGCAGATTTATTTTGTTTTAAAAAAATATATTTAAAAATTAATCTCTTGCTTAAATGTAATAACACTCACTACAATAATGCACAATGAATTGTTGTGTAGTTGTAGTGTAGTTGTGTAGTTTCGCTGAATTTCTCCAATTACGAGTTATAATCGTTTCTTTAAATGTTTGCTTTGCCATGCCACGGAGATAATATTCTAAGAAGCAGTCTACATCGATGGCTTATCAGCTTTGGCAGCTGTTTTCAATCGAAACAAACTATCCATGGCGTTTACATGAATAGATTCTGTCCCGAGCAAGGCGACGCTCAGGTACAGGTATCCGTGCTTCCTGTTTTCTCTATAGGCTTAAACAACCGCGACCTAAATTGGAGCGAAGGCCAATGTGCTAGCTAGGGGCTGCTAAATGTATTAAATTGAACGCTTCCAAAAATTGTTACGTTTTTTACAAAAGATGCAGTAGACTAGATTTACCGCTTAGTGAATCATTTTGTAAGAAAAAATGCACAAGATCTACTGCAATCTTTTTCAGTGGTCTTCAGGGGGGGGGGGGCTCTAGCTGGATCCGCCCCTGCGTAATAATTACATATATTTATATACGTATAGATTAAAAATAAAATCATGCAGATTATAAAAATGAATTTATTACAAATAACCAACTAGGGTTACTTTACTTTAAATTAGCCAAGTACCAATTTATTACGAACGTAGAAGGGACTTGATAGATTTTTCCGAAGCTAGCTAGTCTCTCGGAAGCTTGATTTACAAAAATACCCCACAAAAAAAACTGAGCTCTCCCTCTCTCGTGTCCAATCTTGCACTAGAGTAACACGATTTGTCGGCAAGAACTAAATAGGAAAATAATTTATGCCTGTAGCACAAAAAAAAGAAGAAAACATTTTTTTTTAATTTTTCACGATGCTATACGCAGAATTTTGAATAACAGTTCTTGGGAAGCGGCCCATAGAAAGTCACATACTCGTCCTCAAAGGAGATTAAAATTACTGAATCACAAATCTACTACACAAAACAAAGCAGAATGGTCCGAACGTCTTCGAAAAACATTCTAACGAATCATCCAGCACTCAGAAACCGAGTGGCAAATGCGTGAATTTTTCTTAAAAATTGTTCCTTATTTCGTGTACATACATATGTCGGTATACTATTACAACATTTTTTATGTTCTTCAGTTCGTGAAGCTTTTATTTCTCTATTTTTTCTTTATATATTCCTTCCCAATACTCCCAATTTGCAGAACTTGCAGAATTCGGTAAGCGGACCTATTTCTTTCATTCTTTTTGAAGGATGGATTAAAACTGAGGTCACCAGACCAAGCCCTTTGTTTATCCTCATGGCTTATGAAACTTCGGTTATAAATCCAAGCCGGGAGCTTTAATGAAATACAAAAATAGCTCCCCATCTCTGTCTGCTTCATGCAGTTCATTAAGTACTAAGTCCTTTTTTATTCGAACTGAGGTACTAGTTTGTTCGCATCACAGATTGGCTTTAACTCGGTACGGTTAGATCCGATCGGGTTTAACTGTTCTCCTCAGCACATTTCCAGCTACAATTCGTAGAAGATTTTTTTTCCCCAATACTTTTAAGGCGGGGGGTAGGAACCCCCGATATGACGGTGGTTACAATACGGCATGTTGCATATCAAATTAAATGTCTCGCCAAGTATTATCGGGTGGTGGACCTTCTTCCTGATTCATGAAACTATCTCGGGACGGTTTGTGGCCGGAAAACCCCTTTTCATGCCCTTGGGTCACATACACCCCAGTTAACACCTTAAAAGTATCCAGAGAAAAAAATTTCTTCAACGAATTGTAGGTGGAAATGAGCTGAGGTGAAGAGTGAACGCTTTTTCCCAATTCGAGTAGATTAAGGACAGTACGTTTTGAGTCGAATTTTAGGTATGATGCCATAGAGATATCTCAATAAAATTTACACGGTAAATAACCAATGAAATGAGAAAGTTTTGAAATAGATTTGTGTGAAAAAAGTAATGTGACTTTTTTTTTAAGTCGCCGTCAAATATTTTAGTACGTTTTATGATTTTGAACTTTATTAAATTCAAAAATTTATTTTGGCGCAATGGTATGAGCTACGGAATTTTTGCATTGGATGTGCCTTACATTCTCGGCTAAATTGCAAAAAAAAAACAGCAATTTATCTCAATTATTAAAGTAACTATGACAAAAAATATGTTCGATTTAGTAGTTTGATGAAGAATTACGAAAAAAAGTTATAACTCGAAAGCTACGCAAAATCACATAACATACATACGGGGTCACCCTGTATATGTATAATCAAAATAATCACAAAATTTGTAGAGTATGTCCAGCAATGAGGTCTATAGTCGATTTGCAGTAAGCAAATCAAAATCAGTACGCTGAAATGAGTTGTTAGTTGACTAAAACGTTCAAGATTTTGTTCTATTTGTTTTTATTAACTGGTTGATTTTATCTATAATTACAGACCGAATTAAGGAGAGTTATTTTAATTTCCTATTAATGTAATCGTGATGATTAACTGTATCTGCTCTCCATCCAGTATTTAACTTTCGGCATACATGGTGGGATTATTTTATTTAAATGGGCTGATATATTCTTAAAATGTGACTTATTATGCTGATTATCTCAGTAGCTGGAGTTTGCATATAGCCGTATTTGTGTGACAACGTTGAATTAGTACAGCGCGCGCCATCATCATTGCGCAAAGTGGCCCCGGCCGTTTTTAATCTCACATTGTATGGGGAACGTCATTAAAAAGGTAGGTATCCTCTCTGTGTCAAATTTGTAA
This sequence comes from Dioctria linearis, assembly GCA_963930735.1. Lineage (NCBI taxonomy): Eukaryota > Metazoa > Arthropoda > Insecta > Diptera > Asilidae > Dioctria > Dioctria linearis. The sequence continues at coordinate 242,995,282 of OZ005741.1, forward strand.
GGAATACGCAAATTTCATATGTCAAAATTGCACTGAGTTAGATAACGAATGACCTCACTAAAAAAAGCATAAACAAAGCTACTTGTAATTTTTCTATAAAGCCCATGTTAGTGTAGTTTATAGTAGTAATGACTAAAAATATTTGGTTCTTGTTAATTTGAGTGAGCGTTCATAGTATTTTTAGTTTATTTAATAAGAAACACGTATTTTTTTACACACCTTGGTGTGTTACTTATTAGTATAGTATTCATTTAATAAAAAAAAATCTCATTCAAACGTATCGCCTTTGATGCATGTATGAAAATAGATCCAATTTTTTTCAGGGTTATTTTAGCACCACGTTGTATAGGTGAGGAGTTATCTTCCACTTTAGAATAATTTCTTTTAGTTTGACGTATTCATACGTTTGTTAGGTTCACAAAATCTGTTTTTGATGTTGGCCCTTTCAGTCGATGAGTGTGATTCGTCAAAATTGTTATACTGCTCGAAAATTTTCATTGTGTGATCTGAAACGAAATCATCATTTGCCTCTAGACATTTACATCTTTTTGAGTCCTGAACTCATTTAATGTCTTGACGGACTATCTTATGCTGTGGCTTTCATTCTGCTTCAAAAAGGCTTGAATTTTTATTAGCTTAACTTGCTTCAAAGGCTTTTACCGGAAGTTATACATACACCATATTGAATAATTCATAATTCCTCTAAATGCCAGATTTATTATGTGATGTATCAAACATTTATCAAGTATTGGAAAACATTTTGAGGTTACATTTCATTTTTCATAAGATCTTAATAATCATCACACCATAAAAATATAGTTTAGTATTTTTATTACAACATGAATATGTAGCATATTTTTTCTTTCGTTGGTTCATACATATTGTTCATTTCATTCAATGGATGGTTCTTTAAGTGATGATCATATGCAGCATCTAATCTGATTTAGATGATGTACACTTTTAAGTGTTTCTGTTTCTAAGTAATGCTTCCTCTTTAAGTAAAATTAAAACCTTTTCATTAAAAATGTTTTATTTCTGGATGAAAACGCCTTCAATATTGATAATCAGAGAGTAGAAGACAAAACTATAACTTTATTGCAATATTTGAATATTTTTTGAAAGGAGCAGGAAAAATCTGATTCTTCCAACAACTTAAGCGTTTTGAACTATTTAAGAATTAAAAAATAATTTATTAACTTAAATAAACGTTTAAAATCATCTAATTTAACTTGAAAATTCATTTAATTCAATTTGCTTCAACTGATATCACGAAATAAAATTGTTCATACAGACTTCATTTTTGACAACATTTCATTCCCCGTTTTAGTTTCGGGAAAACGGGTGAAATTTAATATCGCTGTTAATTGGTTTAAATACTGAAAATAACGGTGAACAAGCTCATGTATTTGAAGAAAATAGTGTAAGTATAATAAATTTACTGGAAATTGCATTGGAAGCTCAGAAGTTTGATGAAACTATTTACTCTCTTGCATTCATGGAGCCTTCAACCAATGGCATTCGATTTTTGTGTATGAAGTATTTCTTGAAAATGCGAAACTCATTTATTTATACTAATTTCGATTTTGATGGGACCATTTCAGTGTTGCACTTTTTCTGGCAGCGGATAACTGGGAGCACTGAAGTCCATCGAACATATTTCTGTCATATTCCTTGTATTTGTGGGCACACGTATTATATACACGGAACTGTCAAACGTAATAAATGTTGTTTATTGACATATAGAAATAAATTTCTGCTTATTTTAAAGCCAATTACGCAAATAAAATTATTTAATTCATTTAACTCCAAAATTTCACAAATAATCGCGACAGTAAATTTTGACAGAGCAGATGACAATTCAACTTGAATATGTATTTGTAACACCGACAAAATATCCAGTTCCAAGTAGGGGAAGTCAGTGTATACCTCGTGTTGCACTTGTGCTATTAAAAATGTCCCATCGAACATTTTCAGTGTTGTACTGCTGGTAAAAGTGCATACTGGTGTTGCACTGAAGTCCCATCCAAATCGAAATAAGTACTAGCTAAAGTTGCCAGTTCTTAGAACGGGATTCTTTCTTAAGTTTGTAAGTTTTTTTAATTGTTTTTTAATTTTGTTAATTTTTCTAAATTTTATTTTATGTTTTTTTCCCCTTTTTGAACTCTTCATTACAGACAGACAGTTTGGGCTTTTCTTAGTTTTTTTAAAATAATTTTGTCATTAAAAAAAAAACATGCTGGAATTCGTCCGGGTTACAGACAGAGTCTGAACTTTATTATAAAAAAAAGGATAGGTACTGAAATTTTCAAGTGCCTGAATATAGCTCCATGCGTAGCCCTTTGGGCACCTGGAGCAAGAGAACCTACAGCCTTTTCCGATTAAATATTTTGATACAGGAATTTAAAACAAAATTAACTAATAATTGGTAGTGGACCCAGTGGCGTGTCACTTTCACCGTATTTTTGGACTCCAAACCATTTCATTTGATAAAAAATAGCCTTCATTCAAAATTTATTGTGTGCTGTTTTTTTTTGCAGAATCTCCAATAAGTTCCTGATAGTCGATTCGATCACATATTTTGCTTTCAATAGATAATGGTGACCAATCCTACATACTAAGCGTTCCTGGTTCATTGTCGATCGCAGATAATTGTCAATAATTTTCAGTTTTGTGTAACTCCGCTCTCCTGACGCCACTGAACAGATAAGCTTAAAAATATACGTAAGGTAATGACAACGTTGGGTACAATCGTAAACATATCAATTTTTACGATGAAATGCAAAACTTCAATTATGGATTCAGCAGCAGGCAAGATCGCAGCAAGATTCATAATTTTGTCAAACAGATCAATGCTGTCAATGTCCATGTTGTTTCTCCCAATCTGTTTTCTTCTTTCGTTAAAGACTTGAGAGCATGAATATCATACAGAAATTTGAGATCATTGCTGTGCGCCTGTAGTTGTTGAAATCTCTCTTCCATTGATACTGCTACTGTATCAATGACGTGATAAAAGACTTCTGTTATAATTTTTACGTTTCTTACGCCAAACGGTGAACCATGGTGTTAGGGGGCAAATATCGGCTCTACCTCCACCTCAGATACTAAAATCTTTCGCTTCGTTCAGTATTCTAGAAAAACTTTCTTAAAATCTATACCGCTTCAGAAAATCTTTGGTTCTGTCTAAAATGTTACAGCATTCAACTATATTCAAATCAGGACATTGGAATAATTTTGAAGCGACATTAATTTTGCTTAGAATATCGAACCAAATGAATCACGCTTCATACAATTTAAATTCACGATGGATTGGGCTAAGCACCTAGCCACATGTTTCTATAGATTATCTCTTTTTTAATCGAGCGAAATTTCCACAAATGCATAATAGATCTCTCCAAGCTGGTAGCGCACGTGTTTGATGGCATCAAACCTACTTTTCCAACGCGTATCGCTAACAGTTTTGGGAGTAAGAGTCAGTGATGGGATAGCAGCATCGCATTCGTATGAAATAATCAGACGAAACTCAATGGCTCCTTTAGAACCGTCTGGTGTCAAAAGTAGGAAACGGATCACTTGACTCACTTTAGAGATCCGGATCTTTGAGTCGACTCAGATCTGAGTTACACATCTCTAATTGAGAGCGGCCTTATTACCAGAGCAGACTGTACATAGAGTTACATACATACGTATAATCGTGTAATAAGTCTCATACAGCTCGATCGTTGTACAGACGCAATAAATACGTTAGTACGGGTTGTTTCGAATAGATTTTTCGACACTTGTCATTCGGTGAATTGTTTTCGACGAACCATTTTTCAATTCAAATAAGTAGATTACATTTTTTTGTATTTTCCATCGGCCCCTTTCACGGAACGGGGTCTGGGGTAGCTGCCCGTTTGTCCCACCTCTAGGCATGGCGCTGCTTGACAAATGACGACATCAACAGGTTAATCCCAGATGAGCATTTTGTGCTTCGGGTGAAATTCCGGAAGAATTTATTTGAATGGCGTCATAGTACTGTGATTGATTTATATTATATTAGCGAAAGACAGTTTCTAAAGTGAACTTTAAATAATGGTTATTGTACTCCTTTAACGCGAATCTATTTGGAAGGGTGGGCCACCCTTATGCGCCATTTATAACTTGGGACAAGAAGAAGACATAGTACACTTTATTGGGATTTGCCCTATTTTTAAACAGTACAGAGCACATCTCTTGAGTAGTAATACACTCTCGCGTAACGAAGTGAGTGATCTGTTGAATGACAAGGATTGGACAGCCTTGTATGGTTTCTTTAGTGGTGCATTTAAATATAGAAAATTTCTAATTGATGAATACAACGAGTAATTAAATGTAATTTGTGCTTTTTCTTTTTCCCTTAAAAGGCATGAGGCGGTTTAAATTGAAGCAATCTTACTGATGAGTAGGTACCCTTGCTCTATACTTCCCTTATTTCTAATTTATAACTGACCATGCCAGTCTAGACAGACAACCATAATAGTCAGTGTCGAATTATTTTTTGTTGGAAAACCAATTTATCTGTTCCCTGTCCTTTAAAATTTTGTTTTTTGCTTTTTTTGTTTTACTTATAAATGTTACAAAGTATTTCTGTTTATTTGCTATACTATTATTTTGAACACATTCTTTGAACTTATGAATTGAATTGTTCTATATAAATGGGCCTATAAAATATTAATGTAAAATATTTTTTCTGAATAAAGATATTATTATTATTACTCCTTGAACGGAAACTGTTAGTAATATATCATCTGTGTAAAGTTGGCTTAATAATATTCCTTTGTCTCCTACTACTTCAAAGCTGCAAAAAAACTGGTGAGTTAACAAACCCTTCTTCAAGTGTTGTGGGTAAAAATTTATTAAGTGAACTGAAATCTAGTTTTTACCTAACAAAGACAAATAGACAATTTATTGTGGAATGTGAATATTGTATTGAAAAGAAGATACACTGAAGATCGAAAAATTGTTTTAAAGCAGCGGAAGATATCGTAAACATTTTCCTACAGAAAGGAAGGTATACATACATATATATGAAACTTTCTGAAGTAAATAGAAAATTGAAAGATTTGACTTGATATAAATTACATGGCATGCATTTTTTCCAGATATTGTGAGGGGGATAGTTTATTGAAATTTAAATGCTTCCAAAGTAATCACTGCACTCACTCACACGTACACTCTCCCCCTAGATTTTATGGCAAAAATCCCAAATTGTCAAACAGTCAAATTGTCAAAATGGAATATCTATTTCCAAATAATCTGAAATAAGTTTCGAAAAAGACCACTGCAACGAATCTGTGGATGCGCTGCATTCTGTTTCTTAACGAGGGCCCAACTCCGAAATAACATGAATCCTTTCCATAAAAAAAATATTTAAAAACGTTCAATTTTACAGTATTTAATTACAAATAATTAAATTTATTTTTCTTGCGGACGGGAATCGAACCGATACTTGTTAGAATCGGCCAAAGATAGAGAATAGAAGAATTTTTTAAGAATCTTGGCGACGTGTGAGAAAGTAAAAGGAAGTGACTATCTGTCATTTTTTGTGTACAGTGGATGCGTTCACCGACAGAAAAAGTCACTAGTGCGTCTCTACACAATGCTATCGTGCGTTCACTGTACACAGCAAATGACAGATAGTCACTTCCTTTTACTTTCTCATGCCTTCACTAAGACGTCCAGGAGTAAAGCTGCGCTCTTAAGTCAACTAGTATACGGGCTCTATAGGTTATCCTCAACATACTTCCGGTGCAAATACAAATTAAGCTGGGGGCGTCAACTGTAGCGATAAGACTGCACCTTAATCTTGGCTATCTTCATACAGGAACAAGAGCTCCACATGAATCCATCTACGAATTCGTGCAGTCTATCGCACCCGGCATCGACAGGGATAGGGACCACCTTCTCGGGACTATGATTAAAAGCAATTTTGAATCTAGATCTAGAATCCATCCAGGGCGGAATGGGAATCTCATTCTGTGCTTCAACCATTGACAAACCCTATTATAATCTACACTGATGATTCCAAATCCGATGAAAACACCAGAGCAGGCGTTTTCCGCGAGGTGCCTCAGATCGAAATCGTCATGCACCTCGAAAACCACGCCACGGTTCTCCAGGCAGAAGTCAAGGCCATTTTTAAAGCGGGAAGGCATTTCCTTAACTCAGACACTGAGAATAAGGAGATAGCTATCTGCTCAGACAGCCAAGCGGTGGTCAAGGCTTTACCTAAGCCCTTTACAACCTCCAAGCTAGTAATGGAGTGTAAAACCACCCTGAACTCCCTCTCTCGGTTTATAAGGCGATTAGTGCAATGGGTGTCAGGGCACAGCAATATTAGCGGGAACGAAAGGGAGGACGAGCTTGCTCGCCTTGGTGCAGCCTCGGAGGAACCTACCTCCACAGTCGGGATTTCGCCCAAAACACCTTGTCTCAATGATTTTAAGATGGGCAGACCGCCAACACAGTCGCCTTTGGTTAGAAGACCCGTCGGGTAGAACAACAAAGGAACTGTGGGGCAAACCGAATCCAAACCAAACAAATAAACTCCTAGGACTTAACAAGCTAACCCTGAGAACTCTAGTCACCTTCATAGGATGACACTTGTCGACGATCCTATATGCAGGCGCTGCGGAGAGGAATCTGAAACGGTGACTCACTTCGCTTGTCACTGTCCGGCACTCTCAGGAATACGATACAAACTCCTTGGCTTACACCTCCTGGACGAATTTCACGACGCCGGCACGAATGGTTTGGACATATGAGCTCACGGGTCTGGAGGGTGAACAATGGGCCTTCACTTGGCCTACGTCCGAGGGACGCCTCGGGATCCCAAACCTCGTTGATCAATCAATCATTAAAACACTAGGTAAAATAAAGAAGGCCCTAATATGTATATAGTGAAAAACGAAATTTTTGTAACTAGTAGGGTCATAGACTAAGAGCTGGCCACCAAAATACTTACGTCATTTCATAAACAAAATGTTCGAGCTTATCATACTCTCTTAATATCGTTGATAACTTATTCGGAAGTCTGCCTGGCTTCCAGTGTTGGAGGGCTCCTCTGAGGGATGGCCTCGGAGGCCTAAAAACAAAACCGGTAAACTTAAGTGATTTCATAAAGGCTGATTTTTGGTGTGGCAGCAGAGAATTATATTTTCTTCTAGGTGCTGCTACAAAAATTTCGTTTTTCACTATATATTTTAACAATACATGAGAACGCGTCGACGTACAGCACTGAAATCTTGCACACGGGGCGTTTTCAGAAAAATTGAAAATACAAGTTCAAAAGTGGACCAATCGGCAATCATTTCTTGATTTTATACGGCAACACCTAGAAGGGGTTGCCCGGATTATTTAAATTTTGAACTCGTTTTTACTATTTTTGTGAGGACACTGTGTGCAAAATTTCAGCGAGGTACGTTGACGCGTTCTCAGGTAGTATTCAAATATATAGTGAAAAATTAGATTTTCATATGGCAGCACCTAGTAGGGGTTGCCTGATTTAGTGTATTTCTGAACATGTATTTACTATTGCTATGAAAACACCACTTACCAAATTTCATTTCTCTGCGTTTGCGCGTTTCCAGACATAGTACAAATAGGCATTTTTATATGGAAATCTTACGAAATAGTTGCCCAATTGGTCCCATTTTCGAAACTAAATTTTGTTCCTTCTAAAAATGCCCGCGTGCATGTTATCGTCGTATGACGTAAGTTATATAGATTTTTCCCCATATTTGTTACCGTCTGCCACCAAACAGCCAAATTGTCTTCCAGTTTTAGCATTGATCGTGAAATATCAGTCTCTGCTGCCACACCAAAAATCATACTTTAAGAAATCACGTAACTTAACCGATTATTTTAAGTCATCGCGGACGTCTCGCGACGCTCTCTACCACTGGAAGCCAGGCAATATATATATATAATAAAACCGATTATAAAAGTAGCCGAAAAAAATTATTATTATCATATGCCAAGAATTTACTTACACCAAATGAATGATAGTGGCTTTACAAAACACAGCAAGTAAAAACCATACAAACAGCCTGCATGTATAAAGGTTTGAGCAATTAAATCTGGCCACCTTATTTCAGCCTGAAAATCTTTATTTTCCTCTTCAGCACTATTCTTGCTTTCTGTTTGCACATCTTTCACTTCTAATCCATTATTATTTGATTTTATTGTACTGTTTCTCTGATTAACACAATTTTCGTCTGTTGATTTTGTCAAACACATTTCACTAACTAAGTCCGCCTTCTCGGATATTAAAAGGATTTCGGTTGTTAGCGCTGCTGGAGGCATTGCATTATTTAGAGTAAACGTTCAGTAGGACGAGGTGATTCTGAAAAAAAAACAAAAATATTTTTTTATAGGAGAATTTTAAATTATTTAATTTCAAGATTAAAGAATAAAATTTGTAGGACTTAGCAAAAAAAATATCAAATATAAATAATGTCGATTTTCGAAATTAAATATGTATCGCATGTAAATGGTACCACGTGATTTGTTCGAGTCTATTTAAAAAAAAAAAGAGGAAGGAAATTGGTGGCGATGGTCGGGTTGGGTAAGTGCAATTTTTGACCAATTTACTATGGAATCTGACCCATATTCATATTTAAATTGTCATGAATGCCATTTTACGAAGAAATCAAGACTCTCGAAAGTGATGCGGAATACATAATTAAACAAAAAGAGTACCTTTGAATGGGATTGTATACGATTTGTCGTTAAATTTTCAGAAATTGTCCAGACTACTTTGTAATTTTTACCTGAATTACTGCTGAACTTATGTATTATTTATCTTACTCTTGCACTTATGTACCTACATATAATATGTATACCTCATTTCTTATAAAAGTCACAACACCACCCGATCCAGTAGTTTATTCTACAAACCGGATAAAGATACCCCTGCCATGACCATGGGTCATGCTCATGAATCAAAAGCATCATAACTCAAAATAAAACCATAACAATATCCCAGCATAGAATAAATAATATTACTTGTTCTGTGTATCGGATTTTTTTTTTCTTTAATAATGCTCCACTAAACATTGAAGTTCTGGGCAATATTAAGTGGACAAAAGTGATTTACGATTCATTGCTTGAACTTGAAATGGTTTAATATACTTACACAAACTAGCGGGTGTCAGGTTAAAATCTATACAGTTCTATAGCTTTCCTATAAGAAATTTACTACTTTCACTTAAAATAAATTCTGATAGAGGAAAATAAACCCGGTTCTACTGAATCAGAGACTAAAGTTGAGACTCGCGTCTCAAAGGACCACGACCGATATTTTCTTGCGATGCGAAAGAAAAATTCGTAAATATTTCAACGCCACAATGTAGAAAAATACTTTACCGTGTAACTTATCTACCCCACAGGATGAATTTGAAGAAAATAATTCCTATTCGAAAGTCGTACAACCAACAGTTAAATAAAATAGAACAGGAACAAGGGATCTTATCAAAAACTATTCTCTCAATCCAGACTTCAGACTAAATTCAAATAAATAGCCGAAATAATTTTAGGCTGAGGATTGTTGTCGTTCAATACCTGAGAAGAGTATGAAGGCAGAGAACAGATAAATGCTGCTCATAATGCCTTGAGGATAGCAATAAGAAAAAATGGGATTGTTCAAAGCTGACATTACTGGCTTTCGCGTTCAGACCAGCCTGTCTAATCTTCATTTAAAATATCCAAATCGCCGAAAAAATTTCTCATTTTTTAAGAAGTATGAAACAGGAATTGTGCCTGATTAATTTTCACTGCATCCTTACTAAGGATTGGTTTTGAAAAAATTTCATTTTTTCCCAAAATTGCATTCGAGCAAAAATAATATATGTAGTTTTTTTTTCTCTTCATTAATTTCATAATTTGAAGCCAATTTCTTTATACGAAATGTAATTTGGGAGCCTTCATATTACATCTTTTTCTCAAAACTTTCTTGCAGTTTAAGGAGGGTAAAATATTCTATCCTAACCTTAGAATCAAAGATTGCTCTACGTATTGCAGCTTTGTCAAGCTTTTCAACGTTTTTAATGTTTTTCTTTCGCCGGCAAATATAAATTTAATACTCATCTAATTATTCCTCTAACAAAGGCAAGGCTAATTTTAATCAGGGTTCGTAAATAACGATTATTTTTCAAATTCTCGTAGAAAAAAATCATACAGAAATACTTATCCATTAAGATCTCTTCTACATCTACTCGCAGCTATTAAGAGTATCTGTTCATTGATAGTAATATTACAAAATTTGTGATCAAGAATACAAAAATCATAGTAAACCAATTATATTTACATTTTACTTTAAAAGTCTGAACGAAATGATTAAATTTTACTTACATATGGTTTCAGTCCCTTTTAAATGCTTATGAACATTTTATATTTGTTTAAGTCATAAATAATCGTTATGAAACGATTAATATTTTTTTCTTCAGGATTAAAATCTGATTTTTCTTTTTCTTGATCACATAGAAAAATGGAATCGTCATTTTTATTTTTCTTGATAAAAAATAAAAGTCATGATGTGATTTTTATTCTTCTGGTCGACAAATAGCAATCGCCAAGAAAATTTTTATGATTCCAATCACGAACTATTTTCGGCGGGTGGTGAAATAAAATGTGAGGTTTAACGATAAGAACCGAAAAATTTAACATCTGAACATGTGCACCAACTATCTTGCAGTAATGGCCATAGTATAGTATTCATTCAAAAATATGGAAAAGATAAAAATCGCTTGGTGATTTCTATTTATCGACCAGACAAATAAAAATCATCTCATGATTTTTATTCTTTATAAAAAAAAACAAATCTCAGTGTGTTTTTAGGGTTCCGTACCCAAAGGATAACAACGGAAACCCTATTACTAAAACTTCGCTGTCCGTCCGTCCGTCACCAAGTTGTATCTCATGAACCGTAATAGGTATACAGTTGAAATTTTCATAGACTGTATATTTCTATTGCCGCTATAACAACAAATAATAAAAATAAAATTAAATTAAAAATTAAAGGGGGGCCATACATACAAGAAACGTGATTTCCTCATTTTATTCTCAATCATTATTATTATCATAAGTAGGCATTTTTTTTTTTCAAATGACAGCATTATTTTTTCACATGACGCCTACTCTCATTTGAAAAAATAAATAAAAAGTACATAGTGTTGAATTTTGTACGATGGTACGGAAACCGTCGTGCGCGAGTCCGACTCGCACTTGGTCGGTTATTATTTATTTGTGATCAGGAAAAATACAAATCAAAATAAGAATTATATGCCGACTGGAAAAGAAAAAAATCACTTGGTGATTTTTATTTGTCGACTAGAAAAATAAAAGTCACATAATGATTTTTTTGCTTTATAAAAAAACGAAAAGTCTAATGTGATTTTTATTTGTGATCAGGAAAACTAAAATTCAGCAAATGATCTTTATTCGTATTTAACAGGGACTGAAACCCAATGTAAAAAAAGTTTAATCGTTTCGTTCGGACTTTTAAAGTAAAACTCATTGACTTCACGATAAAACTTATAACCATTACGATCCCTGCTTTATATATATATCCTTGCCATTCTGACAAATATACACATAAGAGAGCAAAATTAGGTTGAGGTTGAATAAATATGCAGCATTTTATTCCCCTCGTTTTATTTTCTAAAATTTTTATGATATTGGTTCGAAGCTATCGGCAAAATATTAGAAACCTTTCAGTTATGCAGCTGGGCTTAGAGTTTTGAAAAAGATGTTGGTTTTCTTTTTATGCCCAAAAACTTCAAACAACCGTGTTATTTTTCTCCAGTTTATTTTATAAAAATGAATTTATAACGTCTCTCTTGATAAAAAGATCACTTACTTCTGATTTTATTCATTTTAAAGTCTCAAAAGATTTTCGTGGTGGTGACAGGATCCAGTAGTCCAAGCAAATACTCTGTTTTGTATACATTTATATTGAATAGTACTTTATATTGTTGGTAGGCATAATTATGTATGTCCAATCTCAACACATCAGTATTTTTTGTAAATATTTAAAACAAGAAATCATCGAGAAAAATCTTTTCAAAAAGTAAAAGCCAAACTAATAATTTATCGCGGTATTAATTGTATTAGTTCAGTTAGAAAGACAACGTTCTAAAAATGTACATCATCGCTGCGGCCACGGACCAAGCCTGGGCTAAGGCACGGTATTTTTAATTCTCTAAAAATATAATACCTATACATAAAGCTTAAAAGTAGTAGGTAGGTACTTTGGAATCATTACAATGATTTTGTCTTATAATGCAATACAAAAATTCGCTTTACCGCATGAACTAAACCAGGAGAATATTTTTCAGCTGATAACGGATACTGAAGAAGTTCTTTATCATTGTGATAAATAACGATTATGCGAAAACATAAGCACGAAATTCAATTCTTCACTCTCTGACGAACAAAATTAAGCATAAAGTTAGGGTTACCAGAGAACAAAAACAAATTTTACAAGTGCATAAAGTAACGAAAAACTTTCTGAAAGAAAATAAAGACATTCTGATAACGAATAGCGAAAAAGGCAATAAAACGGTTAAATTAGATAGGGAAACGTATACGTATACAGCATTTATCTGACAATAGTACGTATCAGATCATAACAAACAACCCATGACGGTTAACTCAGGATCTTATCAAAAGCAACAAAGAATTGATCATTGAAATGCACAACAAAAAATACATTAAGAAGTCAGACAAGGAAGCCCTAACGATCAAAAATGCCCACCCGGCACGCATATATGGCAACGTCAAGGTACATAAAGTACTCAAGGCTATCCCATAAGACCAGTTGTATCTACGATCAACACACCCACATATAAATTGAATAAATTCCTTATCCAAATATTGTCTAAAGCCAAAACGGATAATGGATACAACATCAACAATGCATACGAATTTAAGGAACATATCAAGGAAACCAAGCCGGATAATGATGAATGTTTTATATCCCTTGACGTAGTATCCATGTATACGAACATCCCTCAATCAGAAGCGTTACGAAGTGGCCTAAAAAGGTGGCCACTCATAAAACAGCATACACGTCTTTCTATAACATTTTTTCTTAAAGCGCTTAAACTATGCACAACAGATGCGAAATTTTTTCTTTATAATGACAATTATTACAAGCAGATTAATGGACTTGCTATGGGATCAAGCTGAACTAGCATCTCAGCAGAATTCGTAATAGATGACCACATAGATGTTGCAATAGAAAAACTTACTGAAAAACCCAAATTAATTAAGCAATATGTAGATGATCTAATTATTCTTTTGGAAAGGGAGCTAATAGATGCAACGTTATAAGCTATCAATGACACACATATGCAATTTACTTTGGAACGTAAAGTAGATGGCAAGATAAACTTTTTAGACTTGACACTTAAAAGAAATACAAGTAACATAGAAGTAGATTGGTACACGAAACCATTGGCGTCTGGAAGAATCCTAAACTATCTCTCTGCGCATCCCAATAAAATGAATCAGAATCTTTAGATTAAGTGATAATCACCTACACACTAAAAATTACGAGATTATCCGTAAAATACTTCACGACAATAATTATCCCTCGCATATAATCACACGTATCATAAATAAAGTTAAATGCAGAAAGCAAACATTGGCAGAAAACAATGAACAGGATATTCTTGAAAATGAAAAAAAAAAATTAAACAAATGATTCACATACATCCCTAACGTCACAGAGAATATTACAAATAAATTGAGGAATATTAACAGCAACATTAGACTTGGTGTAAAACCAACATGTGAATTAGGTAACCTCTTTAATAACACCAAAACAAAAATAGATACACTTTGCTGCGGTGTAGTGTATAAGGTGGATTGTGAGGCCCAAAATACATTCACGACCACAAGCCACCGGATGCACGCCTCTGAACAACTGTAAATGTATTGTCAAAGTTACATTCGCGGCCACAGGACACACGCCACACTCTGGCCGTGGCCAAATTTGAGCAAATCTCAAATTTTGTGGCTCGTGGCCCCAGTACTACCAACATTAAAGTATAAAAATGGTAGGTTATTCAATATGGCGGGGGATTTGTAATTAATCGGAATTTTATTTATCAGTCAGAAAAGTTGTTTACCTATGTGAATTAATTCATATTGTATTGTAATAATTCTGCAAAAAATAAACTGGAAGAAAAATTATTATTATTATTAATTACATGAAAATACATACATTTATGCATATTCAGAAGCATGGCTTCTTATGGCCAGTGGCCGTGAATTGGCTTCAGCAGTCGGCCACAAGCCTTACAAGCTTGTGGCCCGTGGTCTGAGGCCGTGAATGTATTTTGGGCCTGAATGCGGACGCACATACATAGGTGAGACAGATAGGGATATTAAAACCAGGATGAGGGAGCACAAAAACGATTTCAAGTCAGCTACGCGATGCATCGATAATCAAGCACCTAGATACTACATAGCATGATAATGTTACAATTCTTAACAAGGGAAAATACTGAAAAAGGAGAAAAAACATAGAGTCTTTATATATACAATATCACAAACCGGAGGCAGTTAATTTTTAAGTTGACACATCATATATTAACCACCAGTATAAACACCTCATTAATACACACAAAGAAAAGGTACGGAATTAACCAAAACCCTCGAGAATACTTCACAAGCCATGAAACAGACTCCCTCCCTACCACATGCGAGGCCCAGCGTAGTCCTTACATTCTAAAATATTTGCAGTGTTCTTATGTAAAATTGACAAAAGTTTGATTTGAATAGCTCCTCCGCCCTAAACTACTATTCATACAAAAAAATAGTGTTGTGATAATCTTAAGCTTGCTTTCTTATCTTCCGAACCATAATTAAATTTTCATACCTTTCCTAACAAAGTTATTTAAAAAAAATTATCTTAACCAAATGACTACGATTCCTCAAACAAAAATTCTCAGCTGAGTAATCATTGTAATGTTGCTCTGCCGTCATGGGATGCCGTGGGCTGATGATATCGAATGAAGCTGCCTACAGATTCGGACTACAGCTGCACATACACACATGCAATTATCACTCAGCTGAGATGTATTGAGCGTAAAATGTTAAGGTTACTTTGTAATCAAAACTATTTAATTATTTTGTTAAGTAAGGTATATAGTAAGTGTAGCCTTTGGTAAGGTAAGGAATCATGCTTTAAATTACTAGATGACTATTTTCCTGTATGAATAGTAGTTTAGGCTCTATGGCATATATAAAGTCAATGTTTGGCATTTTTCCATAAGCATCAATATAGAGCATTTTAGAGTATGGACTCCGAACGCACACATATAGATTTCTGTTTCATGGCTTGGGAAGTATTCTCGAGGGTTTTGAATTAACTGACAACACACAACACGTACATACCGATCTGTTCAATGATTGTACGTTAATTTATTTATTTATTTATTTAATTTATTTTCATATATGTACTGTACATATTATTTTTATTTTTATTGACTCACAAGCTTTTTAGCTTTTTACTTAGTTTATATGTGCAGTTTTTGATAAGAACATTAATTTAAATATGTAAGGAAAAATGAATTGTATATAAGTACACAATATCGATATAATAATAGCCATAAGCGCCCATGATGACGAAATACTTTATTGCAGTATTGTATGCCCTGAGGACTTAGAGAATTTATTTTATTTCATTGCTGTTTATTTTCCCTACACGTGACCGGTTTTAAAGGTTTGGAGGCCCTGGCTCTACGAAGAAGTGGATACCTCCAATAATTTTGAAACCAGACGAAAAATTACTTTTTCACAGTTTTTCAATAATTTATTCCAACCCATAAAAAATGGTTTTAACGACGAACATATGATGATATCGTAAAATACAAGAAATAAGTACTAGGTACTAGGTAAATGGAACTTTGCGAGCTAGTAACGTGTGAACTATTAATTTTTCCTCATGTTTCTTTAATGTAGTAGTAGATATGAGAGTTATTTACGCCGATCTATAAACAAATCAAGGGCATGATATTTCACTTATATGATAATTGATGTTTTTCTATAATAACAATTGAAAAACTTTATTATTACTGATGGAACCTGTTTTTATTACTGCATAGGCGCATGTCGCTATTTGAGCTATAAACGCTAACATCACAACATCACTATTAAGTAGTATTACTACGTTTCATTTTTAAAGCAAATACAGCTCTTCGAACGCATACCAAAGTTAAAATCACAAACTTCAGAAAGGTTTTCTTTCAACTATTCCAATATCTTGTTATGTGTAAGAATTATGAAAATATTTAAAAAACAATTAATAGTCAATTAAATTATCATTACTCAATAATACTTAGTGCTGTTTTTTTATTTAAATAATGGAAGAAAAATAATGATTTGTATAATTTTATGTATTTATATTTGTTTTAATATGAAATAAAACAATGGTTGAAATATGGAATCGAACCCAAGACCAACCATCCCAAGCCAACGATGGAAAATTGCACTTCGTTATCAGAACTTTTGACAGAGTAGAGAACTGTGGTTAAAGTTTTTTTTCGAGCACAATCATCCTAGTCCATGTAAAAGCATATACTGTCAGCTAACGCCAAGAATACGTACATATTCCGAAAAGAATATCATATTCGTTTATATAGAATTCATCATGTTCCGGGTTAGTTTTTACAGGAAATGTTTTTACAAAAAGTACCTGATAAATGTGAACTTTTTTTTTTGTCAGAACGGGGGTTATTTTTTTTTTATCTAAAAAAATCAAAAGCCGATATTACGCAGGCTCCTGTCTTGTGCCATCCCCTAAATCCGACCTTGGCCATACAAAAAACTTGTAATTACAAAGCTATCGCCGTTGCTTTAGAATGTTGGTAACAGCAGCAACAAATATATGTAGGACTAGGGTATAGGTTATTATTTCAGCTGGAAATAAAATGTTGGCAAAGTGTTCAAATTAAAAAAAGCTTTCGCTTTCCTCAGTTTTTATACTTTGTAGGTAGCCATTTTTCTACTTGAACAGTCTAAATCCAAGTCATATCATCACAGATTTGAAAAAAAGTCATTTGACTTAATTGCCAACTACTAAGCTACCTTGACATCAAAGCGTGTATATATGCCTCATATAAATGTGTATAAACCACACAAGCACTAGTAATTAATACAATAAAAGTTCGCCGTTACTTCCCGAAAAATGTGAATTATCTGAGAGTTAGTCGAAGATAGCGGCAACACATACCAAATTAAAACAAAAATTTATCCAAGCTGTCGGAAAATAATGCAAACAGCTTTGCTAACTTTGTTTTTAATGCCGTTAATTTCTGTTGTATTTTTTGTACCGGTGAATATATTTATCAACATGATCATCGTATGTATAGAACTCTAGATATAACTGGCTAACTGTTCCAGAAAAGTTTATATGCCAATCTATACATACATACATACATACGTATTCCTATCATGTGTCAGTGTCAAATGCTATAGGCGACAAGCCCTCGCATAATAATATCGAAGCTTTGTTATCTGATCAAATATTGAGATCGTATTTCTAATTTGACTTATTAATTTCTGATTTTCAACAAGCTCAATGTAAATTCTTCATATTTCGGTTGATTACTTATAATGACTAATATTTTTTCGAAAACTTGACTTCCGTCGACAATTCGACAGCATTCAAGTGATTTACCAGATATTAACTAGTAATTCGAGATAAAGTGCATTTCACATATGTTATTTCTACGCGATAACAAAATCAATGGCACTTCAAAAGTTCTGCAATTCATAATTACAATTCGAATTCATTCATGTTTATATACATATTAAATAATATTCATACGATTTATAGTTATAGGCGAAAAGAACTTATAATTTTTTATTATAATTATGTACATGAAAACTTTTAATCACAGTATCATACTTATTCCAGAAAATGTTCGAATTACTAAAATTAATTCTAAATTGTATGATTTTGTATGTAAGGATTAGTATACATATGTAGTCATGTTTGGGTAGAATACAAATACATATGTAAATTCTACTTGTGAACATTTTCACTAATGTTTCTAAATTGGAGATAATTGATTCACGCTTGAACTGGCTCTGTTCAAAATACTGTATAAGAAATAGAAATAAATTTAATTGGGCTCAATTGAGCATTGATTAATTAAAGTAAACTTTATACTTAGGTCTAACGAATATTTTGATTAATTTGCTATTGTATTGATAGGTGACTGTTAACTTTGTAAATTTGATTTTATACTTTTACATTTATTTCTATTTTTTAAGAGTATCTATATGCGGGGTGTTTTAGAACAATGTGCTATGTATACTGCGCAATTCCTTAAGGTGAGCTGATAAAAGGAAATCAGCTTACAACACCCCCCCCCCCCCCCCCCCCAGATGCCACCACACAGAAGCAGTGCCCAATCCAGGACAGTTTTGAAGGGAGGCAAAGACGTAAGTTACCGCCCCTCTAACAATATTCTTTATTTGGGGCAAATTTTATTTCAGTTCCAGAGTATACTAGGCATCATATGTATGTATGTGATAGATGACATATTCATACTGCATAGGTACTCTGAAACTAGAATCAGAATTGTTAAAAACAATTTGAATTTGAAACAAATAATTGTTAAATAAAAAGAATTTAAAATTCAAACAAAAAGTAAGATCCGTTATAAATCTTAAATACAGTTTATTTTATACCAGAGACAGACTTGCAATTTCAATATTGATATATTGATAATGCAATTATGCAATATAAAATTTCAGAGACACACTTGCGGTTTACGATACTAAGAATTTAATTAGAGAACTTACATTTGCTTTATCAATTGATTTATCATTTGACTTAAGAAAACTCCGCGCACGTACAAAACGCGAGCAAATATTGTGAAATTACTTGTCTATATGAAAAATAAAAACGAAGTAGACACTTCAATTTGACAAGTGTCAAACATTAAATGTCAGAAAATTGCAGAATTAAATTCGGTTCTAAAAGGTTCGTTTATTAAATGATTATGGTTTATAACTAGGGTCATATTGCAATAAACTCGTATACCGCGTACGTTTTTCGCAATTTCAATATTGAGTTCCAATGCACTGCATACTGAGTGTACACCGAGCGTATACCGAGCTGTTTCTCAGTGTATAGAGATAGACTTTCGGTTGAGCGCAAAATACAATATTAAAATTGCAAGTCTGTCTCCGGTATTATTAACACAAGGATAACAAATTAAAAATTTAATTATGTTAGAGATTAGTTTTTTATTTTTGCCGCTTTTCAATATGAATCTTCTCGGCTAAAGCTACTAAAATTTGAGACGGTTTGAAATAACTCTGCTTAGGAATTCTGGCAAACGACCGCTCAGGTCGAAAGGATTTATCCAACTTTTTACTCGAACTCAACGGCGTTAACTCCGGCTAAAATGGCTAAATTTAGTTGGCATAAAAAAAAATTTCTGGTAGCTCTGTGCTTGTGCCCACTGTCTTATATTCTGTCTACATTCTGTCTACAATTTGACAATATAGCGGAATTTTTAGTTTAATTAGGTTAAATTTAATAGACAGTTAATTGCTGCCTGTGTAAGTATAAGTACAATTGAAAGTATGATATCAGCGAAGGAGCTATTAGATTCCGGAAAGAAGACTAAAGTGTTAAGTAAAAAAAAAATTTCCAGTTCTTATAATTAGATTTTTTCTAGTTTAGTTATGGGTTCAGAAGTCCCTTGTATTGCCGCCCCTTTAAAACTAGCTCCCAGGGCAAGTGCCCCCGCGTGTCCTCCATAGATCTGGCCCTGCCCAGAGGAATTACAGCTATTTAAAAACAAAAATTGCTAGTTTTCCACGAAACAACTCGTAACTTCCTTGTTATACACCTATGAAGGTGATTTTCAGCTTAGATGATAATAAACGTATCTAAATCGGCTAAACAGCCAAGTCATAAGTTTATGCTTTCTAGAAAAAAATTCACTAGATACAAGAAAAGACGCAGCCGCTTGTCCCTGAACTGCCAAGGTCACCTGGCTCGACATGCATGTGTTTAAGATACTAAACTTAAGTGCTTAGTATCATCTAAGATAAATATTCAAATAAAGTTTATTAAGTCGACTAAAGGACTTTGTATATCCAGATTTGATTCCGGAAATGTAAAGCTTTCAGTTTTGCGGACAGAAAAATTAGAAAATTTATATTTTCCAAAATATCTAAAATATTTTTACACTATAAAACTAATTGTTCTAAAAGTTTTTCAGATTTAATTTTTTAGGTCTTGCGCTCTACAAATTACTTTTAAATTGTTTTTTTTTTGCATTTTTGAAAACCGAATTTTGACATACAAAGGCCTTAAATATTGCTCCGAAAATAGTAATGCACTGAGTTTTTCTCCAAGAGCGGAAAAATTAAAAAAGAAAGTATTTTGCCCCCAGTTGGAGCGAATAGCTTAGAGCAGCGCCTTTTTGAAGAGAAAAAATTTTTTAGCTCCACTAATATGCTCCATATACGGAGCAAAGATATAAACTAGTCAAATTTAAGGTTTTCAATAAATCTTTATTTTAGGATTTAATAAAACCCAAAAACAGATATATACCTAAATATTTATCGGATATGATTTCTTGAGCTAATATATGTATGTCCACTTTCTGTCCACTACGTTTCCATAAGTCTTCTTAGTCCTTATTTTAATTGAGCTTCCATTTTTTTGGGGCATTTCAAAAACTCCAGTCAAGGATCGTTTATTTCAAATCAGATTGTTCAATAAGGACATTAAAATATAAAATTCAGAAAAAAGATTTTTTTTTCAGAGCAGCACGTCAGTCTTAAAGCGATATTTTAAGCCCTGTGTAAAGCCTTTAAGTGAAAGCAAATAAGATTGTGCTATACATAAATGAAGAAGATATTGAAGCTGGGGTAATATATATAACCGTTCAAAAGCGAGTCAGACTCACGCACGAAGGGTTCCGTACCATCGTACAAAATTTAACACTATGTACTTTTTGTTTCTTTTTTTAAATGACAGTAGGCGTCATGTGAAAAAATAATAATTACGCTGTCATTTGAAAAATAAAATGCCTACTTATGGTACTAATAATGAATGAGAATAAAACGAGGAAAAAAACGCCGACAACATCACGTTTCTTATATGGGGGCCCCCTTTAATTTTTAATTTAATTGTATTTTTTTTATATTTTTTATAGCGGCCGGACAGCGAAGTTTTAGTAATAGGGTTCCCGTTGTTACCCTTTGGGTACGAAACCTTAAACACAGTGATCGTAACGGTTATACATTTTATCGTAAATTCAATGAATTTAGATACGAGTTTTATACTTTAAAAGTCCGAACGAAACAGTCGACAAATAATACGGCATATAATTCTTATTTTTTAATGTTTAAGCTACCACTTAATAAAAAATAAAAGTACACTATGGTCATTACTGCAAAATAGTAGGTGTACATGTTCAGATGTTAAATTTCTCGTTTCTTCTCGTTAGACATCACATTTTATCTCCACATCTGTACAATAGCAACTATTTTTATTAATATTTTCATATGTTTGTAGGTATGTATACAGGGTGTCCCGTATGTTGTCTGGCACCCGAGGGCTACGGATAGGTCATGCTTAGAAAAACAAAAAATTGTATGGGTGGGGGGAGGGAAATCGTAACGGTTTCCGAGATAATGGGACTTTAAGATATTTAGATAAGTTTTTATAGATCACCCTATGATGATGACTTAAACTGTAATCGTTGTATCTTTCCAATAGTCTATAAATTTTTCCCCCACCCTTTCCGTTTTGAAGTTATGGCTCAACAAATTTAAAATTTTGGAAATTTTACTCGTTTTTTTTCTTTAACTACTATTTTTATTAAAAAAACACGTCATTAATATCAATTTTTCATATTGAATTTAAAAAGCTCAACAGCTTACCTATCATACTCTGTACCAACATGTAACCCTTTCTGCGTTTTTTGCACTTCTTCTTATGCATTTCCAGCGAAAAGGGCTGAAAAATGTCATTTACAAAAGATAATTGCCTACTTTCTGGCGCTTATTGAACTTTTTCAGCCATTTTCGCTGGATTTGCTTAAGAAAAAGTGCAAACACGCAGAAAGGGTTACATTTTCTGTACAAAGTGTGACGGGTCATTTTAAAGCTAGGCGTTTGGGCTTTTTATGTTCAATATTAAAAATTTATATTGATGACGTGTCTTTTGATAAAAATAGTAGTTAAATCAAAAAAAAAAAAACGAGCAAAAAATTCCGAAATTAACTTTTTTTTAGCTATAACTTCAAAACGGAAAGGCTGGGGGAGGGGATCCATTGATTATCTATCTACCAAAGTTTAAATAATCATCATAGGGTGAAACGTTGAGAAGTTACAGGGTAATCTATAAAAAAAAAACATACCCAAATATCTTGAAGTCCCGTTATCTCGGAAACCGTTACGATTTCCCTCCCCCCATCCATACAATTTTTTGTTTGTCTAAGAATGACCTATCCGTAGCCTTCGGGTGCCAGACCACATACGAGACACCCTGTATAAGTCTTCTTTGTTATTATCTAAATTATTTTTGTTTTTGTTATAATGTCTAAGTTGTTGCTGGTGTATCAATGAGCTGTGGATGAACTAGGATGTAATCCCCAGAATACAATACAACCCATTAGGTAGAAGCTCTTATTAACATAATATTTATATGCTTCTCAGACTTGTCGTCGATAAAATATCAGAGGGTAAAATGGAGAAGAACTGCAGTTTCTTTTTAAACAGCATTAAACCTACACTATAATTCCTACAAGAAAATAGAATTCTAACAAATTGCAGTAAAATTAATTAGCTTTTTATCTAATATTGAAAATATAGAGAGTATAAAAAATTCGTATACACCGTAACCCAAGCTACTTTTGTGCTAACAGTGTGTTTCATGCATTGAATAAATAACTAATAAGGAAGCGGGGCATCGTGCGAATACAGCGTACGTGAGTAGGCAATTCAATGACAGTCAAACCCATGGAGCGGGGGGAGAAATGACAAGAGGGCTGGTCACTTATTTGAAAATTCGCTTAACAAGTCACTTAAATTATCATAGGCAACGACACGGAATATTTTCTGAAGATAAGGGGGCGCCAAAAATTTGTATGTTTTACATAGAAATTTGGATTATAAAAAATGTCCCTCTTCAAAATGTCATGGTTTCATTACTGCCATGACGAAACGAATACAAACACAGCACACTAATACATTTCGACGAGTGGCTTAGGTTTTCACCCGATATGCCGTTTCCTTATTAGTTATTTATTCAATGGTTTCATGCAATTATATTTCCTGAATTTTTTTTTTTTTTTTTTAAATAAATAAATAATTCTTTATCAAAAGAGCACAAGTGAGATCAAGCTCATTAATATGCGCCAACTCCAAGATAAATTCAATACTAATAGAAAAATATGAGTCTCACAAAAATGTCGTTATAATCTAAGTTGTACTTACTATTATTAAAACTAGAGATAGATATATATTACAAGAGTTAAAAGCAAATAATAAGTGAATTTAGAGAATGACAATCTCTTGGAGCTAATAGGACAACGGGTTGCTCTACATAATTTCAAATGGGAGAGTATTCCACACAGAAACACCGTAGACGAAAAAAAACGAGTGCTGAAATTCAGCCTATGCCGCGGTACAAGTAGCAATCTGGTACGATCTGCTGTGAGAAAGGTAACATTATCACGCAAATAATTAGGGCATATAGAATTTACTATCCTGAACATCATACAGGCAATTCTAAATCGAATATAATTATCAAGTGAGCAACCCAGTATACTTTTGGAGTATTCAGAAATATGTTCACGTCGGCGAAGCCCACAGATGTACCTTTATATGCAACATTTATCCTATTACGACATATACTATTCAAGTTGCCCAAACCTTCACAGCCATAAGTTATATTTGGTAGTAACACAGCCTTTACAAAACAAATATTTGTATCTCTAGGAGTGTAGGATGCATGTTGCCATAAGCCCCTCTAAACCACCATAAATTTTTCCAACCTGAACATTTGTGGCTTTTTCTAATTAAGAGAAATATCAAAATATAATCCGAGATGCCGAACTGAGTCAGCGAATGGAATATGCACATCATTAAGAGACATACAAGGCAGATAACTATAGATTGAGATTTAGCAAGATTTAGAGTAAGATTATTCATTTTTGCCCAGCAAATCCATATTGGCTTTGATCACATTTAGATGCAGATAATCTATGCTTGTAGATAGGTACAACTGGACATCATCAGCATAAAGTTTGAGGGAACACTGCCTAGGAACTTTCACCAGATCATTTATGTAGAGACAAAACAGTAGAGGACCCAAAATTGACCCTTGCGGTATCCCCAAGTTTAATGTTTTATGCTGGGAATATTTCATTCCATTTGCAACTGCCTGTTGCCTGCCCGATAGATATGAGTACATAAACTTTAGCGTGGGGTTTGAAAGCTTGTATTCAGTTTTGAGTTTATTGCACAATACGAGTATATTAAAATTTTTCGAATCAAAAGCTTCACTGAAATCAAGCAGACCTAGAATTGTTGCCATATTATTCTCTGTGTTATTCGTAATATCTTCAACTAAATTTAGCAAGGCTGAGACTGTACTGTTCTTGGAACAGATTGGGCAGAGCTTTAGAGTCCATACACTTCAATATAACCTATAAGCTGGTCAAAAAGAAGCCTTTCAAGGACTTTTGATAAAACAGGCAAAATACTAATAGGTTTATAATCATCCTGTTGTAATAGCTGTGTTAAAGATGTGAGTAATAGGCCTGACTACAAATGGGAGGATTAACTTGAGAAAATTGAGTTTAATATTGTCCAGACCGACAACATTAGACTTGATTGGTCTTAGAGCCCCCCAAATGACTTCCTGCTCGGTCACATTCACAAATGAAAAATCTCCGTCATAATAACTTGTAGAGTATAATGCAGGAACGAAAGTATTAAATACAGCGTCTGCAGAACTACAGAAATAGTCGTTTAGCTCATCCAAGTTCAGGTGAGTATCGAGCTTGTCTATTTTGGTTATATTCATTGCTTTAATGTGCTTCCAGAGCTCGCGAAAGAGCAACTATGGGTCTAGCTTTTTCCGACTTTATTTCTCAAGAAGGTATAGTTTTTCCGGAGCAGTGTACCTTCGAATCTTCTCCAGCATTTATATGCATAATCGCGTTCAACTATAAGCAGTTCGATTTCCCTAGTAAGTCAAGGTGAGCTAGGATTTTTAATACTACAAGTTTTAAAAGGTACAAATATTTCGAAAAGGTAACATAAGTTGTTAGTGAGGTAAGTACATCACTTACACAGTATAAATAATCCCAGCAAATGTCACTAGCTGCAAGGTGTAATTCCTCTAGGTTAATTGATTTAAAGTCGCGATAGGTAATGTTACTAAAACATGCTGGAGATGGTGTCGGTACATTAAAGGATGCTACAATAGCTAGATGATCACTTATTCCCGGTGGTTATAAAAATCCAACATTTTATGACACACTTTTAAACATGTTGTATCCCTGAAAGACCGATGCGGCAATGAAATAGAATATTTAAATTGAAAACAATTTGGATTTGAAAAAATGGAAAACCTGAAAAAATTATGTAAACGTTAACGCGAATAAATTTAAGTTGCCAGACATGAAAGAACGTCAAGGAAGCATGGCAGGTTAATAATTTGTGTAAAAAAATTCTTCCAAAAAAATTTATGAAATTTTACAATATCATATAAGCTCATAGGGCTTATCACGCTATTTACGCCTTAGTTTTCGATTCTTTGCACATATTTATCGACGAAATAATGAGTCGTTCACGCCCTATGACCTGCATACACAGAATAAAATCTTGAGGGTGTGAGTCAGTGTGCGCCACAGTGACAAATTATCCACATAAAATGAGTTTCTCTCCGCCATCAAATACATAGTGTTGAAAGGACAATAACAACTATATTTCGGTAACTTTGAGGCAGCTGTATGATAGTTTCGAAAGGATCCAAATCAGAATTATCGTATTAAACACAATTTTTAATCGTCAAAATATTATGTTATTCATTTGAAGTCTATTTTAGCGCGCCTCATTTAAAATTGAACAAGACGGTCTAATAAAATTTAAAGAGAACTAGAAATGGGGATGAAAACATCATACCTGGCTATAAAAAACGTTGTTACTATTATAACAATTCATTTGAAGCGATATCGTCATTTGTAAATTAACGAAGCAAACAAACTTAGGACCGCAATAAAAGATTTACAAAGTCCAATTTGACTCAACTGAGCTAGATGGGCGCTAATGTGTCTTCAATTCATTATCAACGGAGAGCAAACACATGTGAAAGATATGTGCTGATATCACCAGTCTGGGAAGTAAATAGACCGCATATTTCAAGTTGAAACTAAATACTTTTAAAGGTAGAAAGTCTATAATCGTTTAAATTTTTTTTATACTTCTTGCTCGGATCACGAATTTAATTGAGCTTTCAGATTCTTTTTTCTCACTTTTGTCGTTCCATTTTTATTTGAGTTGTGTAAGAGTTGAAGTACACTAACTGATGTGCATGTGATAAATTACTTTTAATTCCTTGCGATTAAAGAAATGACACATGTTGGCATTTTTTGTAATTACTGCACATTTATTATTTGTGCATAACTACAACAAGATCAATCAAAACGATCTATTACAGTGAGAATATATTCCGTTGATTGGCGCAATAGACAGTTTTATACTATAAAACTAGACAGCTTGTAGTATAAATGCTCAATTTAAAAAATCGTAGATCTTAATTTTGCATCGCTAGCTCAAAATATTATACGGTCAGCAACATTATTTTTTATTTATTTTTTTATATTATTAAGCCAAGCTCAGGGAATACCCTATGATGCAAAACACAGCACGGCTAGAAAGAGATAAAGAAAGGATTAGGGGACATGAGTAAAATGGCAGAGATGCCTTTATATGTCTTGAACCTTCCCATTGCGAGTTCAAGGAAAAACACAAGATGCTAGACATTCGCACAGTTCGGGATAAGAAATCATCACAGAGTTTTACTGTACGGGCAAAATGTATTTTGAAGAATAAAGGATGTGCGCAACTTGCAGCTCGTGTATTGCATGTAGGAACTAATCTACAAGGGGTCAGACTAGATATATCATCGGAATATTGACGATGCATGTACCGATAATGGAGCGAATTAGGGCTGTGCTAAAGTGAGTCGATATGACCCAAATTGCCAATAAGCATGAAGACTCTCTTTTGGGGGCAATATCCAATGAAGCTCAGGCTGTGCGACCAGTCCCTGCCCAGCTGTGAGAATTGTTCTTCATTCTAGGTCTGATATAAGTCTTGTAGAGGAGCGCTAGAATTAACGGACAGAAATACTTCTTAGGCCTTTTCAAAAATCCAAGACAATTCGATGCTTCTTTGGCAGCAGAGAAGATGTGGTGTGACCAACTTAATTTACTGGATATATTAATATCAAGAATGCTTAGTGACGGTAAATCGGTAATTAATGCTCCAACAAATGAATTGGAAGTGGTTAAATGGTGATCTTGTTTCAAAGTGATGAAACAGCTTTGGATCTTAGATACATTGAATTCGACGAGATTCGCTTCGCTCTAAGCCAGGATATTGTCACGATCGTTATTCATTGATCTAATCATTCAATCTCGTTTGAGAGCTGTTGCATTCCGTCTGGAGTTCGTGAAAGTGTCAAAAGAGTACGCGAAATCAAGAGTACTGCCATCGGAAAAACTGTACATCGGATTGAAAGTAAGTAAGGGAAACCATACCATTTATTTATCAAAAAAATATATGAAAATACATGAAAAATATTCTTAAATTGTAGATGTATCTTTTTTGAACCCAGCAAAACTTTGACGCATATGTAAGTGAGGGCGGGGGGGGGGGGGGGGGGCAGAAGTGACAGTTACGGTTCTTCAATCCACTACATCAAAAAACGTTATAAGGTATGTGAATACAAAATGCGCATGTTGGCAATATACCCACTGGCCGTAGTTTGGTTATTTCATGAAAGATGACGGAAAACGTCACATGCAGAGATTAGCATTATCCCACTGTAATATATGAACTGTATATCAGATTAGTAGCCTTAGTAGCCTTACTTTATTTTTACTTCATGTGCAGCAATATGCCCATCATGCGGAGGTGGAAATAGCCCCTGGGCACATTGCTAGCACGGAATGCTCGTATTGTCAGCATTTAAACTCTTTACTTTTTTATTCTTACCTAATGTACTACCTATATTCAAAATAAATATTTCACTTGCAAGAGATCATTTATTTTATAATTTCAGACCTTTTCATATTATGGCCATATTACCAACACCGTGTTGGCAATATGGCCATTTACACGTTTTTTTCAAAATTAGGTAAAAAATATGTCAAAATAATTTTCCGCGACAATTATTATTTTTTTGGTTCTAAACCTATTGTACTTTATTACGATATATAATTGCCGTTTCTTATGTCTTCATTATCTTGTTAAAAAAAAATTCCTTAGGGTGGGCATATTGTATTCACTTACCTTATTTAAAAGCACAGAGAGCTACTTTAAATCCAATTTAAGAGACAATTTGGTGGAGAGCTACTGGGTTATGGAGACCACTATCATAAAACTATTATACGCATAGAGGTTTTAAGAATTCATTTCAAAATTCTTTCAAAAAATCATTATCTAATTCACAGGCTTATACAAATGCTGAAATATTCTGTACAAAGCTACTAGGTCTTTCGAGATTCCTTCGCCAAAGTTGTCAAATTTTATGCAATGCCATGTTTGGAAGAATAATGTTTATGTGACATGTGCGGAGAGTAAAATAATTCAAAGGTTAGTGTTAAATACGTCGGAATGCGCTCAAAAGTTGCAAAAAGTAAACCGAAGTGATTTTTTAATCGAAAAGTTAAAAATAATTATTGTAAAATCGTGAATACATAAGTTTAAGAAAAATCTGAGATCGCCGGTTATTTAATTACATTAGGTTTAAAAGTAAATATTTGTAAAATTTTTGAAATCGCCAAAATAAGACGAATGAATTCAAATTAAACATGCCCTGAAAAAAAATTTGTTTCTCAATTTTTCAAGTAATAAAATATAGGTATTAGTAATATTGAATGTAAATAAATATGAGGTAATTTTGAAAAGACATAAAGCGGTATTACTACTGTTTTGTAAATTTAAGGTTTGTAATAAACGATATTCAAATTATTTTTAAGACTTTATTTATAAAAATCTATAAAGAAATAAACCTGTTTCTCAGAGTATTTTTAAAAAGGAATTTGGAGCCGTGTAAAAATATGGTAATGATGTGCACGGTGTTTCAGTTAAGGATGACTAAGGGAGCAAGAGTTAATAGAAGGAGTCAAGACAAGAAAAAAATTTATCACAGGGGAGTTAAGATGTGTTATTTAAAAGCTTTGGGGATTTGTGATTGGGGAACTTCTTCTAGAAACGCGACGTATAAAATAAACAACAAGTCAAAACAAGATTTATCAGAATATAAAACTAAATAGATTTACGTAAGGGCAAATAACATTATTTGAGTCTAAATGGACATAAAATGGCTTTAACTGAGATCGAATAAATTTAAGTAAGAGCGAACGGTTTTATTAGCAACTAAATTAAAGTGAAACAAGTTTATTTTGTCTTTTTAAGCAGCCAATTGGCTGTTATGTAAAATTGAGATATTATTATTAAAAATACTTTGTCATTTAAATATTCTCAGATATGTATGGATTTAAATCAGCAAAAAAAAAGCTTTTTAAATAGTATAAAAGTACGGTAAAAGTCAGAACCAAGTCGAATATTCGATTGCAAATATGCAGTAAGCCTAATCAGGGGCAAGCAGAACCTGGACTAGTTTAAGCCTCAGACCGACTGACAATAACCTCCCTGAGAGCCATAACCTCCGGAGGCTACCATATGCTTAATATTCTACAAACTTGAGCGCAACAGCTGGCTATTAAGGGCAGCTCCAAGGCTGGTAACCTTTTCGGAGAGAGGTAATATGTCATTATTGAGCAGTATGGGAGGCAGTTGTTACGTGTCTATAGTCCCACTATAAAAGGCAAAGCAAGTCGACATCTTCTGATTCAGCAAGAGCCGGTTAGATTCATCCCAAGCGAATATTCGATTTAGATCGCTATTAATGCAAGTAATACAATCCTCCAGCATATTTGCACCCATTAAAAAATGCGGAGGATCATTTATAAACAAGGCGAAGAGTAAAGGACCCATAGTAGAACCCTGTGGAACTCCAGAAGTGATTGAAAGGAAGTTAGATATCAACTAAGACTTGTTGGAAGTGATTGGATAGGAATCCGTTGATCATTTTAATTGAGGTTCGGGAGAAAAAGAATTTATCATGTAATTTATGTAGAAGAAGTGTGTGGTCAACGTTGTCGGCAGCTTTGGAAAAATCAAGCAGACTAAGATGGATAGATGATTACTGTCTAACGCGCATCGAATATCTGTAGTAACTTTCAGTATAGCAGTCTCGCAGCTATTCCCAAAACTAAACTAATTATTTGCGAAGCCATCAACCTCTCCAGTCTTTCCCTAGGAAGCATAGTATACTTATAGGAAGAACATCGCTTGGATTATTAGGAGCAGAGTACTTTGGGAGTGGTAACACTATAGAATTTTTCCACTTTCGAGAAACGGAGAATACGTAAGGCAAGAATTGAATATATACTGGGTGTCCCGGAAGGGTACCGCCATACTGCACCCATAGAATCTTGACAGGAAAACGAACAGAAAAGTCCAACATGACATATGTATGTCCTATCTTGCGTAGTTTTGGAGTTATTAAAGAAAAACTGATTTTTCTTAGAATCCGCTCCGTAGCTTAATAAATACTTTGCGGAAATAAATCGCACCTAGTAACTTTTTTAGAGTAACAAATTAACTTTTAAACTCTTTATTAAAAATTTTCCAAGATGATATGCCTTCCTTTATTTTTGACTTAGAATGTGTCATCGTGCCTTTAGAACAAAATAAACCCTAATGTGAAAGTAATAATTCTTGGAAATTTCTTTTAAGAATGGGATGCGCAAGTATGGGATAAACTTCTTCATTTTATGACCTTTTAAATTCCCGAAACAATCATTTACCTAAAATCAAAGGTTTCAAAATCCCAAAGCAAAGTACCTGTACCTCCTGTCCGTGGGAAATCCCGTTCGGTCCCAGTTAACAACTTAGGAAATACCCGGAAGTGATGAATGTCCGGGGTTGGGATGTCCCTGGTAGATCCCATGCACTTTAAATAGGATTTTCTGTGGTTGTACTTAGGCACAGTTAACGCATTCAATAATGCAAAATCCCACTGCAAGCCTACCTAGGACGTCTTACGGATCTCCTAGTTTGTTGGCACGATATACGGGGGAATATCTGAGGATATTGTTTGATATTTTCTGCGTATGCCAAATTTTTTTTTTCTGGGTAGGAATTTTTACAAAAAAAATAATAATAATAATGGCTGGAATGGAAAGTATATGCCAAAGTTGTGTGCACTTGCATAAAACATAAATCCAATATTTTTAACACAAACATAAAAACACACAACAACACACAAACTAAAAAATCATGTTCCGAAATGTACAACTATAAAAAACTTTGCCGAAATAGAAGAAATTGGAGAAGTGAATACAATTCTAATATAGGTACAAGCATGTAGCTAACTTAAAGGACACTGTTCTCATGGGTTCTTTCAAGACATATTTTGTTGTTCTGTTTTTGTTCTCCAAAAATGACACACGTAAGCACACCAAGCAACAAATTAGTGCTTTCACCAGAGAAGCACGCGCGCCACGAAAATCAGATAACATACGGAAATAAGTTCTGGAAGGTGGAAAAACAACTTTCCAATATTTTTTCCAACATTTTCATGCACATCTCTTATGTATTTGTTTGTAAAATACTGCGAATGTTGCCATAGAGAGTAGTTGTGGGATATCCCAGGAAAATATCTAATAATTCCTAGGAATTAGGTCCTAAGTACATACTGAATACTTCCTGTTTATACTGGGAAAGTAATGGGATTTGTGGGACAAGAATGGGATGCTCCTGAGTAATTTTGTGCTGTATGGGATATATCTAAATTTTTAGAAATGATGAAGAAGACATTTATCTATACCAGGGTGTTTCGTTTCCGTTTAGCTGGTCCATAGAGCAGGAGGTGATAGCACCCGAGTAGACGAATAACACATTTTTTGCCGGGTGGAGGGGGGGGGGGAGAGACTAGTCCACATCAACCGTTTGACCAGATACAGGGTGATTACAAAATTATACTAGTATTTCACAAAACACCCTATATCAGGACATATAGTCACCGACTAAAGATATTGCATGCACAGCTTCATGATCTTGCCAACGACTGCTCAACCAACCCAAAACATCGTTAACATAACTTTTTTTTATAAAAACTGTAAACTTTGGACTCTCCTCTTTGATTTGACTGATAGCACCCTATGTGATATCTCTAGCCATTAAAGACTTATTAGCTCATAGCAATAATAACTCCTTAGAGAAGGGAAGTACAGACGGTGACCATATACCCTGTACTTTTTGAGATACATGATGTTTTGGGAATGACTAGCGTAATTTCGTAATCACCTTGTATCTCCCAAATGGTTTATGTGAACACCCCTCCACGCATACAATATTTTTATTCGTCTAGGTGAGCACTATCACCTTCTTCTCCATGGGCCACCTAGACGGAAACACCCTAGATATGAATCATAATTTGTCCCAGGAGTGGGCTAATAAAAATTTCACCAACATTACAGCTCGAAACCTGATAATATTTGAACTTTCCTTATCATCTTTGCATAGCGTTAGTATAAATGTATAATATATTATTTTCTATAGTAAGAGTATTAACACTTCATTTTTATCTGCTGACTGACCATATTTATGTCACATTTTCTAACGTTTATTCGTCTTTAAAAGGGTAAGTTACAGCGGAAAAATTGGAGTGATAAGAAGAACAATGAAGAGAAGAGTTGTCAGTTTTGAACCACGGAAGTGGAGACTCTGGCTTAAAGATTATTGTGAAGAAATGACCCCCACCCCAAATCAACCAACCGTTTCCATCTCGGTTCGGGGATGAGAAATTTCATGAGTTTACAATAAAACGTCATAAAAAATCATATCTCGATAAAGTAGCAACTGATTTTTCTGATCTAAATGTAAAGCAGTATTACAATAATATCTCCGAAAAAAAGTCGAGGACCTCCGTAATTTTTGGCACATAGTCAGATAAGTTATGTTCACAATGGAAAAAAAAACTACTATCTCCTACGTGTAGTGCTCCCATACAGTGTTACATTGGGTATAACTGGCACCTTTAAAAATTAGGTTATAAGTTCTTAATTGTTTTTTATAAAAAACAGTATTATGAGCAACAACAAAATTTGTACGATATTGCTGTATTTTTTAATCTAAAATATAAAGTATTTAGCCATTTGGATTCAAGAAATCGGTTCTCAAAATATGGTCATTGAAAATTATTTTTCATCGTATAAAATCACGAAATTGCTAACAAACCTAGCGCGACAAAAGGGCCATGATATTCCATACAAACTCTGAAAGTTTCATCCAAATAGTAAATGGTCGGGTTCAAAACTGTATAAACATATGTACGAGTAGTACATACATGGGTGGAAATTTTCTGAAATATATTTTTTTCCATTTTGCGTCTGCGCAATGAGCTTCTCATTTATTCAAATCTATGGTTTATTTTTATTTATTATTTAAATATATGAATACCATGTATTTATCTAACAATTATTCAATAAAAGCAAATATTGATTTAAAATATTTGAAAAACTTCTTTTTGTTTCTGTCCCCAATTATTACTCAGTCCTACACCTGCGAGCTTATCGCTTTAGTTCTTCGTCGGAAAAATGATAAATTTTTAGAATGTTCAGCAGTCAGTACAGACAGATTATTATTCAGACTGTCGATTAAGCCAAACATCCTTATCTGCGAAATGTGATTATTTTGATAGTATCTACAGAAGAAATCAGATATTTCTTTATGGATGTAGTAGGCAGATAGAATATTTGGCTCGAGCAAGGGCAACAGCTTAATATTTTTTTCAGCCTTCGGAGCTAATGTAATATGTATATATATACACACATAGGTATCTTTAGCATTTTTGTACAATGAAAGGCGTACAAATGAGGACGTGTTTTGCTTTATTTGCCCTCACTATTCGGGCACAAACAAACAAAGAGGTTCTTTTTCCAGCTTCTCACAATTTTTGCTAACTCACTCACTTATTATTATTACTATTATCAATGTGAATAATAGACTATTCAACTATTTCTAAATATGCACACTTTGAAGTCGCTAAACATTTTCTAGAATTTTGCTTGCTGTATAAATACGGAAAGTGAACTATCACTTGATCTTCATTAAAACAAAAAAAAAATGGTAGGTAAAATTTGATGTTAATTGTAAAGTTTGGATCGGAGTAATTTACTCAACTATGAGTCAACTGCATATACATACATACATATATGCATACATATATATAACACAACTCACTGTTTTTTTTATATATAATTTTTTATATAATTTTTAAGGTTACTTTGAAAGCCTCGAAAAGATTATGTAATCCAAAGTGGTCAATCGACTCAAATATAAACATACCATGGAATGCTATAAAGCTTGTTTTTAGTCACTGCTCGATAGACAAGATGACTGCTAGGAGATTAACTCGCGGATAAGAGTGAATGGCCATTGATATTGGCAACGGTTACAAACATATCTGTATACCAGATAGAATGTTCCCTGACCGCTATATAAAGAAAATATGTAATTAAAAATTTGGAAACCGGTTATAGAGGAACACTCGAAAGTGTTCCCATGCCCTACTACTATCAGACTTAATCTGAAGTCGTTTTGGCCATTGTATTTATCTACACATTATAATACGCGTAAAATACACACATGTGTATATAGTTTGTGGGGAAATATTGAATCATGAATAAATTGTGAAAAGTTTCTTTCTAAAATTTCACTACGAAATTTAGATACTACATTCCTGCAATGAGAAATATTTTTATCATTTGTCTCACTAAGTGAACAGTTGTTATCTAAGTGAATGCCGAATGGTTTGTACTATATTTAGCGATATTTTGATGGGTAAGATTATTTACAAGAAGAGTCGTCAGTGTTTTAAAAGACCGCGGTTTCACAGGTCCTAAATTTAAAAGCACATCACCACAATGATACATAAAATTTCTATAATGAATTTTTCCATACGACACCATGTCAAACGAAGAATTTAATTGAGTTAATAATACTGTTTGACAGTTGCATTGGTTGGTTGGTTTCAAGTAATAAGCCCAGACTACGTATATGGCCAAGTATGCATAAAGCGAAGTCTCCAAACAACCATACAGTACAACATCCAATATTACTAAGATGCTGTGTTGAAGAGAACCCCAAGTGAAGTCGTCCGCGGCAACTTGTAAATTACAATTTTAGACGAATGTTCTAAAGGAGTTCTATGGCTGCAAAATACGCAGTTAGGCAAAGACAAGTTTCTCCAGTATGTAAAGTTCTACCACCGTGGAGTTACAATTGATGAATTGATTTGCAGTCATCAAAGTAGAGGAACCTCAGAAGGTAAAGAAAGATGTCGTTCACCTGTTTTAAGAGCAATTAATTTTCCGAGACACTAGAAGAAAGATAGTAAATTTTGGCTTTGTATCAGGCAGGTAATACTGAAAATATTTAGATCTTGAATAACTGCCATCCGCGAAGGATGTGATAATGAGGTCACCGATTGATTTGATGAAATGAGGATCTGGATGTTGTCGCAAATTAATAATTCGAACGCGATGTAAAGCAAATGGTCTAAAAACATCGAGTGGAATGAGTCTTCATTTGATTTTATTGTTAACACACAGTTTTAATTATTAGTATGTAATAGGGATAGGTTAGATTAGATCACAAGGACTTTACTTCACAGGACCATGTAATAGGAACAACTTACCCATCTTTGTATTCCCAAACATGGAGGACACTTAAGTGGCTGGAAGGAATGAACAATAAAATCTATAATGTAAATAATCAAACGTATTCAGTTTAAAAGACCTTCTGATCACCATTGAATCTTATTCAACGTCAATATGGAGGTCAAGCCTTTCAGAAACCTTGAAATGATTCGCTGGGGGAAGATATTCAGCCAAGTTATAAAACATAAAATATACCTGAGTTATA
This sequence comes from Dioctria linearis, assembly GCA_963930735.1. NCBI lineage: Eukaryota > Metazoa > Arthropoda > Insecta > Diptera > Asilidae > Dioctria > Dioctria linearis. Next base: position 243,031,579 of record OZ005741.1, read on the forward strand.
TAGAACGGGATCGTTCTCTTTCAAAAAGCTATGCAATTATCGGGTCTATTCTATGAAGCACAACAAGAAATCATTATTTTGATAGAATGAGCATGAGCACTTATCTAATCCTAGGAATATTATTAGGATTTTTTCTTTTTAATATTTACTACAAGCACTATTCACTGGTAAAAGTTTTTATTAATGGGTAACTGCGCGAGAAATGACTATCATAGGTAAAACCTACAAAAGCATAAAGCTATAATCAACAGTAAAGTGATTGATGACATTGAGAATTTTAGGTAGTATAATGTGTTAGTGGAACATAATATACGTTTGGCCAACAACAGTAGCAAACGAAGAGAAATCAAAGTTTTTCATAAATTAATAAACATTTCAGTCTTACTTTATGCTTTCAAACATTTAATAATTTTTGTTTTCTACGCCCAGTTGGGGCTAATGGCGGATTGCTGAACCCAAGTAAAATACATGCACGGATACTTGCCACAAAAAGCCATGGAACTTATTAGGCCCGAATGTGTGAATTTTCATATAACTAATAATTTTTTCTTCCATTTTATATTTTTGAAGAATTATTACAATCCAATTCCAAATACTTTTAACATGTAAACAACTTTCCCACCGATAAACAAAATTCCAAATAATTACAAATCTAATGCCATATTAAAAAAAAACTTCCTTCTTCTGCCACGAGATTTGACCAAACTTGACATGCATCCAGGTGAGTTTTGAAAATGTGATCGGTTTAATGTTATGTTTTGTTTTCCTTTTTATATATCTTTTTTAAACAGTAACAAAATTATGCATATTTTTCTTTTTTGTGTCTCGCTCAATTCGTGGAGTCGCATATTTCATTAAAATCAATTTTCTGAAAAATTGGCCAATCATAGCGTAAGACCATTGAATAAATAACTAATAAGGAAACGGCATATCGAAAGAAAGCCAAAGCCACTCGACGAAATGTATTAGTGTGCTGTGTTTGTATGTATTCGTTTCGTCATGGCAGTAATGAATTCGTGACATTTTGAAGGGAGACATTTTTTATAATTCAAATTGCTATGTAAAATAAAAAAAAATTTAGCGCTTCCATATTTTCAGATAATGTTTCTTGGCGTTGCCTTTGATAATTTAATGCACTTGTCACAATGAAATGTCAAAAATCAAGCAGAATTGTCAAATAATGCACAACCCTCTTGTCATTTCCACCCCCGATCAGAAGGTCTGACTGCCATTGCATTGCTTAACCGTATTCGCACGATACCCCGCTTCCTTCTTAGTTATTTATTCAATGCGTAAGCCATGTTAATCTGGCGTATCGATTTCATCAAACGTTACGGAAAGTAAGGCCTAGTACTGCGGTCCGCTATAACTAAATTTTACTGAGTCTCTATTTGCGGACCGTTCTTTAGCAGCTAAAATATGATAACGGTGATTACTTTAGACACTTTTTTCCAATAAGTTGATGTTCTTAAATATCCTTTTTCTTTTGTAGTTGACATTTCTCAGAACTCTGAAATGAAATATTTTTAGCGCGGTGCTAAAAAACATCCCGGTCCGATACATTCAAGCTAAATTGGCTGAAGATTTAATAGTGGTGCCACCTCTAATCAAGGACAATAAGCTAAATTTATTGTGTTGATCATTTCAGGATAAATTTCGTCAATAACTCTTAACGCATTAAATTTTATATGAAAATTTAGTTTAGTGCGGACCTTAGTACTAGGCTGTAGCGTTTAAATGTCATTCTAATGTGGGAGGGAGCACTTCTGCAAACAATACATATACGTACATATAGGATAGGTAGTGAGAGAACAATTTATTAATAGCCATGCAAATGTTACCATTCGCGCAAAGGGGCTCACACTTGAAAGTAAATTTCACAGCTTCCAGCAGATCAATTTGACAGAAAAATATGTTTCCGTATTCTCCACTGACATGCCATGGACATAGCCTTTTTTGAATTTTTATAATTTTCAAATCTGAGGCCCTCCACCGCCCTCCACTATTGATATGGACAGTTCATTTACAAAAAAAATTTTAATCTGTGGTATTATCTACCAAAAATCCGTTAATTCACCTATGGACAACACCAGATCGATAAACTCATCTCTGTAGCTACTTACTGTAGGTAATTATGGGCGATATCAATGACTTGATAAGCAAAATTATACACCGTGGTATTAGCGAAAACTTAAAAAAAAAAATATAGTAAAACAAAAAATGTGTCGGTCTTTTATTCTAAGAAAACGTATCTAAGGAGGTGCCTAAGTTATTTATATATTTTTAAATAATACTTTCGAAGTTTGTAAGCATATATTTTCAGTTGATTTACTATTAACTATTTTTTTCATATTAAGGTATGTAGGTGAATACAATATGCGTATGTTGACAATATGCCCACTGGTCGCATTTGGGTTATTTCACGAAAGATGTCAGCACATGTCTTACACATAGTTTACCATTATTCCACTGTAATATCTGAACTGGAAATCGGGTTAGTAAATGACGTGAAGCGACTAATATCAGCCAAAATCGTTTTTTTAACGACGCAGTTCTTATATTTACGAAATAAGTTTTTTTTTTATATAGTAAGTAAGAAACAAAAGTGCTATTGTATCGCAATATCCTGTACTCCATAAATCGGTATTCAAGCTCAGATTGTGGTAAAAACTGATTGGTATGCAGTTAAAACATAACCTAACTTAATTTTTACTTCATGTGCAGCAATATATCTGCCATGCAGAATGGCATATACATATGGGCATATGACTAGCACGTGTTTGCTTGTATTGTCAGCATGTTACCTCTTTATTTTCATACAATTTAATGGTGTAAACTATTACAGCTATGACTGGTAAAGCTAGAAATCAGAACATTAGTAGCATGAGAAATGTGTGGGTTTAACCAGGGCAAGCAAAGACATTTTTAATTGTTCATTATGCGAATAATAATGAGAATAATTCTCATACTTTTACTTACGTAATGTAGTATAATCAAAATAAATATTTCATTTCCAAGAGATTATTTTGTATGATTTCAGACTTTTCCATACCTATATATGGCCATATTATCAACAGTTGGAAATATGGCCATTTAGATTTAGACAATTATTTTTTTTATTGGTTCCAAACATGTTGTACTTTATCATGACATATAATTACCTTTCCTTCTTTCCAGCAAAAAGCGATGAAATTCCATTAGATTTTCCCATTTGGCCAGGAGCCCACTGAAAGGATACCTTGTTGTTGATACACAACTTATCCACAGACAACCTGTACTCCCCCAGTAAGGAATGATTACTTTGGCCCAGTGTCTTAGTTTGAAAAGTTTTTGATTAAGTGGAGTCAGTACTCAGCAAAAATTTCGATTTAGATACCAGCGAGCCTGTAGGCAATAAAATTTACTATACGTAGGTTTGTGTCCTGAAAGTATGAAGATTCATATAAAATTAGCCTAGACGTAGACCGCAAGTCACATTAGAGACATCTAGCGTAAAAGACAGAAATCCAACATGCGACAATTTAAAACGAAAAATGAAAATTTGCAGTTCAAATAAATTGAAAATTTTTGACTAGAATTGACTTTTCTAAATTTTTTTTCATATAATTGTTAAATATACTATTTTGCTTTATATTTCTACAACTTTCAACGAAATATTGCAATTTCTCGTCGGTGAAATACCGGGAGAAAAAGTACTATTAGAGTATCACTGTTTGGTGCTGTCATAAATACAATGAAAACGTTCATTATCTTAATTTTTTTTTTCAATTAATATACCCCAAATGTAGCGCTTCATTACGTTAATGAATGTAAATTCATTATTTCTGGAACTATAAATCTTTAACGAAAGCTAGCATTGTAACAATGAAATTAGTTATTGATATAATAAATGTGATTTCTTTATAGTAATGTACAGATTTCCTAGCAACAATGAAGTCTATCAGCAAAAGTTTAATTAATACCATGAATGCTTTAATTAACACAACGTAGGAAGTTTATTAGCCCAATGATATTTTATAGATTGCATTTGTGAAATATATTTTGAAAATTTTTCCTTTCCTTAATGTAAGAATTTCATTACCTTAGTGATAGTTATTATATTCAAGAATATTATGTGGAATTTTAATATTTTATTTATTTTAATATTATATTAATAATTAAAGCGATGTATATGTACATCAAATATATTAAATATAATTGAATGTAATTGAATTAAAATTCTACATTATTTCAATGAAAATGTTAATGTTTGTGTTATTAATAAATTGTTTGTATGCTATTATTTGACTTAAAAATGTCAATGCAGTAATCATAGCCTAGGCACGCCTCTGTCTTGAAAAATATATAAGTTCATTTTTTAAATTTTCTCCGCAAGCAATGAAAATGTTAATAAGATTTTTATTAATTTTTAGATTCCCCCTTTACTTAGCAGACGTGAAAATTAAATTTTTGTATGGCAACCCTACGAAAATGTTCCCCGATCTTATTCATTTTGGAAAAAATATTTACAATTTTTATCAAAACACTAATTAAAATTTCAGCTCACTAGATCACTAGGTCAACGCGTTCTGAAGAAATTTACTAAACAAAAAACAACGGGTCGTATTAATTAATAGGGGGTTAATAGGGAAATATTAAAAAAATGCGTTATTGAAATACAAATTTTTAATTCAAGATACATAATAAATTTTTGTTTGAATTATACGAATTCGAAAGTAAAGTTTATATTTTTTCAACAAAATCAAATTCAATGTTCGCTACGTTTTTTCTAGAAATCGATGTGGATCAACATCAACAGTGATTTCCGCATCTATTTACTTTTGATTGATCTAGTTTTTTGAAAACTGGTGTAGAGAAAGTACGAATTTTTAATCTAATGTTTTTAATTTAATATTAAATTGCAAAAACTTAAAAAGTAAGTCAAAAAATAAGTCAAATATCGTGTGGATAAATATTTCAATGCAATATGATCCGTAAAGATCGGAATCCACTGGGACAGTTCTACTTCTGAGTTGAGTAGAATTTAATGTTTTAATGAATAACTGATATTATCAATAATCCACTTTTAAGAGACCGAATGAAAAATAATAATAATAACCCCGTACAATATCTTTGAATATCTATCATATTATGATCGGTACTGAAAGTATATTTTATGTGACTGTCGAATACTTTAGGAAATAAATGGAGGCGATATAAAATTTTATTGACACAATGAAAAATTTCATTAGATACTGAGTGAAAAGTTGCATTAATGTAATGAAAACTTTCGGTTACCGTCTTTATGCTAATATAGGTTTGAAATTTATTCATTTGCGAAAAGATAAAATTTCATTGGAGTAATGAAAAAATATTGTTGAAGCAATGAAGATTTCATTATTTAAGATAATTAAAATCTACATTGTCTCAATGAAACACTTTCATTTCCAATAAGTTTTTCTAAAATGTTACATTCACATTTTTCATTACATGTATGAAAAATTACGTGATACCAAGTAAGAATAAATTAGTGAATTCAAGTAATGCCATAATGAAATTTCATTAATTTCTTATACAGAAATATCGATTTTCTACATTATTTATACAATGAATTTTATTTAATGAACGGCATTCATTAATAATATGAAGCATATTTTTCTCTTTGGAGGCAATGTGATTGGGGTGTACTTTTTCGAATATATTATTGGATGCATGCTAGCTCCCAATGATATTTATTATACTGTCATGATAAAAACATGTTAAGGCATGATTTGCAGACGGCGCAGCCACCTGTCTTACAACGCAACGAGAGATATAATTCACTTATTGCACACAATGTTTTCGGAACATGTCATGCTCTTGCATTTTTCTGTAGAATGTCTAATTAGTCTAAATATAGAAATAACGAACGATTTCAGAGCTGAAGAATAAGATTTGAGGGTTTATTGCCGAAATAGCGCAGCAAAAAAACAGAGTTTCGGCAAAAAAGCAATAGTATACAAACGGAAAAGCGGTGGAAAATTTGGTCAGATATTCATGTCAATGCTTACACTTTATATTCAAATAAAAATATCGGCACTTTTCGTTTTGAAACCAAATCGATCTTAAGATATGTAGATGTAGAAGATGGTAGCATTCAAGATTGCTGTGAGAATGTACGAAGTTCTAATTCTATCCAGTCGGAAAAATTAGAAGAAATACATAGTTGCCAAAGAGTTTTAAGAACTACTAAGATTGCTTTATTCTGCTGGATAGTTCTAGCTTAGCATAATCCCAATTAAACGCCTCCTATGTATGATCGGAAAGATGCGAACATTACAACGGTGGTATTTTTAATAATTATTTATTATTCGACTTTTCTTATTGATATATAATTTTTATTAATTACGAAGAGAAACTGAGAGTTTTTTAAATGGCAAAAGTTTTGAAAACAACGTCGATAAATTAAAAAATTGTTTTGACTCGATTTAGTTGTCAACCATTTGGGGAGCAAAACATGTAGAACATTTGTGCTTACTATATATTTATAAACATTTGAAAGGTTAAGCAATGCATTTAAATATTTCATTGACTGCGCCTCAGATCCACAGACATGTATAACATAGACCGCTGACACTACTGAATTCGGTTATATTATCATGGGATCACTATTCTATTGTTGTCTCTTTTTGGTTTAAGTACTGTATTTCGCTGAACTTCCAATAATATGTTCTATGCGAAATCCACCATAGTTCAGTTTCAGTTCAGTGGATTTCCCATCTGAATATATACAATAGAAATAGATGGCAATACAATATTTGTAATCTTCTCTGTTCCTGAACCCTGAAACGGGGTTACGCAAACAAGAATTGTTTAATTTTATTTCCTTAAAAATCGCGTTTAAGTAATATTTGATCTTATAGGAAATAAGCTTCCAATAAAAATAATAATTTTGAATATATTTGAAATTTGTGGAGCTTGTAATATGAATGTTAAGTCGAAAATAAAACTTGAAATTAAGATAGTTTTTACACCCCTAACAACAAATCAGTCTATGTTATACGTGTCAGTACTCAGATCCGGATCAGGAAAAAAGAAGTACGGCTATTAATTCGAAAATATACTGTAATTTTAGAAACTGCGATTGATTTTTCATTCTAAATTTGTTTTTCTGGAATTTTAGTTAGAGAGAGCCTGCTGAAAGCTTCTCAATTAGTAGAAATGGGTTCAACACACCATAATTGCAAAATCCTATTTGAGACGTCATGTATACTATCAATTTGGGTATTCTTCTGTTTTATAAAAAATGATTGTTCTTGCTCTATTTGAATATTTCGTAATATTTGGAATGAGCTGTTTTTCACGTACCTACTAAACTAACTACTTACATACTTGTTTGTTCTTAACTATTCCAAACGCATTATGATATTTACGAAATAATTTTGTATATTAAGTTCCTTTTGGCAAGGCTAAAGTATCCACATAAATACTATTTTTCGACATTTCCTGGAACCATATTTTGCGCCGAGGACCAAGAAGAAAATTACCTCACATAGGGCACTACCAAAGATTAAACCGACATTTCTAGACTAACTGAGATTGTTTTTGTTTTACGAGTTTTTGTTTTCATAAATACATACATAAATATTCCTTTTAATATGTTTGTTACGGAGTGAGATTAATTAGACTTCCGCTATCCGCACCGCTTTCCAATGAAATTTCTCATCATGATGTTCCTATCAACATAAAACACACTGAAGAGCTAGTGCAGACGATCTACCTTAAATATGTCAAGACGCTCTGAGTAAAACCCAATCCTTTATGCACTTTGATATGTACTTTTCCAGTTTTCTCTCTTGAAAGTACTGCAATTACTGCAGAGAAGGCCTTTTGTCAAGCCCGGTCTTGGGAGATTGCTGACACAGCGATCACAGAGGTCTAATCAGTGTCGTTATCTCTGATCGCCTACCACAGAAGATCGACGATAGAGGTCACCTAATTGCCCATATAAATGCTTTTTAACAAAATCAAGTATAAATTATATCGTAGCAAGATTTCTCATTGCAATTTTCAAATTAGGTGATTATATAATATGATATAACTATGTATGTACAGAATTTCCCACTAAAGCACAACCGGTCAATGTTTATATTTTTGGTCCTTCTCTATCTAGATGTACCAGGATAACGATGGCAACTATTAACCAAAGCACTGGTGATAGTTTGTGAAGTTCCTACCATTGAACAGAAAATTTTAAGTTCCCAATATTTAGTTAATCGATTTGCAAATATAGCGCCGTACAATGTCCGATACTCTATATCGATTAAAAATTGACACTGTATTGAAGTTGGCGAAAAGCCCCACAATATCGAAGAAGGTATACGTACTACTTTATGCAGAAAAATTTCAAAGGACCTTACCTTTAAATAAGCAGGAGTGCTGGAATAATTTCTCATTCTCTTTTAAGTCTAATTACGGATTGCATCTAAAGAAGTCTTTGAAATGTCTTTAAAATAAACGAGATATTTCTAATTTAATGTCTTTTTCGGCTGTATGACCGAACAGAAAATTCGTTTATTTTCTTCCACGAAAGCAATTGAAGTACAACAAGCCACAAAGTTACAACTTGATCAAACTGTTGGAGAATAATGAATTAAGAGGGAACTATTCAAATTTCCAGAAAAATCTTTAGATTTCGGCGATCTCATATTGCCTCAGCTTACGAAACAGGCCCAACTAGGGCGTACGTTGATAAATTATTATATTCCTTCAACGAGGAACCTATTCAAGATATAATATGGGGGTTCACCCAGAGGGATTATTTTTTTTTTCAAAACCACAAATATTTTACTAGTGGTAGTTTCATTAAGAGGAGAATTATTTGATGAAGCTACAATTACGTCTAAGGCTTTAGCGCTAATGCAATTTGATGTTAAGTTCAAAATTGCAACTAGAAGGAAGCTCGCAGAAAAAACCAAGAACGTTTCTCTTTCCAGAGCCCCTAAATTTTTTTAAATTAGTTATAGAATGGTAAAATTCCGGGTAGTTCTCCTTTTTATCATTCTATTCTATTTCAATTTAACCACAAAACAATATCCACTACTAACCACATATGGAAATAAAATATATCGAAAGACGAGCTCAGATTGTTCAACCTTATCTAATCAAAATTATTGAATCAATGATCCTTTGCGAAATAAGTACTTGCACTTCTGCAAAGATATGTCATTTTGTCATGATTCGTCCAAAAATATTCAATATTATGACTTACTATTTTTGAAAATTATAGGTACCTACCTCGAATCCCATGAACTTTATTATGTTGTTTTTTTTATCCGGTCTCCACCTGTGGTTACAGTTTTTTAAGTGTTCTTTAAGATTCCACGGTATTATTATTGGAGAAAAATTAAAAAAAGAGAGACTTTCAAGAGAATATAAAGTCATATAAAATAAAATTTTGTAAATTTCAGCAATTTACATTAGTAACTGCCAAATTACCAAATATTACTGGTGGAAAAATATCCATGGCATTATATGCCAACTTCGATGCCAAAAGTTTAACGCATCGTTCTGAAATTTCTGTCGAAATACAATAAGGCAGGCCGACATGGAATTTACGGCGATACTGCCGTTGTACGTAAATGTTACCGGATTAACCCAATGGCAGCGACATTTCTATGTAGGTGCTAGAATTGTGTGTTTATTGAAAAAAAAATGGGAAAGATATAAGAAGAAGCTATTAAAAATATTCAAAGTAAGTTGCTTGGCAAACGAAGCGTAAGAAATTAAATAAGAAAAAACATTCGTTCTGGGGGGTGATTCTGATCTATTTGTCGTAGCTTAGTCGTGTATTTTTGTTACATATTTTGACATTTCACCTCAAATTTGTCGTACTTTAATATTCACCATATTCATTTTGATTTATTCTTTTCATCAACCACAAAATAAACGAAAATGAATTTGCAATGAATTAATGTCAGAATATACGACTAAAAGTACGACAAATTAATCAACTGCCTCCGAGGTTGTGACAACATTTTTATTCTATCGTAAATGGACATTCTACACCTAATTAGAGCAATACAAGTACTTAAATATGAAATATTATTTTGAAATTTGTAATGTGAAGTGTCATTTTCAGTTCATTCTACGTAATGCAAGGCTTGCTGAACTGAATAAATACACGAAAAAATCAGTTGAAAAGTTCATTTCATTTAGTCGTGTATTTTGACATTAAAGTACGACAAAAGATCAGAATCACCTCCCTGAAGGGTGATTCTGATCTTTTATTTCATTTTTTGCAAGTCGATTGGATCTTGATTGCAGTTTAAATTTTTGCCATATATTCATTGGTAAAATAATTACTCAGTTTTATTAAAGCCAATCGTGTCTTTTCTTAATAATGACATTTAAACGTCTGTGCCAGGGGCTTCCACATTATTTTATGTCCTGGGTAAATTTGATGAAAACTTGTCAACAATGTTTCAGAAAAATGCTGCGTATAGCATTGATTGAGAGAGAGGTTGTGACCCGGAGGGGTTATTGGAACGTATGCCAGAGCAACGCCCATTGCTCACTCTTTCGTGCGTTAAGGTGTACTAACGATGTGCTTTTTAGAACATCGGTGCGCACATAATATCATTGAAAAAGTAGGGATAGCACCTGAACGGTTTGTGTGCACTTCGATTCGAAATGTCAATTTTGAAAGTTCTTTAAGAATAAATCTACGCTAAACGTCAAAACTACTAAGCGCACCAGGTAGCGTAGTGTTACCAGACCGTAGCGTAAAAATGTGCAAACCGACTGCTGATGAAATGACAACGCTTCGGTCGCCTGAACGACATGATGTGTAAAAATGTGACATTATGTGACATTCTGCGTGGGGCTGAACGCACGGCGTAGGGTAAAATGTGCACACCGATGTGCTGGGGAAATGGCAACACTTCGGTCGCCTGAACGACATGTTGTGTAAAAATGTGACATTATGTGACATTCTGCGTGGGGCTGAACCACCGCGTAGGGTAAAAATGTGCGCACCGATGTGCTGGGGAAATGACAACGCTTCGGTCGGCTGAACGAAATCGTGTGTAAAAATGTGACATTCTGCGTGCGGCTGAATGCACGGCCTGTATAGCATTACAAACAAATAATAATATTCTCTAATCTGTGTGACCAGTTATAACGATGTAAATTTATTGCGCCTATTAAAATTCGAAAAACTGACAGTTTCATTTTAGAATTCTGGCGAGAATGTTAAGTTAGTATCTCGCATCGAAATAAAATTGAAAAATATTTTATTTCAATGCGAGATTATCGCAACAAGATTTTTATATGCGAGATTTTGAAAATCCAAAATTTGAATTTACGGTAATTTTACGCAGTACGTAAAACCTACGTAATCAACAGAAACTAAAAGTAATCAAAGAAAGGTGTTCTGCTTTCTTAGTAATTTTATATGAATAATTCCAGTATAGAATTCCCAAAAATATAGTATGGCTGGAAAAACTTTGCATGTTTTCTCCGGTTACAGCTATTTGCCAAGTGATGGCGGATATATCAGATATTGTCGTAAAATTTAAAAATGCTGTTGGCGTAGGAAGTATTGATTCCACAATGATTCATCTTCACCAATATTCGCAATATAACACAGCTGAACAATTTTGGGCTGAGGTCTCAATAAGAAAAACAATTCTTCTGGTAGATTGCAGTTCGGTAACATATCTCTAGCTACCTCTAAGTTAATTAAGTTTACCATTCTCCGATGCTTCAGTAGATATAGCTTTCTCTGCACTCAATTGTGTATAAAAAAAGTAAAGAAATAGACTAGCTGTTGAAACAGCAAATAAAGTAATGCGGGTACGATTTTCAATTAGGCCTCTTGCTTGTACACATTTCAATCCCACCAAACAGATGTTACAAAATTTCAACTCTGAAGACCTCTACAAAAGTAGTTTGCAAGAAGATGATGATGTTCTCCAAGCGTTTTCATCATTGTACGTGAATTATTTTTTTCTGTGCTGAAATGAAATAGCGCAAAAAACAATTTTTATTGCGCCTTAGTAATTTGGGGAAAATTTGTGTCAATTTCAATAATCCGTCTGGCAACCCTGTTTCACACATAAGTGAATATAAGGAATGAGTTAAACGAAAGTCGGTGACAAGAGTAATTGATAATTCTTCTAAATACATTTTCTTTTTTCATTCTTCCGTTTTATTTATTATATTGCTACGATAGGTTCAATATTTGCTTCATGGTTTATTTGAGCTTATCATACATGATTTGTAATGCAGTACTTATGAAAAGGACAGAAAAAGGTTCATTTATTAACGCAAATATTTTTTTTGCAAATTTTGTGTTCACCGGATTTAATAATTTCTAATATTTTATTGTTTATAGGGGAGACAGTAATAAATATGACTGCCTTCAAGTAATTTTATACAAAATGATAAATCTGATTCCTCAAAGCAACTCTCAATTATAGCTGTGAAGACTCATTACTAACATATCCCTCTGCGCTTTCATTGATGCAATTTATAAAAATTAATTCAGCATTTCAGCTGGTTTGGAAATATTTTGAAGGATATCGATAACATTTCTGCTTGCTTCTCCTAGATTTTGGTAAGATATTGCAGAAGAACACTAGGAACTCTCAGCAGCATTACCTTCGATTTGAGTCTGAGATTTTTCAAGTTGTTTAACCGTCTCAACATTATAACTGACATTTCTTAAATTTAAATTTACTGTTTTTGTCTGAATATCTTTAAAGATGTCAATTTTCTGTATGTACCCATTGGGACGAAAAACCAGCGCTTCTGAAAGGAGCACAATTTAAGCGCTTCAGAAAATTAAGCGAAGACGCAAGAAAGTCACTCAAGAGCTTCTATACCCATCGCTTGGATACAAGATGGAAGAATATTTTACAGATCTATCTAATCATCAAATTTTCCACGAATTTAAACTGTGAATTTTTCCCCACAATTGTACAAAGTAACGGATTTCTCATTTTTAATGTGAACTTTAGACTGATTAGGAGTAATCTGCTGAAGTTCTTATTATAAAGTGAGAATAAAATTGAGAATTTTGGGTTGTTTAATCAATTTAATGAAATTTAATACCACAAATAATCATGAGCAAGCGCCAAGCACATTACTAATATTCTCAAGAAGCAATGTTTAAGTCCTGTTATGAGGTTGAGGAAGACGCGCTGCGATGATTATTGAAAAAGTTCATCAAAGCTTTTGAAAAGACACCTTCAAAAAACTTCTTCGCCCATCATTTATCAGCACTTAGAGCGCTTCTTAAGAACAGCATTGAAGCGCTTGCCTTTGCCGACATGCCTATGTTAAAAAGCAATGGATTGGGTTAGGATAAGGAAGTCTGCGAGCTTTCAGGGAAGCGCTTCAGGAGGTTTCTTACAGTGCTCTTTTTCCCAGTGGGTAGGTACTTCTAGTAAACTTGGAATCTTATGGTAGCAACACAGCTAGAAAATAATATGTGCAAGGCTAAATTAGTGAATTACCACACAATATTGAGAGAAAAGATAAATGTTGAACACTTTGTTATAAAAATTTTGAGTTGTTTTTGTAATCTTAACTGCACGTTTTGTTTTTTTTTTAATGTAAATGGGGTAGATAAGAAAAGTAGTGTATCTGTGAGTCTTGTAGCATAACTATAAAAATGCACATATGAGTATAAACTTACTCCATAAGGGTTTTTCTATTCTTTACCACTCACACACTCATTTTTTCACTACACAGTCTTAGGTATTCATTAACTGAGTCAAAATCCTCTAGAATATTACAGAAGCCATGAAACAGACTCACTCACTACCACAAGAGAGCCCCAACTGAGTCCTTCCTAGCGAGAAATGAAAGCACTAAAAGCCGAATGCAAGATTGCTTCTTTGGATGCTCGCAGCGCTTCCCTATCGTATCCTTGTTCATATCGTTTTATAGTGAGCATGTTCGTAGAGGGAAACGCTCAGATGCAGATACTTAGGAAGCGCTTGTAGGGTAGTGCTCTTGGCGGGCTTGTAGGATAGTACTCTTGGAGCGCTTATAGGGAATATAGAAGAAATCAAGATAAGGGTTTTACAAAAAATTTCAGTTTTATGCTGAATGCGCTCCTTTTAATTTTGAATCTATAAGAATTACAAGGGCGCTAAACAAAAATACCAATATCGTTATATTATATTACTAAAAAAAAAACTGATTAGCCACACACTTCAACTGACTACTAAAAAGGAATGAAAATTCTGCTGCACTTTCAGATGTATATGAGCCATATTTTCACAGCAAAAAACAGATAGGTTATGAATAAGCCTAAACTCAGAGAAGGGATCTGCTTTCGCGCAGATTCCTATGGCTCTGGTAAAAGAGCGCTTCGGAAAAGATATAAAATAAATTATTACTTTTCAAAAGTAAATTGAATAGTTTCGAATATTAACTTCGAACGTTAATTTCACATCTGTTTGGCGATCTTATGAGTAAAAATTAATACAGCTGCAAATTATTATTACTCTGAACATTTTATGAAGATTATAAGGAGCAATATAATATAATATACCAGAAGAGTTTAATTTTTCCGTTATTTTTTCCCATATATTTTTTTGCATTGGGATCCTTGTGCACTAACAAACTTCCCTCTACACATTACAATTTTGTTTTAGTCCTTCTATTAGAACTAGGTTTTTATGTACGGAAAACTTTGTAGTCATGTAAATGGTGTATTACAATTTATTAGTGATAAATAATAATTATATGTGCTTGTCATTTCTAAAATAAAATATACTGCTCGATGATTTCACTTACATTCACCGCGTATATCGAATGTGAATGAAGTGAGTATGAGTCACACCAAAATGAAATTTCTAGGAGAGAGACTCACTTTACTCACTTTTTTCTTAATTACAACTTACCTGCATCTCGGTACTGATCTAACCATTCTCATTTAATCCATTACAGTCACAGGAACCAACCATATTGAACTATAGCAAAACAATGAACTAAGTACACTACTGCTTAATAATACTACGCCGGAGTACTGTCTGACAACCGAGAAGTATACTCTCGTTTCTTGATTATTTTCACCTGCTTTAAATATTATTATACCCTAGATGAAATCTATAGGGTGTAGTAAGATTGTCATTGCATTTATCACGCACAGAAATAATGATGGTAGAGCCAAATGGATTGGACACCCACGCATAATATTAAAATTTATTTTGATTTTTGCATGTCCGTCTATCCGTCCGTCCGTCTGTCTGTCTGTCTATCTGTCTGTGCGCAAGGTAACTCGACAGCGCGTATACTTAGAAATTTTGTACCCAGACTTAAAAAAAAAGTAAAATTAAATTCGAAAATAAGACAAATTGGGCCACTCCTTCGTGGGGTTGCCATACAAAACTATCGTTTTCCACTATAGATTTAGGCACTGTCTGAGACATAGAGAGCAGAAATTTGGAGCATGGTATTTTCATAGTAATAGAAAATAAAATTTCAAAAATGTACTAAATCGGGCAACCCCTTCTTAGTATTTCCATATAAAAATTTAGGATTTTTACGTATACTGTGAAAACGATCAGTCCTAGACGGTTTTAATGTACTGACAAGTTCTTCAGAATGTGAAATCTTATGAAATTGATTATAATCATTTTTACTGTCCGACGAGCCCTTTTAGAAATATTTCTGAAAAACCACCTCAAAAATTAAACTTGCACAGAGAAGTGATCATGTAAAATTACAAACGGGCATTCATCGAGGCTAGGATATCATAATTGGTCTTAGACCAAATCTAACGTTTTTACTTGTTTCTTTTAGCTTGTTTTGAGAATGCTTCTTGTAGGCAATTACTTTTAACAGTAATCCCTCCTCACTGGCTTTTACAAATAATTTTTTCAAGGACACTACGGAAATAGTCATTTGATTATTTTATTGGGCTCTTCGGTGCCTCACTCTTTAGATTTAATTGTATACAAAATAACTGCATCTATGAGAAGTAAGAATTACAAATAATTTTATTTTGTTATCGGCCTCTTAGGTTTTATATCATGTAACAAATATCTCCTTTAAATATATAGTATATTTCAAAAATAAGATTAAACTTTAAAAACTTGAAACACTAACAACATTAACATTATTGCAACAGTTGCTACCCAGACGTCTTCTCTTTTTACACCTGCCACTTTATTATAAATTCAACGTACAACAAATATACATAATACATAATAATAATGTACATTTAATTTCACGGAGCTTACGTAACATTTACCATCAATATATGTACATATGTATATCGGTGATGTCAAATGAACCTATATATGTATGTAACTGGGCTCAAAGTTGATTTTAGCGGCGATATATTATCATTATTAAACCGTCATTTTATGATAAATGCCACTAACAACATTGCGCGTGTGCACTTAAAATGCAAATGACAGCAAAAAATGGATGTGGCAATAACTGTGAGTTGTTGGTTATATTTTTTCTGAAGCTGGTTCGGCCTTCGGTCCATTATAGTAGTTGAGTGCATTGAGTACTTTATAATTTGTAAACAGTGGAAGAAATTTGATCTTATCGATGCACTGCCTTCTAGTAAAAGTGGAATGAGCATTCTTGCCATAAATATGACACAACTTTTAAACACACTGTTCAAAAAGCATAAACTCGTAATTACCTTAAAATTGTATGTTATGTTTTCACAAAACTACACATGGTTGCAAAACATAGCTAAATTGTAGGACAAATAATTCGAAAAGAACACGTCTTCAATTAAAACGAAAAAAATATATATATTTTAGCATTCAATGCTATTCACTCTTCGGGTTAAATGCAAAAGATGAACATAGTTAAACTGCTGTGATTTGGAGCTATATAAAACTTTTGGATTTACTTATGTATATGCGTAGGCATGCGTTTTTAAATAATAATAAAAAGTATTAACTAATTACGGTCCGTTCATGTGTTTTCGCGGATTATGAGGGGGTGTTTAAAATGTTGTATATTAACTTTTAAAAATTCGTACGAATATGATACAGATTAAAAGTTCTTTAACAAAAAAGCTGAAAAGCTATAAACGAATTTGAAATTTTCTAGAGTTTTCTAGAGAACGTACACAACCTGTGCTAAACGCTTTTCAAAACTGCTTTAACGCACTGGGTAAGTTGTATGGTCAAAACGTATTTAAGTTCTAATTTCAAGAAATTAGCAAAAACACAGGTTTTCGTTTTGGAGAATACGATAAAATTCAGATTCGTTTCTAGCTTTGAAAAAGAGTATATTTTAGTAGCGTTAAATATAAATATCAAAATATAGAAATGTATAATTAATTTTTGGTTACAAATGAATCGATAGAAGACGCATATGTAAAAGTTTTGGTCTGAGATCATCTGGAAGCAATTTAAAATTTATTTTCAAACGAGAGCTATAGACCACCTCAATTTTTGGCGAAACGATAGCTTATAAATAAAAACACAAAGACAATTTTTACAGATCCCCAATTTCAATAGTAAAAAAATTCTTTTTATTTTGCAATTTTTATCTATTTTTATTTTATCCTATACGAGAGTCGAACTTGAAAATTTTCAGAATCGGTCACAGATGGAAGGAATAATTTTAAGAGAATTTTTTATTTTTACGGTTCTTAATTAAATTAATAAAAACAAGAGTAAAAACAATCGCGTTATCCGGGGTTTGAAGCTGGGTTCTTCCACTTTCCGGGCAACTGCAGTGTAGATCAGAAATGAAGAGGCTTTTTTAATCCAGCTGGGAGATGAAGTATAACTAAATATCTTATGCGGGATGTCACAACATACATAAGTACATACATATTGTAGAGTTGTCTTATATACATACGTAAAAACATTTATATTATTAACAAAATTTGCTTATATAGGGTTTGCATACTCTTTTTCTTCGTCCTTATCTGAGTCTTCAGCTTCATATGCATACTTTTTATACCCTAGATGAAATCTATAGGGAATACTAAGTTTGTCATTCCGTTTGTAATACCTAGAAATAATGATGGTAGAGCAAAATGGATTGGACACCCATGCATAAAATTAAAAGTTATTTTGATGTTTGCATGTTCGTCCGTCCATCTGTCCGTGCGCACGATAACTCGATAACGCGATCACTTAGAAAGCTGAAGTTTTGTACACGGACTTTAAACAAAAAAAAAAGTAAAATTAAGTTCGCAAATGAGACAAATCGGGCAACTGCTTCGTGAGGTTGCCATACAAAACTTTCGTTTTCTACTATATACTTAGACACTGCCTGAGAACGCGTCAACATATAATCAATTTTTCTGTCCGACGAACCGTTCTAGAAATATAGTATGCGAAAAACCATTTCAAAAATCAAACTTGCATAGATCGGTGACCACACGAAATTTTATACGGGCATTCATCTAGGGTATCATAAGAATTGTCCTAGACCAATTTTAGCTTTTTTACTTGTAATGGTCTAATTATTTCCACAATTTCATGCTCAGTGAACATTGGAGCAGTATTAATATGGTTGTCCAGGTTCAAATAATCTTCGAGAATAATATCCGTGGCTAAATTCAGAGTTGTAGACACCGCAAATTATTGTGTAATTTAACGTTTTCGGGACAAGGAACCTCTAGTGGGAGAGGCATTACCACTCGCTATAAATTTCATGAACAGAAACTTTCTTTAGGAGGCTTTCAGGTACTTAATTACACCCTGATCACAAGGCTGTAAGCCACTTGTAGTGTTCGGAATTAAAACAACAATTATTTCGTGGTAATAGAAAAATTTTCAGCAAAATAAACAAGTAACAATTTCAAATTTCTCGATATTTCGTGTTATTCATTTTGCGATATCAGCATTAATTCACATGAAAATCATTTTACCGAACCGGTACTGGGGGTTTCTTTCGTTTTACGCAATATTTCGTTTCATCAATTTTTGTGTTAAGTGAACTCTACCCTGAATATTACAGCTGCAATATTAGTAGTTTTTTATAGCCCAATATTTTAAATTTAATGAAAACTTTACGTTTCAGCCATTTTTGGGTATAATGCTTGTTATTTTACAGCACTTGCATGTAAAAACCAATCTGGTAACACTAAGTTTACGAACAAAAATTTATATTTACACACAAATGGGTTAATTTTACATCTGAAGCTGTATTTTCACAAAACCATTGAAAAATAACACCTTTTTACAGCTAAATGTGAAGTTGTGAAATATGGATGCGCCTAGAGCCGGGATGTAAAGGACTCAAATTTTGATTCAACTCAAGCAGTGAGTCCACACAACAGTTGAGCGGTGGTTCATCGCTCGAAATTTGAGCGGACTCAATGCTTGAGTGGACTTGAGCGGAAACTGAAATTTCAATCAAATAACAAAATTTTACAAAAAAGTCATTCATTATATTATATTAATATAGTAATTTAGCATTTGCTAATTTTCTTAGCCAACATTTCTCTCCACTGCTATGTGAAGTCCTTCCACTAGTCTTCTTTTAGGTAAATCTCTACAGGTAAATCTCTAAAGCCGGTAAAGCACTGCACTAATTGCTGCTTATCAAGTTTGATCTGTGTATTTATACAGAAAAATGGTTTTATCAAAGTTGACCTTGGCCACGACTAAGCCCACGGGTTTATTACAGAAATCTTGAAAAACACGAAATGTTAATACGACTTTGCGTGAAACCTGTGCGCATTATCATGATCAAAATTTCACATAGTTTGAGAAAAAGTTTAAACTTAGGTATTGACAAGTCAAAAATAAAGATTTCGGGATTTTCATGTATGTAATTAGTTTTACAAAATTCTCAAATTCATGAAATTTGCAAAGTTTGGTACATAATAACGTAATCTGTGGTACATCTAGTAGATAAATTTTTACTTGTGTATGGAAGATCTTGAAGTGGAAGAAGAAGTGACGTAGAGAAAACTAGTAAAAATGTTTCGGTTGCTAATATATTTCGGTTTGAAAGTTGCTATTTTCAGAGACCAATAACTATCACAATTATGATAATATTGGAAAGAAAGTTCAATTTATAACAAAGATCGAAACTTTTTCTGTTTATTTTGAAAAACTCAAATTATTTAATTCAATGATAAAGGAAATAAACTCAATAATGTTAACCGTGGTAACGACAAAAATTTCTTGGTTTTATATATATTTTGCATACAATTTGGCGTTTTTAATTAATTTCATCACCGTTAGATGGAATGATGTGCTTTCGAAAGGCATTCACTTGTTTTGAAATCTCTGCGGCGGGCTGTTGTGTGCAGGCTCGCAAAATGTATGCCGCCATTTTCTGCATTATTTTTGCTTGGGAGGCGGGAAATTATTTTGGCAGTTCTATTTATAATCTATTTGTTTATAATTGTGAGTAACTATTATGGGACCTGTTAGTAAAATTGGGTTCAATAATATTATAGAATAAAGAAAAGAAAATTGAATATTGCTAGGTATGTAAATTTGTGTACTCGTATATGAAATGTTTAATCCTACAAGCCGTTACACAGAAAATCGACCAATTTTGTGTAATTTTCCTTTTTTTTATTTTGATGAAATTTTACAGGAAGGTTGGCAATATTAAAAATAGTAATTTTTTATTGCGATCCATTTATGACCGAGATACGGTCTTTTGAAAAATGTGGGAAATTTTGCTTAGTAGATGTAACTTTATCATCGAATCTCCATGAAATAAACGTTACTTATTTTGGGAAGCTTTGAGGTTTCCGAGAAAAATTAATCTTATCTCAAAATTTGCTTTCAAGGATAATGGATATTTCGGTTATCCTTGAATATCTCAAAATGTGCAGTCCCGATATTTTTTTATTTTATGGTATGGATCTTAATCCCTAATGGGTTTTAGTGGAGCTGTAGAAATTAGAAAATGGTTGTCGATAAAGTCAAATCTAACTCTTTAAAGTAGTTCTTTGGTTATCTAGTTAATAAAATGGTAAAACTGACATAGAGTAAACATTGCCAAATTTATATGAAAAATTACAACTGAGAGTTCTCGGAAGAGCTTTATTTGATGAGGACTTCAGTAAAATAAAATTTGCCTAAGCAATAAATGATGCCAGACAAATTACAAGAAAAAGTGTCTGACCAACAGCGCAGACTGCTCACATTTTGTTCGCCCCGTTCCTGCTCCTCATCTATGAAAAATCCAAGAACAAATCTAAAATCTCGCCATGCTTATGCAATTCTACTGCTGTGCAAATGGCCAAAATGCTTTGGAGTACAATGCACATGAATACCACAACATAATATAGTTTTGCATATACATAGAATGATTTGTTTCAATTTTCAAATGGCATACTTTTATGCGGTTATGTTCCACTGTGCTTTTGAGAACAGAAATCGTCAGATTTTTTTTAGATGGTAACCACCCTTATGATAAAAAATTGTGAATGCTGCGATAGTATTATAATTGTTGTTTTTTTTTTAATTAAATTAAACTGTATAAATGAATTGTTTTATTTTTTAATAAATTTGAATTCATACTAAAACATGTATTATAAATTTGACAGTCATAATAAATTGGTTTAAGAGAAAGTTTCAAATTTATTCCGACTTTAACTTTTATGCTGCATTCACAATGCAGAGTGGAGTAGCGTAGAGCAACTGGCAACTGGCATCCTTTATTTTCGAACACAGTAGTACATGTGGCTATCTCTGTTTAGCTCAGAGTAGCGCAAAGTGGCCTGAATATAGTATCTATTATAATTTCACGATGGCATTTACGAAAGCATACAAACTGGAATTTCGAACTACTAGCATGTAGATGGCGTGGAAAAAGCTCCACACTTCTATGTATTATAACTAACATGTTTTAATGTTATTTTCTGATCTAATATTTTTTATGAATGCTAATAAAAAAAAAGAAGTATTTTTTGCAAACTTCATTATTTAAAAACCAAAAAAAAATTGTTAGTTTTTTATCTAGTTTCGAAGCAATGTGATACCGCAACAGGTGCCTTCTTTTTCGGATTTATTGTTGGTTTGGCGTTGCTATGGCATTTTGTTATATTAATTTACTTTGAATAAATAACTAATAAGGAAGCGGGGCACCATGCGAATACAGTGTACGTGTTTAAGCAATTCAATGACAGTATGACCTATGATCCGAGGGAAAAATTACAAGATGGCCTACTGCCTATTGTACGTCAGTTCAACATTTCTGACATTTCATATTTTATGAAAAGAAGTACGGATTTGAATTAGCGATAATGTGGTAAATAAATAATTAAACGTTATTTTTATTTAATAGTGTTGTAACATAATTGTGAAATATTCTTTTGTGAACGATATTTTATATAATCGAGACTCCGGAGTCTTAAATTATCGTAATAAAGTGCGCTGTGCTGCAGGATCAAACGGCATTATTGTCGTGGGAAAACATTTTTCAATTTATATAGCTTTACTGATTAATAAATAAAAAAATAAAAGTAAAATATTTATAAAAATAAACAGCCATGGCAAAAACTTTAACATTTTCCAATGCCGGTTTGTTGGTTTACAATTCAATTGTAATTCCTGCCTAAATTATGTCAGTCATACAAAGGCAACGCCAAGAAACATTATTTGAAAATAAGGGGCGCTAAAAATTTGTTTATTTTACATAGCAATTTGGATTATAAAAAATGTCGCCCATCAAAATGTCACGAATGCAAACACAGCACACTAATACATTTCGCCGAGTGCCTTAGATTTTTGCCCGATATGCCGTTGCCTTATTAGTTATTCATTCAATGATTAATTTCAAAGTTCGTAGTTGATTTGGCGTTATTATGGCGATTTGTTACATTTAATTTCAAAGTTCGTAGTTGATTTGGCGTTGTTATGGCGATTTGTTACATTTAATTTCAAAGTTCGAATTTCACTCTGCGCTGTATTGTGAACAGCTTCGCTTTGGACTCAAAGCTCACTCTGCTCCACTCTGCTCCACTCTGCATTGTGAATGCGGCGTTAGGGCAGTAAACACCAACCATTCATGCATGATACAAAGATAACAAGGTATGGCCGATTCAAGAGGAAGTTTTTGTGTTGCACGTCACAGGGAGACAAGAGTCATTTGGTAAAGAGTGCCAATTATTATGCAAAACATCAAAATATTTTTATCTGTCAGTTAACAGAAAAAACAGCGAATAGTCTGGTTTAATTTTTCATTAGTTTATATAAGAGTATTCTCAATTGAATTTATTATAAAAATTTTGCGAGCCAATTATCTTTCAATTAGTTGCAGAAACGATTTTATCAACGTGCAAAAGAACAAATTTAACTATAATTATCACCGGAAAAGTGCTGACAGAAAAAATATTTCAGGCTTGAAGAAGAAAACAAATCCATTACTCGCCCCTGGCAAATGGTTGTACCTCCTTTAGAAGAATCCAAAGACTTAAAAGTAATGGAAAATTCAAAATATTCACAAGAGTTTCAACTTAATACTCTCGCATATATGTATTTCATTAATAATCAACAGGTGCTATACTGAATTGTGTTAAAGACTTCTTAAATATCGCTGAATGTCATCTGTTGTTGCGATATTTATTCGATACATCTGTAAGCGGCCCCTTTCAAAGAGAATTGATAGAAATCAAAGATCCTTACGCAAGCGGAGTAATTTCATGAAATAAGTCTAATTTGAATTTTTATTGGATTATAATATTTTTTAAACGTTTCACTCATCACAATTGAGAATTGTGTATTAAATTGTATTTTATATTTGAAAATGTGTCAATTGCTAAAACTGAATACATCTATTGTGAATTAAAACTGATTTTTAAATAAATTTAATCCCAATAGAAAGTAGTGTTGCGATTTCATCCAGGTTGTATTGGCTCACGAAAGGAATCCTAATCACGTTCAATTCCGCGAAAAGTCAACATCTTCCAGGTTTTCTGATTTGTTCTATAGGCTTGCTGTTGCACAATACTCACAATATAATTCAGAAAATATTTATGTTCCTGAAAAAATCTCAACTTGAGAAAATGACAAATCTCACTCAATGACTTTTGTCCTCATATGACGTAACCTCATAATTGACAGAAATCTCGTAAATTCTTGTATCATGCCATTCATCCATCCAATTAATCCATCGTATTACACCGGTGTAAAATTTTATCCGAGATTTCCCGGGGATATAATTTCTATTCGTTCGAGGATTATTTCGATTATTGACGGATGAGCCATATTTGAATTTAAGCGCCAATGACAGCCAGCAGACAACAAAGAATAGCACGTTTCCATGGAAACGAAACTGCGGTTAGAGATGCAGGGAATTTGAATTTTTTCTCTACTGAAGTAATTTTTAAATTTATGTAACGAAAAGAAAACTAAAAATTAAATTAATTTTCTTCATTACATTGCTTATTCAAATTTTCTTTTTTTAAAACAATACAACACAATACACCGAATATGTCCGAAGATAATGCCATATAAGCAAGAAATTCATTGTTTTAGACGAGTTTGTGTTTACGTCCAAAGTAAGCGGGGTTATTCTCGGATAGAAATAATCTTTACACAGGAAATAGGATAATCCTCGATGGTGTTTGCGGGCTTAAGTTGTTTTTTTATAATAACTCTAATATTTATTAGAAAGATTTAATTTTACCCACGAATGATTAATTCAACATAGGTAGATTGTATTTTTAGAGTATAGTTATTGAATTAGCATACCCACTTTCACTTAATTTTATAATAAATATGAAATTAATTAGCACACCCTTGTTTAATTTTACAACAAATTTGGAATTTTTTAACATACATAGATACTTTAATTTATTTGCAAACAAATATGTAATACAGCTTACATATTGTAATTTAATTTCACAAAAAATTTATAATTGAGCTTACTAACTTTAATTTAAGTTTACAAGTTTTCCGATATGCAATTTTACAACTTTTATAGTTAGGAACAAATTTAAAGTTCTGAAATTTTTTACTGTTTACTGTATTTGATTTTTAAAAGAAATGTATTCTGGGAAACCTTACTTGTAAACTTGGGCAAAATGTAATCTGATTACTGATTACGATTACAATCTGTAATCTTTAATCATGATTACATTTAGATTACAAATTTGCAAGAGTTTTAAAATTGTAGTTAAAAGAGAACAGAGATTGTTGTATTTCTTTTCCGAAATATATTATTGAAATCGGTAGTGGCACAGAAATTAATGTTTGTAAGCATTTATCTGTAGTGATGTCTGTGAATTTGTAAAGAAAATAAATCAAAGAAAAATTTCATTTACGGTTTCGCTATCAGAGACAGAATCTTCTTTATCATATCAAAAACAATACTGTATTTATTTATTTATTTAAAAAGTTTAGACGATAGAATACAGATGAATCCAATTAAATGCTACCGTATAAAAGTTTTCATATTGAAATTCAAAGTTAAATTCAGAAAAGAAGAAGAAACTTAAAATAGATTAATAGTACTAAACTAGATTTAAATTGCAATGTACATGTTATATGCAAAATTCAAATATTGTAAAAGTTGATTATAATTATAAAATATTAAACAGGTGCAAAAATACAAGAAAGGAAAAAAAAAAGTAAGACTAATGACTATAGGTAATATATAAATTTGAGTTAAAAAATGAACTAGTGATAAAAATTAAAAACTAAGTGTAATAATTAATTTACTGGCTATGAAAGATTGGAGAAAAAGCAAAAACTTACAAAGTAAATAGGAATTAATTGAGTATTGAGTATGTGGTCAAGTGGTTTGTCGGATCTCATCAGAAAGAAATCGTTTAAATGTCAGTAGGCTTGAATGCAATATATCAATGTTGTTGAGTTTAGTATTGTATACTTTTTGGATTCTGAAAGTAGGACATTTTTCTCTGAGATTGGTTCTGCAAGAGGGTAATTTAAATGTTAATGATTGCCTAGAGGAACGAGCAGGCACATAAAAGTTTATCTTAGTAAGAAGAAAGGGACAGTTTATAATTCCATTAACTATTTTGTAAAGGAAAACTGCATCCAGGATTTGGCGACGATTAGATAGAAGTGGAAGATTAAGTGCGGACAATCTATCAACATATTCAAGAGATGGGCTACCAAATTTATACATTAAAATTTTCGTGAATTTTCTTTGGATTGCTTCAATCTGCTCTGAATATGATGTGTAAAAAGGGTTCCACAATTGACTTGCATACTCTAGAATACTTCTAACTAATGACATGAAAAGTGCAATAACCGAATTAATGGACTTAAAAGCCTTAGTTGCACGAAAGATAAAACCCACCAGGCGAGAAGCCTTGGATGAAATATAATTAATATGGGCAGAGAATAGTAATTTGGAATCGAATATAACACCCAAATCTTTAATCTCATGGCATCATGAGATGGAGATGTTATCAATCCTATAATTGTATAGAATGGACATGTGCTTCCTAGTGTATGTTAGGACTTTACATTTAATTATATTCAATTCTAAGTAATTAAGGCTACACCAAGTCGCAAGCGTGTCGAGATCGTGTTGCAATATGCAGCTGTCATTGATGTCTTTGATGACACGAAATATTTTAGCGTCATCAGCATAGAGTAAACATTTGGAGACTAATTGGGAGGGAAGATCATTAATATATATCGAGAAAATAAAAGGCCCAAGAATAGTTCCTTGAGGTACTCCAGATGTTTGCACATATAGAGGAGACTGGAAGCCATTAAAGACAACATTGTTAACCCTGTCCGATAAGTAGGAAGAGATCCATGCAATAGTATCACTATGCAGACCAATTTGTTCCATTTTTACCAAAATGTGCTTGTGATTAAGTTTATCAAAGGCTTTTGTAAAATCGGTATAAATGGTGTCAACTTGCTCACCGTCATCAAGAGACGCTGCTACAATGTCAGTAAATGAGACTAAGTTTGTAATAGTGGACCTACCTGAGAAAAATCCATGTTGCATATTACTAATAAAATTTTTAGTTAGATGAAAGAGTTGTTTATATGCAATTTTTTCAAAAATTTGAGCAAGACTATTGGAAATAGAAATTGGACGGTAGTTCACAATGGAACTAGGATTGCCTGATTTGAATATCGGCGTGACATGGGAATGTTTAAGGACCTTAGGAAAAAAATTATTAACAATCGATAAATTATATAATTGACTTATTGGATCAGCTAATGAAGAGCAGCAACGTCTGTATAATAAATTGGGGATGTTATCCGGACCTGCCTTTTTGTCACAATTGAGCGTGTTTAATAATTCGGAAACCTCTTCTACAGATACAGTAGATAAACTAATGCTAGAAAGATTGTTAGTAAGGCTGTAGCAGATGTAGTATTAGTGTTGCTATTAGAGTATACTGACGCAAAGTGTGAACCAAACAATTCACAAGATTTAATCGGTGTAAATGATATCTCATCGTTGTATTCCATTTCCTTCGGATAAGTATTTGATTTTTTTAGGTCCTTAAAATATGAACAAAAAGATTTAGGCTGATCTCTTAAAGAACATTCAGTCTTATTTACATAATCTTTATGACAATTTTGAATTAATATTTTACAAGCCTTTCGAAGATAAGAAAAAGTTTTATATACTTCAGGATGCTGAAATAATTTAAATTTTCGCCTGAATTTTTCTTTAAGTTGGAGGACAAAGATAAGACGAGAATTGTACCATTTAGGAAATTTTTTATTAAACTTGTTTGTTACTGGTATAAAAGACATTACACCTTCATTAAGAACTTCATAAAATTTAGTGCATGACATTTCAACATTAGATGAGAATAGATTTGAATAGTTGATTGAGCTAAAGAATTCGTTTAAACTGTCATAGTTACCCAAATTAAAGTTTCTACGTTTAATGATACGATCACGTACTAGTTTAGTACTAGATTGTGTAAACATAATATCGATAGGTGGATGATGTGAATCGATGCGAGAGAGAGGACATATTGAAGATGAGACTTGTATTTTGCAAGTCTGTTATTTACATTGAGAACATGATTGTATTGTCTTAAGTTAGCTAGGGACATATTATTACGTAGAGAGCATGCCGCAGCACAATAAACTTCAGAGGGTAGAAAACAATTCTCATCCACGTCGAAAGACCAGTTTAAGTAGGGTAAATTAAAGTCCCCAATAACAAGAATGTTGGCATCATCTGGACAGTCCAGCGATTTTTCGTTAATATTAGATAAGATGGTATCGTAAGTAGCAGCAGAGGCCTGTGGGGGTATATAAACACAGCAAATGTACAATATAAAGTTATCATTTTTAATGGAAACCCATAAATCCTCATTAGAAGTTTCAAACGAGGTAACTCGTGAAGAGTTGAATCTATTATCTACAGCAATAAGGCATCCACCACCGTCTTTGGCCCCTGTCAATCCTAAGTTTCTGTCTTTTCTATAAACAGAGTACCTACTATCAAATATTTCATTAGAATTGACCCACTCTTGCAGAAAGGTTTCAGTGAAACATATAATGTCGTAAACATTGGAGAGTACAGCTAGTTTAGTGCTTTCGGTTTTGGATCGAAGCCCTCTGACATTTTGATAATATATGTTAATTAAAGACATAAGGAAAAATATTTATATTAAGTAGTAGAATGTACCTTCGAGATGAGATCCAGACAAGTTAGTGAATTAATAAGCTTTGGAGAACTATTATCCTCCTTCTTCATGTATATTTTGCCTTTACTAATCCAAAGGTATTTAAAACCACATTGATTTTTAATTTGCTTGGCTTTGTAGAATAAATACTTTTTCTCCTTTGACAATAGTTCATTTAAATAAATTGGTGAATCCTTTGAGGAACCTAAAATTTCAGTGAATAATTTTTTATGAACTCTAGATGCAGTTAAAATTCTATCTCGAATGAATTGAGAGCAATACTTAACAATAATTGATTGAGTAGACTGAGCAGATTTTTTAGTACCCCGTGTCGGGTGACGACGATAAGCTTTGATGACATCACCGGTTTCCAATGGCAACTCAAGAGAATCATGCAAACAGCGAACAATGTCCATAACATTTTCATTAGGCTTTATACTAACGCCTTTGATTTCAATAAAATTGGATAAGTGTATTGTTTTGTTATGTAGCAATTAGTGAATCTGATCTTTCATCTTCACTCTTGCTTTGAGAAAACTTTTTATTTTTACGACTCCAAATGAAATTATTAAATACGAGAGCAAAAATATTCGCCTCGTCCGGGGCTTGAAGCCGGGACCTTTCACTTTTCGGACAACTGCTCTTACTACTTCTTACTATTGAGCTAACGAGACAGATGCCTTCTTCTATTGCATTTCTTAATTTTTCTAGCCTATTAGGGCCACATTTGCTTGTAGATGCTAGTTTTGTTTTCTACCAATTTTATTTATTTATGTCCTATGCGGGACTCAAACTCATAGTTTTTAGAACTGGACACAGATGGAATAGAAAAATTTTTAGAAAACTTTTTATTTTTCCGATTTTAAATCAAATCAATGAATACAAGAGAAAAAACAACCGCCTCATATGTAAAGTATGGGACAAGATTAAAATAAATAAAATTGGTGTATAAGTTAATAAATTTAATTCAATCAGAACTAAAAAAAATAATAACAAGAAATCTACTTCAACCGAATTTATTAAAATGCAAATTACAACTGATTAAATCTAAAAATCTATTTTGAGGTAAATACTGCTGGCTGAAGATCCATATGAACGGAAAGTTGACTGGTCAGCATAAATTGCCTGGGAATAAAATGTTGTGGCCTTGCAACTGGCCTGCAATACTAGCAGTCTCTCCTTGGAATCATGCGAACTAGCATATTATAATGTGGTGGACCAATATGAAAAGTGTGGCAAAATCAAAGCATTAAAAACAATTATTGCATTTTTCGTGTTCAACGACTTTCTTATACGCCCCAGAAATCTAATCTATTTCGCTATCTTTTGGCACACATAATCATTAAGATCCCCGAATTTAAGTTGAT
This sequence comes from Dioctria linearis, assembly GCA_963930735.1. Lineage (NCBI taxonomy): Eukaryota > Metazoa > Arthropoda > Insecta > Diptera > Asilidae > Dioctria > Dioctria linearis. The sequence continues at coordinate 243,061,462 of OZ005741.1, forward strand.
GATCAGATTATGTGCGACTCTCTATCAATAGAAGCACAATTCAATCGTGTCTTGGAGTTTTCTATAATAAAAATTCTTCCATTTCAGACTGTTTCTTTTCTTAGAAGTAAATTTTAAAATCTCTGGAAAAGTTTGATTTGTAATCAAAAAAATGTAATTATGTAATCATGATTATGATTACATTGCATTAATGAATAATGGGTAATCATGATTATTAATCTGTTTACAAATGTAGTTGATTACGCCCAACACTGCCTACTTTTATCTATGTAAATTTCGGTAACTCTTAAAATTCCCAGTCGGATACTGAGCCACAGCTTGGCCGGAATCTGAATTTGGGCGATCGGCAACTAGAGCAAATGAACTGTTATAATTCAATGCCAAATTTGAAATAAATCTTATAATCATAATGAAATATAAAATAATAATATCAATATAGCACAATCATGCAATTTCGCGTAATACAAGTTTCAAGTTCATATCAGCTGACACGAAAATTGGTTAGATGGCCCATTACTGATGCACTTAGTACCAGGTGCTTATACAAGGGGAGGGTCACGCTCTCCTTTCCGGTGAATTTAAGTGGGAAACATAATGTGGCGCTGGACTGTAGAGCGAGTTGTAAAAGTTTAACAAGACGATTTTGGTATGGTACTGGAGGCAATATATAGTTCACGCCAGCTTTTAATGTTGGTGCTGTAGCGCACTTTTCCCAATTTTTATCTTTAGCACTGCTGCGTCAACAGTGGAAATCTGCGGAGCCGGCTAGCGATGGGCTGGGAGTTTATTTCTTTTTTGTCTCATTATGAGTATACTAATAGTGGGTATAAGCTGAAATACAATGAATGCTACACGCAATTGTCGACGTTAAAATAATTTTCGAATACATGCTGCAACATTAAGGCAAAGCAAATGACGCGACGCGATAAATTCGTCGACAAAAAGTAGAGTAAATTTCTAAAATTGCCGTGTACGACATTTAAGTTTGACAATTCGTGTTTTTGGTAAATCACGTACCTTTCTTTTAACTGTGGCATAACTGTGTATAAACTTTATATGCAAATATAGTTTATCTTAAAATATGTAAAACAAAATTTCGGCAGACATCACAAAACGTAAAACACAACTCAACTGTCTTGAAATGACAACGACAATGTCGCATTCATTGTATTAGGTCTGGGACAAGCAACGACGCTAGACGGTGTCGACAATTTCGTGTCGCATTAATTGTATTTCAGCCTTTTAAAATAGTCCTTCCCTCGTAGATCTTCATTTGTTTTTGAAACGTGTATGAATTATTTTGAATTTTTTTGTGTTTTTATATAGTATCGAAAAGTCGTCTATCATACCTGTCACAGGATGGTAAGTAATTTTCGAATAGATATTTATTTTAGTGTTTAATTGTTTAGAAAAAGGCATGTAATGCTTAGCAACCCGGTTATTACGATGGTTTTATATTTTAGTTGCGCCGATTACTCGTAATCTGATTTTCCGACATAAAATCGATGGATGACAGGACAATTTGGGTGGGGAGCTCTGGAGCAAACTAACTGACTTAACAAATTTTATTTTAGAGTTCTTTCAGTAGAACCCTAGCTCCATGCAATCAACGTATTGATTTTTGATAGCGATACTGAGTTGTTCAATAATTTCACGATCGTAGGAAAGCATTAAATTTTTCTTAGAAATTTACTTGTAAATTTTTCTTAAGAATTTTTAATGAATAACTATTCACCGATAACGGTCAAAATGAATTAGTGCATTGATTCTGGTGATTCACTTTTTCGTCCACAAGTACACAAGCATTCAGTTTTCATATAGACATATTTGACAGTTTTTCAATTATCTTGGCTGGTCTGCATGGTCTTCTTTACCCAAGTGGGGGCCCTGGGCACTTTATAATATGTGGGCCCACCTCACAGAAATTCTTTTTAAAATACTTTGGGTTATCAATAGGACTAATAAACGTAAAGTATGTTAAGACCTATCGTGCCCTAGAGACGTTTTGTCACGAAACTGTTTTAGGCTCTAATGTTAATGCGTGCAACTTTTGGGTGACGAAACTATCACCGCGCCTTTACGTTTATATGAATGTGCATGCACTCGTCACATTTTTGTCGCTGCTTGACCTGCCATTGTGATTTGAGCCGTTGTATAAAGCTAGAAAAAACCTTACATAACAAACTTTTTTTTAAATGTCTACTGCAACGATAGTGTAAGAGGAAGATATAAATAATGAAGCATTGATATAAGAAGTACAAATGAGACCACCCCTGTACAAAAAAAAAGAAGAAAAAAACTTTCAAGGAATACTCTGATAGCAATTTGAAGATAAAAATGTGTGGAGAAATATCCATGAAAGTGTTTATAGACCATAGAGGTACCAGCAAATCACTCTTCAGCTTCAATTGATGATCGCATAATGGTATTTTCATAAGTTATAGCAGGTCTCAAGATCTGTAGTATAAATTAATTAAATTGAGTTTGACCACTGAAAGTATACCATGAAAAAATGACGGAAATTTTTATATATATATATACTGGAGATGCAAACACAGTCACTATACGTTAATTTGTATGAACATTTTTTGCCATGTATAGAAGTACGAATAAATCCCACGGTCTACTGTCAGTAACCATATTCTAACAGCTAAACTAGCTTGTAATAGGCTGTCTTACTGATTAAAGGATTTGTCATCGGTTGGTCTACTATCGCAGGAGCCCCATCGATCGCGAAGCCTTAGGACCGGGCCCAGTGGACTCATGCGAAAAGATAGCACTGTTGTTCTGGGTCGCTAAATATAACATATTTATGAGCGTTGGCAAGCACTAAAGATATTTATGAGAGTTGGCAAGCATTTTACAAAATTTTAAAAGAAAAGCGACTTCTTCTGACTTTGCCTCTACCCCTCCCCAACAATCGAACATTTTAGTTGAGACCCCCCTACCATCGAAAATTTTAGTTATGACCCCTGCCCACTGGCTGCTGGTCTGTATACGCGCCTGCTTAGTACATAGATAATGAATGCATATTGATTTGATTTGATCTAATTAACACTGTGGCTGAAGCACTTTGTAAAATAGAGTTCTAAGCATTCCTTCACATCGAAGTAATTACGGTATGTGTTTGAAATTAATTGTTCGATAAATAAATAAATAAATAATAATAAATCTGTTCAATATATTTGAAAATTCATTTGAGTTTACTTAACCAACAAATGACTTTAAAAGACTTTTTAATCTTTTAGAAAACATTCTTTTCACTATACATAACACATTTATTCAAAAACATCCATAAATACGGTGACCAAAAAATCCCCTCGCTTAAGATCGTCATCGTATACAATCACAACCAAGTTTCTTCCCATTTCTATTTTATGTTAAGCTCAGGAACGAGTTTTCACACTTAGAGATTTAAAATTTTTTATGAAATTCAAAAATCGACATGTTTCTAATATTTTTTACAAATGAAAATTCAATCAGTTATACGTAGATATTCGCCGCTTTAAACATTAATATTCATTTAATATACATATTATGCATAACATAGGTACTTCATCTGCTTCTCAATTGAATTTCATTTATTTTCATTTGATAAAGATCAAATTTTCACATTAAAAACTGCAGTTTGCTCACAATTTCTGTTTGCATAGCTTTTTCAACAAGAAAATAAAAGAAACGAAAACAACCTCAGCAGCAGCAAGGAAAATATAACAAAAACAAACTGATTCAAATAGAACTGGTATTTGGAGGCAGTGCCGCCTAAAGTCGAAAAAAAAAAATTAAAAAAAAAATTTCAAGAAATATTTCAACTGTGAAACTAGCCTCTTTGAAGATTGTTTGGAATCTTAAGCAACGTGACATCATTCAAACCATTCCAATCCAACCAAAATCAAGAGCTGTTGGTAGTAGGTCACACATAACGATTGCGTAGGATGGGAGCATTCTGTTTTGCTAATAAAAACAATCGAAACACTGTACGAGAGGAGAGGAGAGGATAATGTACATCTTAAAGAATTCATTAGCAATATCGAATATGGAAATTGGACCTAATATTTCCGACCCGAGGCCAAAATTCAAATGATTAACGAAACCAAAAAACAAAATGGAATGGCACACACCAACCGACCGGATTATGTAAACTTAAATAATTATTTTATCTATTGGTCATGAATTAATTTTATGTGCAGAGAGCATACTCACTTTTGTTGAAAAACGTACCGTGAATTGTAATTAACCAAATTTTTTATGCAACTTGTTGCGCTTTCACTTGAAGAAGAAATCACTTCCAGCACGAAGTCACATACAACACTGTTGGGCAACTACTACCAACCACACACCATATACACAAAACTTAAGTTCACGTGAATTAAAGCCGAATTTTCTTGCCGACAATCCATCAACACGACACAACCGACTGACTTTGGGAAATTCGTCTGACTAATTCAAGCAAGCTTCGATAGAAAAGCTTGATGGAGTCTGCCGGCGAGGTGACCCCCACAACACATCTCTACATATATAAAAAAAATACAATACAATCTTAAGCTTCCCGCCTTTAGAAAAGTAGCATATAGAAAAGTGATCAGGCTCACCTATGATGTGTCACCCACCACAAGTAATTTCTCACTCTTATCGCTTTATTTTATGTCTTATCTCATAGCGGCTTTGCTGGCTCAAAAGAAAAGTAGTCGCACGCTATTTAACTTATCCGCTTCGATGTGTTCTGTTCTGTTTCTGGGCACTGAGCATAGGTGTATAGTTTTCCATTAAAAAATTAAGCTTAAGATGAAACATATATCTGTACACGTATTCTGTTTGTGTGTATATTATGCACAAAAACCTTTTAGGCTTGAACGACAAATACAACTCTACAAAACGTTCTAAGGGCAAGACTTTTAGGGCAAAGTCACAGACCATTGACTTTTTGTAAATTTTCAGTCATGCAATGTAAACAAGTGCTTCTAAAACTGTTGCGCGAATGAGCTTGAGCTTATAAACGACGACGGCCTCAATATCTTCACTTCATCGTGGGGAGCTTATGATGATGTTGATGGGTGCTAGGGTGGATTTTAATTTTCCTTCGCTAAACCCATTAGAGCCATATCGTGGAAAGCAATTGATAATTAATTGCTTCATGGAATGTTGAATTTTCAACTATTATTTTTTCGCTTAGGAAAATAGTATACGGTTTTTTTGTTTTTTTTTATATACATACATACATACAGCCATTCTGAGCACGGAGTTCACTATCTCATATTAATGAGTGTTCACTACCAGTGCTGTTGTGTGAACTCCGAAATCTAATAGCGTACTCCGATACTACTCCTTTAATAAAAGTAGGTACTCCGTTTTTTATATTAAATAGGTGCACGGTTAGAAATTCTCAAAAAATTTATACAATTTTAAATTTTTCATACATTCAAAATTATCACCATCGTGAATTCAATTTTTTTTATTGATTTTGATACTTGTCAAGTTATTAAATAGATTCATACCCTAAATGTTGTCAATTTAATAAAAAAAGTTTATCATAAAAATAATTTGGCCGCAAATTTCAGTTTAGTTATAGGGTGGCGATTAATTCGTAAAATTTTTGAGAGTCTGCCCTCTTACTCTTTTTTTTGGTAATATAAAAATAACAAAATTAAATAGATTTTTTAGTTCCAAGTAATGATTCAGTCTTCGATCAATAAAAATAATAAAAATATTAATCGTTTCTACTTGAATTTGTATAAAATGAAAACGTTTATTTATTTATTAAGTGTGGTGCCATTAAGAGTAATCTTATTTTGTATGACAATAACACTAGAATATATTGCAATGTGAAATTAGACCGGTGAAATCTTAGTGATTGGTAGTTATCATAACAAAAAATAGTTACAGTTAGTATTTCCTTTGAATATAATACATAGACAGTGCAGTGACTCTATCCAAAATTATTGGATAATTTAAAATGTTTTTGGAAGGTTTAATGGATATATTTGAGTGTCCTGACAGATAACGAAAAATAGTTAAAATTAAGAACTATAATGAAGAAAAGAGTTCATATTTAATATATTCCGATTTCATAAATTCAGATAAGAATGTATACATATTTTTTAAATTTGTTGAACACTATATTAATATTATAATGTCTGTATGTAGCCATAGAAAATAGCTCTACTACTATTTCCTTGGAAAGTTTTGTTTGCTTTTTTAAATAGTAATGGTGTAGATTTATCAGAAGATAGTTTCTTCGAGTACCACGGTTTTTTTGTACACCTTTGGTAATTGTTGGTTGAGTTTTGGTGATAGTTGAGTGGAAATACATCAAGAGATACAGTAGAGAAACTTTCTTATAATACTAGTCTTGATGTGGGTGAATTCCAAAGGAAATACTGATCTTGCTGCGTAGGAATTCTAAAGGGCTAGATAGCCTTACACGGTTACACAACCAAACTTTGTAAGCGTGAAGAATCTTCAGTATAGTGCAGGAGTCGGCAACCTGCGGCTCTTTAGTTCCATACGAAAATATTATTTATTTTATCAAAAAAAAAAAAAATTGTTCTGAATCGATTAATGAGGATTAGGGACCGATTCTATCTCTCAGCCACTTGTACTCAGTGATGCCACTTGGATACAATTGTAGCATTCTGGATACATTTTACTTGAAATTCTTGAAATGGATACGTTGATACCTTTTTTAGAGATGTATACATTTTTTTATTTTAAAATAATTTTTAAGCATATTATTATATTCTCAATTCAATATTTATTAAATGTTCATTTGACCTGAATTTTGAATCCTGAAACACTTTGCGTACAGCAAAAAAACATTTCTTCCTTTAATTGATATTTTTCCAAACACTACTACAAATCGGAAAGCAATTTTTAATGAATGGCGTATGCTTTTTTTTTCAAAACTATTTAAATTTTAACGACGATATTGAATTTTTTTGCCAAATTTAAGCATTCATAAGATTTATGTAATTTTGTTCTGCGTATTTTAAGTTTGCCGCATAGTTCAGCTCAGATCAACCTAATAAAAAATGTCTAATGCTTTACGTTGACAACCATTGATTCGAAAATCTTAGCGAAAGAACTTGAAGCAGAATATTTTGCTCAACTGGAAAAGAGTTTTTTGGTTTTTTATTAGTTATCTGTTAGTACCCAGAAAAAGGTTATGTTGATTTATTTTGTATTTTAAAAACTTATAATGATTGTAAAATTTGATACCGTAACTCGAATAGCTGAATCTAAAATGAGCTGAATCTAAAACTGCAAGGAAAGGGAGACCCAGCCTATGCTTTGGTAGAAGAATTGGTTTGTTTTGAAGAAAAATTGATTCTTTTTGGAGAAGATATTCAGAGCGGTAAATTACTTCATTTTCAATTTCTAAAGCAATATCGCGTTAAAACCAGTGCAACTGTTGACACGAATTACTTCACTACAGTAATAAAAAAAAATTAAAGATAAATTTGCTGACAGATTTGAGCAATTCAAAACCAACAAAACCGCTCGGCATTCATAGTAAATCCTCTCAACACAAATAGTAACGAAATCCACATTGAACCATTTGGAATTGATACTGGATCTGTAGAAATGCAATTGATATAAAAAGTAAAGCTTTGTGAAGTGGAAAATTTACAGAGTTGAAAAGCAAGTTGGAAGAGCTGGAGGCCCAAAAATGTATGTACGTAACGCAACAAAAGTGAACAGCTTTAAAAAAAATGCCGCGGGTTGAGGTGAGTTCGAAGCATGGAATAGTCTTCCAGATTGCTACAGTGAGGTGAAGAAGTTGGCATTAGGAATGCTGACTATCTTCGGATCGACATATTCGTGCGAGCAAGCGTTGTCTTGCATGAATATAATTAAAAGTAAAGCAAGAAGCCAACAAATGAAAATTTAGAGTTGTGTTTGAAACTTAAAACAACAAGTTATGAGCCAAATTCATCCAAACTTTCTAAAGCCATGCAAAGCTAACGCTACCATTTAATTTGTTTGCTCAATTGTTTGTTATTGAAATACAAATTAGTGTTGTAAGTAAATGTTTTTTTTACTTAAATAATAAGTAATTATCTAATAATGCCATATATATATATATATTATCTAATTTGTTGTGAAAAACACTACTTATATATGAATAAATAGATATTTTTTCTTATGAATAAATATATTAGTTTTTTTTTATCAAAAAACTTTATTTACGCGAGTACTATTTATTGTTGGCAAGAAAAAATTTTGTGGCTCTTTAAAAACTCTGAAATTTTGTAAATTGTAATTTTTGACCCTTCCATTTCAAAAGGTTGCCGAAGTGGAACGTCAGTACCACACACGGTTAGAACATCCATTGGAAATCAGTCTTCTGTGCGAGTATCTTCCGTTGAGAAGAATCTCTTCGTCGGAAAGAAGTTGTTGACTGAGATTAATATTATCTTGAAAAAATATTCTCAGCGTGTAGAGGTTTCCTATGAAGGTCCAATTTTCCCTCTTAGTTTTCCAAGGATCACCAAGAATATGAAAAAAGTAAGCTTTTCAATAAGGAATAAAATTATTTCGATATTAATTTCAACACAGAAATAGAGGTTCACATGAAAACATTATTTTTTCTTGAATGTTTTCTACCAATTTATCACAAGAATCCTCTTAGAATACATTATAAACCTAGTCAGATATTAATTTGTTTGTCAAGTAACGTGCGGTTAAATTCTTTTCGAACACTATTTTAATTGTTGCTGATAATAATTTACAAATATATGGTTGAATATGAATTCTTAATATTTTAAATATTTTTTATTTTCTTTTAAAACAAACTAGCAGAACTTATAACAACGATTTTAAATCAAGTAAGAGCTAGAAGTGAAAATTTTTTGTTTATTTTTCTTGTCCTAAAAGTATTAGCCTACTATCTCTGATGCCTTACGAAATCTTCCAGTACTTTCATTAGTTTCGAAATTAAAACCTAAAAATATCAGGTACAGTCACGGCACCAAATTCAATGACTTATATTATGTTGTCGCCACACACCATCCGAGCTTTTTCCCTATCGTAAAGACGACATAGTCAGAGCAATATATATATATAATAATAATATAATTAGTTGAGTTTTCTAGACTTCAGCTTGAAGTAAAAATAAAACGAATAAACTGTGTATTATTTGTAAACCGTAACAACATTATTGACACTTAAATGCATAATAATTCATATGAATAAAAGTAAATATTGCGTTCTGCTCCCCTAGCAGTGCATTGTTTGTTTACGGCTGCACTGTTTTTCTTATTAGAATCGTTCTCCCTTATATTTCTAGAAATCGTTTTATTCATACAGTAGCTCAGCTTCAATTTTACATAAGTAAATTACGTGAGAAGTGTGTACTGTGAAAAATTAAAAAATCGCTAGTTTCAACGGTAAATTTTGTTACTCCAGGCAGAGGTAAGTTTTTAAGAAAATATTATTGGGATTCCTATAATTTAGATGAAACGCTATTATGAAAAAAGAATTGTTTGCTAAGAAAGCCATTATAGCTAGAAAGGAGTATGATTCATATATGGTACAGTATGCGTTAGGTTAGAACTTCATTGGTTAGAGTTTTTGATTTTTCTAATTGCTTGCATTTAAACGTCTATTACTGTAATTCCATAGTGTATGATTCTCTTCTTTTTTCATGTTAATAAATTATTTACCTATTAGTCATTTCCATTAAAACATATTTTCGCTTTTAGACTATGTACGCTTCAAGTTCAAGAAAACGTCATACTGATGAGGACGTTATTCTCATATTACAAGATATTCCAAGTGGAAGTGAAGACAAAGATGTGGATTCTGAGGAAGAAGGAGATTTTGAACGTACAGAATTCTCCGCATATCCGCTGAAGAATTAATTCCTGAAAATGAGGAAGAGTTGCATGATATTTTGGGTGAAATTGGGTGATTTCGTAGAATTAGTTACAGCTGAAGATAAACGAAATTCCTAATGTCTTATCAGAATCTGCAGAAACCGCAAGATTGGGTATTTAAAAAAATATATATATTATGAAAAAACATTTCCCTACAATTTTTAAATATACAGTGCTGTGAATTATCCAGAGAAACCAATAAAGATGACTCGAACTGACTTAGAAAGATATTGGGGCATAATTATGTTTACAACTATAGTATAATACTCAAATTTGCGAGCATATTGGGACAGTTTTATCGGTGCGAGTTTAGTAAAAAATGCTATGCCTGTAAGCCTCTTTGAAAAGATAAGATCAACTTTGCATTTTAACAATAATTCTACGCAAATTACCAATAAGCTCGATTAAAATTTTGACAAACTACATAAGGTGCGTCCTGTGCGATTGACTCCTTATTAAAAAAAATTATTTCTGTACCTATGGAATGGCGACTTTCAGTAGATGAGCAAATTTGTGCAATAAAAAAGTGTCATCTTCTGAACAGTATCTTCCTCTATTATATGGTGTGTCGGGCTTTGAGTATAAATTCGAAATGTATACAGGCCTTGAGAATAATGCGAACAAACGGCTTCTGCACGAACCAGATTTCGGTGCCTCTAGCAATATTGTCATTCGTTTGTGCAGAGAAATACCTCACGGTGCTTTCTACAGAGTTTATTTCGACAATTATCACACGTCTATTCCTCTACTGAGCTATTTGGGTATACATTACCTTGGAACAGTTAGGCTAAACAGAATACCAAATTGTAAATTACCCACTGAATATGATTTAAAAAAAGAATATAGGGAAAGACTGTAGAATTTGTAGCTGACTTTGATGGAACGAACATATCCAGTTTGGTATGGAAAGACAACAAATGTGTCACTCTTTTGTCAACGTTTTTGGGAAAGGATTCTGAAAATAAGGTTACAAGATATGACAGGAGACTAAAATCGCATATCAAGATAAATTTTCCTCCTATAGTGCAGGAATATAATAAGCATATGGGTGGCGTAGATCTCCATGATAGCTTTATTGGAAGAAATAGAATAACAATATAATCACGAAAATGGTACCTTCTTGATTTGACGATAATCAACTCTTGGCTATTATATAAAAAAGTATATTTAGCAAAAGGAATTGCCAGAAAGACTCTTAACAGGACAGATAGTTTTCACAGTATATGTAAAAAACAGCAATGTTCGTATGGAAAAGCCGTTCAAAATTTCAGATCTCTTCGCTGACGCGTTCTTAATATTATGGCAATCCTATACGAAGGAGTTACCCGATTTGACCAATTTTGAACTTAAATCTACAATTATTTTTTTAATAGGCAAGATGGAAAAAAACGAACGCAGTCTTCATGAGGACAAACAGACAGACCCAACCATCATTATTCCTGTGCGGTTTAAACTTATGACCAAGTTAGTATGCCCTCTGAAATTTCATATCTTAGGGTTTAAAAACGTGCGACCCCATCTGGTTTTTATTGCGAAATTAACATTTATTACGGTATGTCAAAAATAATAATGTCAACCAAAACTTTTTTATTGTAAGAAATTAGTTCTTTATGTATGTACTTGAGAAAAGTAGAATGTCACAAATAAGAACATTGGAGCAAAATGGGTTATTCGTGACTTTTGTTGTGCTGTTTGTAAAAAAAAAAACATTATATCTATAATGTTTCAACTGCATTAATTGCGGTTTATATACTCTTCTCCGTTCCGGAGTTCTAATTTCCATGTCAGAAGGTCTTTATCAGATCAATAGTTTCAATGGTATCAATGACCAAATTTTGAAATTTAATTGGCTTAGAAATACTAAAAATATGAGGTAACATCCATAAAAAAAATCAGTCGACAACGGATAACTTCCTCTTTTTGAAGTTAATTAAAAAAAGAGATCAATGATTGTAATAACTTTTACTGGATTCTTGAAGATCTCATAAAAAAAAGAAATCGAGAAATTAAAATATTCTTGAGCTATGGATCGTTCGACCAAAAAAGGCAAAGAAAAGTACGTACTTCACCACTAAAATATTTTTTAGAGTTAAAGTTTTTAATATTTGTTATTGTTTTTGTTATCTTCAAGCATAGATTGTTTATGCGATTGTTATTGTTTATTTTCTGAAAAAAGGCACAAAGAAATTTTTATACTCTCAGGGCTAGGTACGTCACTGAGATACTAAAACGAATAACTTTTAATGACATTTTTAAATTTAAAATTATTTTTATTAACAAAAATTATAAAATTTTGGTTTAATATGATCGGCTTTAATTTTGTAGTCCTGTACTTCGTTTTTTTCTGAAAGTACTTCGCTTTGACAGCAAACGATACTACTCTTGAACTTTTCCAAACGACAGAACTGTTCACTACCCTGTAAACATTTTAGTGAAGAGCTCGCTTTCTCGAAGTAATCTCGAATTTGAGCAAGAAATGAGAATTTCGAGCTTCTCCTGAGATTCCTTCGTTTCTCTTAAGTGGAGGTCAGGTCCTTCGTTTCTCTGAGTAAGATTCAAATGACTCATCAGTTACTGATAATGTTCAAAACAAACATAATTTATCTGCCTAGACATCATGTGCTATTATGTCTAATGTTTATTTGATAAGTGATATAATTATAGATGCGATGAAGTGATCAAGATAATAATATTCACGGACCTTATTTTCCACTTAAAATGAATAAATGTCCATTTCCACGGATCTAATTAAATATCCATAAAAACTCGCTCTGCGCAAATCTCTTACGACACGAGAATAGCTCGCTTCTCTTAATACAGGGCGGCGCAAAAGTACTGGTACTGTAGAAATTATTTTATATGACATCGTCTGTCATTCTGATATTGAAAATTGTGTAATAAACAAATGTATCAATGTTTTTACGGAATAATTCATCAGTGATAAAAATACAACGTGAATTTCGTCTACAATTACTCCGTCCGGCACCGGTTGGTCACACAATGCGACGCTTTGCCACACGCCTCGAGGCAACTGGCGCAACATTGGATATACCTAAGTCTTGCAGAGCAAGAATAGGCCGTTCAGCCGGAAATATCGATGCTGTGCGCGAAGATATGAAATAGTGTCCAGAAACATCAACAAGGGGACGCAGCACGCAATTGGGCATTTCCAGGCGGTCTCTGCAGCATATTTTGGTCAAAGACTTGAAGATGTTTCCGTATAAAACTCAAATGGCTCATTAGCTGCTGCCTACTGACCACCGAGCTCGTGTAGAGTACAGATAGCGCTTCATAAAGCTGAACCTTGAAGAGTATGATTTTTTTTCAAAATTGGTTCTGAGTGACGAAGAGCATTTCCATATCTCAGGACATGTCAATAAGCACTGAAAATCCGCGCATTATTCAAGAAACATTTTTACATCCACTAAAAGTTACTTTATGGTGTGGCGTCTGTCCTGAAAGAATGATCGGACCCTATCTTTTCGAAGACGCTGCAGACAATGCGATCACTGTCACCGGTGAGCGCTACAGCTCTTGATACCCAGTTTGGAAGAATTGGGGGTGGAGCACATCTGGTTCCAACAAGACGGCGCCACGGCACACACAGCAAACGACACTATGGACTTAGTGAGGGACGCTATTCCAGGCGGTGTTATCAATCGTTTTAGCGATTTGCCTTGGCCTGCCAAGATCATACGATGTGACCTGTACAGACTTCTTTCTTTGGGGTTATTTGAAATCACTGGTGTATGTGCACAAGTCACAGACTCTCGCAGCCCTAAAAGACAACATTCATCAAGAAATAAGAAACATATCGCAGGAAGTGTTACGGCAAGTTATGGAAAATTTCATAAATAGGGCTGAAATGTGCATTAACTCTGGAGGTCACCATTTAAGAGGCATCATCTTCAAATCCTAATGCGACGAAATTTCATGGTACAGATATACATATATAAAAATCTAATTATAGTTTTCTAATTTAAAAAAGAAGAACCAAATAGGGTCATTACTTTTGCGCCACCCAGTATATACGAAATATATATAACACCACTAACACAAACACATTGTGCGTCTAATTTCGTTTTAACATCAATTTCGGTTTGTCTTAGGATCTAACGCAATTCGCTTTCGAGAAAGAATCTCGGGTTGATAAGTCGACAATCATGTTTCTTTTACTATGCTGCTAGTCTATTTTCCGTTCGATATCGAGTTCGATCTCGAAGTTTAAGCCAGAGATCATGATTTGCTAACAAATTATTTTCAAATCATGATGTTTGCAGGGTATTTTGACGATTGTGCTGACCGGTTTGGTAAAATCAGTAATATTACTGGACAGAGTTAATAGGTTTCACAAACTCAAAAAGTCTTTAGAATATAAAAGCTCTCCATTATGTTGATTTTCTTATCACCAGAGCTAACCTTAATTGATGTTTATCTAGTTTGCTCGCATCCAGAGACATTTTATTTTATCTCTTAAAAATATTCAAATCCATATGGAAATAGTTCCGGGTCAGTTTCTATCAAATAGGCAACAGGTTTAACATGCCCCTCATCAACTTTTTTGTAATTTTACATACGAACTTGAAGAGTTTGTGAAAACAAAAATACAAATTAAAATTTTTTTCTATATAATGAGTATTTTGTGAGCATGGCATTTTCAAAATTTCTGAACTTTTGGTTTGAAAAGCGATCCGTAAGGCACAGGAACGAAGGAAATTATTTTTTCTGATAGTGCCATCGCATCAGTTCCTGCAGTGCTAGAGCAAAAATATTGATTCTGCATTTAGTTACCTTTATTGACTTTTTCCGCTCTACCCGATGGCGCCTATCAGAAAATATAATTTCCTGCGTTCCTGGACCCTATGACGGACCGCTTTTTATGCAACCAGGAGTTCAGAAATCTTGTGTATTTCGTCTTTAAATCGCTTTTTTATCCATTCGCTGCACTCCTAGAGCAAAAGTATTGATTTTACATTTGGTTACCTTCATAGACTTTTTCCGCTCTGCCCGATGGCGCCTATTAGAAAAAAACAATTCCTGCGACCTACGGACCGCTTTTCATGCAGTTCAAATTCAAGAAATCTTGTGAATACCTTTAAATCGCTTTTTCGCCCATAGCTGAACCAAGCATTGTTCTAGCAAGTAAGTAGACATTTTTGGTGGATTTTATTCAAATATAGCCGCTTATAGTTGAAACTTTGAACTCCGGCCCCTCCCAGAGCTTGCCCCTCCCGCAAAAATGAAGATGCGGAATAACGAGATCTACGTAAATATCAAGTTTGGTAAAAAAATGTTTTTTTCGAAATTGGCCCCTCCATTTTCGAAATCGAAAAGTACGCTATCTAATAGCCAGTTCAAATTCCCGTACAATGACATATAAATGGTTGTCGTAGGTTAAAAACTGTACGAGGAGATAGAATCCTACGAAAAAACTGAAGATTACCTCGATGGGCACATCTTCCAAATGTTTGCTTATAACTTTTGATTGTTATTGTTGATAGCACTTAGGGAGGTCATTTTGGAAAGGGGACATAATGCGCAATTTTTTTTTATAGTTTTGGCAAGTTCGTGCCATTGTGATATTTCGAATAAATGTACACTGAAGCGCGACAAAAATTTTGGTGAAATAAAAAATTCTAGAGAAAATTGTTTTTTTTTTTAAATAATTGAAGGCACAATTATAACTTATTATACATTCTTAGAAAGGCCAATATGTGTTCTTTTAAATAAAGGTACAAGGTAAATTACTCTGAGAGGTAAGCGAAATCTCGAAAATCGATATTATCGATTTACTCGAAAGCCCAGCGGAGTTCGATATGAAAGTATCGAGACTTTTTTGACCCAAATGACCTCTACTTTCATCCCCTTAAAGGGTTAAAGACATTTACGGAACACCCTGTATATTAATTGTGTCGAAAGTGCCCCTGGATTGCTCCAAAGGTTGATACATCACCGGAAAAATAACTGCGCTATCCAACTTTCTGCCAAACTTCATATATGTGTTTGAATTCGCTGGGATTTTTCATCCGTCTTCGGTAGTTCTTTGATAAAGGGTTTGTACTTCGAAGGGTTCAACTTAGAAACCCTAGACGATTTTATATCCTCTGAGGGCGAATGCTTAAGCAAAACTAATTTTTCCTTCAGTACAATTTGCAACACCATAAATCTCATAGATCGATTACAAGTCGAATCGAGCAATAAATGGCAAAAGTTTTGACCAAATATTCGTAATCCGCGACCCCGACAATCCTAAAATAATAATTCGAGTTGAATCGGGCCATAATGACAAAGTTTGGCCGCCATCTTGATTTTATATTTCATAAAACTGTTAAAGTATATTGTCATGCAAGTGTGCGAAATTTTAGCTCAATGGCTCAACAGGAAATTGGTAAAATTAGCTTTAAAATTTTTGAATCGCGGTCATAGTTTCGGAGCTTCGAAAATCAATAGCTTTACTTTGGGAGCTATGAATTTTCACTAGATTCGAGTCGTCGTAATAATTTTTATTCCTATCGCAATTACAATAACATCTACGCTGATTATGTAATATCTGTGGTACACATAAGGTAAATTTAACTGGGTATTTAATTATCTGACTTTAAATCGAAATACACTGAGTATTCTGGAAAATTCTCCGAGAAATGTGCGAGTAATTTCAGGGTAGATATTCTACATATATCCCCAAAAATTGCTAAGCAATTATCAATAATAGCGTCAACTGGTAGTCGCTAGAAATATAAAATTTGTGTAAGCACATATTCACCGATAGACAGTGACAAATCAAAACAGAAATAGAAATGAAAAAAGACAATTCGAAAAATATCACCTGCATTCGCCTGAATTAATGCAATTATACGTCAGACATGGGCGTTACCATTCAAAAACCCCGATTATGTCTGTCATGGGCTTCGAATTAACTAGATAATTTAATTACCCTGAAGCAAATATCCAGTTAAATTTACATCAAATTTGTATCTCAAGCATAATCCACGAAGACGAATCGACGAATGTTTTTCGATATTATTTTTGACGCTGCACAGTGGATTATTTTGCGCAAAAGTCTGGCCAAAAATACATTTCCGGAAATGTGGACTCATGGACAAAAATTCGTTTTTATTAAAGCCAAAGGTCCTACGGTAAAAAACGTAGCCATTCTTTTTTCACTCGGGTCTCGCGTCATGCGATCCCGTCAATCAGAAGTTGCGCTTTAAGTTTACTCCTATAAAGATTGTTGTAATTTTGTGTTGTGATCCAGTGTGGGAAATTCCTATTATGGATATTTCGATACCAGGTATGTTCTTACATTTTATACATTATTTAGTGAAATCGATCTTGATTTCAAGAAATTAGAAAACATAAACGAGACATAGGGTAAAACACATATTTTTTATAATTATCAGTACAAACTCTTGGTGTTTTAATTTACTTCTAAGCTTGTCTATACAGTTCTTTATACTTCAAATTAAAGGGCATTTATCGTAAAAGAAGACTACTAACAAAATTTGCCACGGAATGCCTCGGATGTATTTTTTTTTTAATTTTTCTTATATAACATGTCCCATTATATGAACAATACGACATAGAAATTAGTTTTCTACTCTAGGGCCTTCGGGCGTAAAGTTTATGACTAGGAAAGATATTTATTCCATTTAGAATAGTTCCTATGTGCCTACTATCGACAAAAATTTTGATTTTATGAAAAAAAATTATTGGTGTGTATTCTGATGATGAAGAACGGCGACAAGATTTCAAGCATTAATTTTTTCAATGATAAAGCATCAATTCAAAGTTCGAATGGAAACAGCACACAAGAAGAAGATACACTGCTGTTTACTGTGCTCGATGTAACGCTGCAACTCACACCACCTCGACAATGAGGTACTTATAGATGTATTTGGTGCCACATCAAAAGAATTTAATGATTTAACGAATAAGCGAGACGTTGAAGAAGACTCTTTAAAGTTTGGTTTTTCGTCAATTAATGCAAAGATTAGATTTTTCGAAAACATTTTACTTCTTTCCTATAAATTTCCTGTACAAAAATGGTAACTAACTAACTAACTAATGATGGAAACAGTAGAAGGCGATTTTTTTCTGAATACGAGCTGTCTGCATCCATTACTGGGAATAGATAAATCTAATATATAGATTTAAAATCATACTTGAGGTATTATCACAAAATTAACATTCTCAGAATTTAGAAAATACGCAAGAGAGGCCGAAGAACTCTAGGTGCAGCTATATAAATAGCATCCAATGTCTCCCACGATCCATAATACAAACTCAATTATTTCACAAATATTTTCACGAGAATATGGTAACTTAGATGTTTTAAACAGACTGCTTAGAACGTCAGATCCAGTACTTATGTGCATGAGGAAACAACCAAATGAAAAAATGAGGTCCATCTCTACAGAAACTTTGAATTTTCTACTGCCTGCCGAGAAGAAAAGTTAAGGTGAACCCGGAAACGCCGACATTAATATTGATGAAGAAGAAATTTAAATAAATCGTACCATCTTGAAATTCTGATATTTTATTTTTAAAAAAAATTTTTCAAAATGCTTTAATTTAAAACAGATTCTTTATGAATGAAACAATTACCATGGATCCTTTTTATATAACAAATTATTTTGGCCACCTTTTTAGATCAAATACCCCACTGTAAGCTGTCTCAGTAAACCAAGTATTTGCGTTTAACTTCCTAGACTCTAATCTGTTTGAAAATGATGTCCCTGTCAAAACGAACGAATAAGATTTCTTATCTCGAAACGTCTGTATCTGTATCAGTGTTTTGGAGCCTTAGAACACAAAACGCTATGGCAGAATATATGGCCAAGACTCAAACGATGGCAACGGTCTTAACCCTAACAAATCAAATGTATTTTTCATTTTCGCTATTAACATACCTGCGATAACTATTCAACCGAATTTTCCTGTTGATCTATTAGAAGGATGTGTTACCCCTAATCCTTTTAATACATTATTTTTCGTTGGGACTGACTTAAATGAACTTACCGTGGCCATCAGTAGATACTATTAAGTCTGATGCTATCGATCCAGATAGTTTGTTACTGCGGTTCATCAAAATGCTCCCGTTCATTGGTAAGTAGATCTTACATATCACTAACACTTGTTTAATGTCATCTGCGTTCCCTAGTGAGTTGAAAGTAGCAACTGTACTGTCTGTGACTAAGAAGTCGTCTCCTCAATCTCACGCTGATTACAACCCAATGACTTTACTTTGCTTTTTGTCGAAAGTACTAGAAACTCTTATGCATAAGCAAATATAGTTCATTACTTCCAGCAACTTACTAATATGTTAGCAAACGGGCTTCTGCTCTTCCCACAGCTGCAAAACTACAGTTTAAATCTACTTTCAGACATAAGAATGTCTATGGACCGAGGCAAGTCGATTGCCTTCGTTCTTTTGAATTTTTTGAATTGCTATGATTGCGTAGACCATTGTATTCTTATCCAAAAACTGTCATCCTCCTTTCATTTAAGTACCCCAGCAGTTTCACCGATTAAAAGCTTTTTATATCTCACCGCCGTCAACAAGTCAAGATGAAAGATTCTTTTTCTCCTCAGAGGCCGTTTGTACGAGGGGTACCCCAAGGATCAATACTGGGTCCTTTGATCTTTTGCTTATTTATCAACTCTGATTCCGATCGATTTTTTGCTTGGTCCAACTATACTACTAAATTTTGCGAATATTGCCCCCTATTTTCTAATAGCACACTCATGGAATTAATATACCATCTGTACTTTTGAACGGCGTTCCCTTGTCTATGTGAAATACTCGTGGGATCGTGTTAAACCACAATATGAAGTGTTGTGATAATATTAATAAAGCGATTGGAAAAATTTATGAGCGCTTACGTATATTGTGACTTTCAGCGAAGGTATTATCTAATCGTTCTCGTTTATAAATCTATTAAAAACACATATTTTTCCTTGTTTCACTTTTGGATGTTTGGCTTTTCCAAAACTGAATAGTATCTGTACCCGCTAGATGGAAGTTGCTCTAAGTGACTGTATGCGGTTACGTAAGTTTGACCATGTGTCACGTTTCTGGTCTTGTTTGTTTCCTTGTTCTTTTGCCTCTTACCTTAAACGAAGGAACTTAGTTGCTTGGTATAATTTGTTAAAAGTTAATAAGCTAGAATACTTTAGAGAACTTTTCAATTTACTATTTCCCAACGAAATAGAAATTTGGCATGGCCTCGCTTTCATAGGATTAATGGAAAATTCTTACCTTGTTCAAAGCATCCGTCTGTGGAATGATCTCCTGTCACTCTACAGTCGGAAGTCAATGCATTTAAAAGACTCGTTAAAACGTACATAATTAGCTCATCTGTTTCCATACTTTTCTTCTTCTTCGCAAATGATTATTAGTTAGTTGGAATTACATGGTATAGCTATGTTTTCCTTTAATTTCAAATTTTTTATTTTTCCTGAATTGTAATTCTCCAAAAAAGTAAAGATCTTGCTCATTCGCTTATAACCTTCGCAGCTATGTAATTCAGTGCCGCTTTTGTTTTTATTTGATTATACACACTCTACACTTTCCAATACTACACCTGCCGATTAACTATAAGTACTTACCGTTACAATATGGCAGGTTTCGCTGTCGACCCAGCGGAGGCTTGCCTTTTCTTAGGCGCCCCTGAAGATCTCCTCTTCTAAAGCTCCGATCAGGACTCTCACATAACCTACTGCTGCAGAGCTATCTATTTCAGATCCATTTTTGGCCAGCTCATTTTGTTGCCTTGGATCATTATAGCCAGGTACCCATCATAGGGTCACAATATACTGCTGAAAAACACACGTTATGATGATTGAAATATTTTTAAATAGACGATAAGATTAAATTCCGTGGACAAATTTAAAATATTGGAAATTTTGAAACTCAAATGATATAAAAGCTATACTTATCTCCTTATGTCAAAATATGAAGGACTATTGTTACGAGAACTTAAACAAGTATAAACCAAATCTAATAGTTTATTATTGCATACAATTTAAATATTAAAATACTGGTTAAAATTAAGAAACTTTCTGGTCAATTTAATCCATTCACTTCGAAAAATTTGCAAGAATTTATAATAATATCTTAAGCAATATACATAAATATAAAATATTAATTCCATTAAAAAAAGTGTATAATGTTCTTTTATAAACTATGATAAAATACACGCATTTTTTGAATGTATAGATTGTTACCGTGACTGCATAGCACATAGGTTCTTAAGCAATATTCGTTTGCTATCAAAATATCGGAAGCCTTGGACACTCTAAAAACATCAAGAGTGATGTAGTATACAATAATAGTAAAGATAAATCTGAAAAAAGTGTAGAAGAAAACATAGAATGTTGGGCTGGCATTTGACGGAAAGATTATTCTAAGAAAACAACTAAATCAATCTTATCAGACCAATATACTCCAAGACATTTAAAATCAGAAAACTACTTCATGATCTGCGAAAGAAAATTATTCAATTAACGACAGGGCAATAACTGATAGAGTACCAGACGTAGTTTATTTATAACATGACTAAAACACTCTGTTTTATTATTATTATCAATTTAAAAAAAATTATCTTTTTTAGATACAAGACGAATATTCTTCAAATTTTGCGTAATTGATTTTGTTGTTATATTATGTATCTAAAATGTACATAATACTTCATTTTTAAAAGACCTCCAGGTAAAACGCGAACTTTTCCAAAGGTTTTATTCATCTTCTGTTATGTTCTGTTGTTTTTGTTATATTTGTATTTTTGTTTGCTATCATTTTTCTATATGTAATAACTATAGGAAGGAAAACTAGCGCAACTTTATTTAATACGAATTGAAAAACTATTAATTGTATTTAATTATAAGTATATCGTTTTTATATGCTAAGGTAAGTGGCTTGTCATCCTCGCCGGCTGTCATCCAATGGATTTATCTGCAACGAGAATATTAAAATGTAATGTGAGTATTTAATGCATAATCAGTAAGGTCAATACTAGCATAACCAGGGTGACACACACTGGGATCAAGGGCGGATACAGCGGGGGCGATCGGGGCGATAATCAGTAAGGTCAAGACTAGCACAACCAGGGCTACATACACTGAGATCATGGGCGGATACAGCAGGGGGCGATCGGGGCGATACTCAGTAAGGTCAACACTAGCACAACCAGGGTGACAGACACTGGGATCAAGGACGAATACAGCGGGGGGCGATCGGGGCGATACTCAGTAAGGTCAAGACTAGCACAACCAGGGTGACACACACTGGGATCAAGGGTGGATACAGCGGGGGGGGCGATCGGGGCGATACTCAGTTAGGTCAAGACTAGTACAACCAGGGTGGCACACACTGGGATCAAGGATGGATACAGCAGGCGGCGATCGGAGCGATCGCTCCCCCTAGAGTTCTAATAAAATCAAAATGTATACTATAAAAATTTGCGCTCTAATTCAATTAAGTTAAAAATATAAAAACAAAATCTTTTTAAAAAAGACTGCTCCTAAATTCCCACTTAAAAAATAGAAAATAATGTTTCCCTTCACTAAACGAGTAAATCACAAAAGTTACAAAATTTGCATTTAATTAATTTTCAAATTATATTACAATTGTGTATAAATTTTGAAATTTTCACGGAATACCAAGAAATCAAGATCTACGCAGTTCAAATTTTAACACTGTAGTAAATAACAATTTCTCGAAATTTAAATGTGTCTATTTAAATACTTACAAAATTACAGTTTAATGTTCATATTTACCTTTCTTTGGGTATATACCTTGAAAATTTTAACAAATTTAATATAATTTCAAAATTTAATTAAATGTAAAATGAAGGGAAATTTTAAAGAACTTTTGTGAAGTATGTATTCATCATAGTGAAGGGAAATTTATTTGTTATTTTTTAGTGCGAGTTTTGAAGCAAGATTTTTTTTTTATATTTATCAAGTATATTCATTTTTAGCCTGAAATTATTCTCAAATAAATTTAAAATTATATCGTAAAGGAATTTTCAGTACAAGAAAAATGTTTGCATTTTTTTCTGACAGAAAGCTTACAAAAACCGGGGTATTTGATGAAAAGTAGTATGTTGCGAAAATCATCAGATTCAGTTTTTGTGCAAATATTTAATTTAAAGAAAACTTACCAAATTAGCACTATTCGGAAATTTCTCTAACGAAATGTCGAAAAGAATTTATTGGAGTGTCTTGTGAATGTCAATTTCGGGGTGAAAGTGACTCCTAGGTACTTATATCGGCTTACTATTTGTACGTCTCCGCCATCATAGGTCCAGCGTTCTGATTGCCTTTGCTTGCCACCTCCTTTACTGAATATCATAATTTTTGATTTTTCGAGATTTACTTTCAATGACCACAACTTGCAGTAATTTTCGAGATTATAAATCATTTTTTGTAGTTTTTCAGGGGTGTCACTCAATAGCACAATATCATCAGCGTATTTAAGGAGACGTATGTTGATGTTACCTATGGTGACGCCTTCCTGCAAGCTTTCATGTAAGTCATTGATATAAAAAGCGAATAAGATAGGGCTCAACATACAGCCTTGTTTGACCCCTTGATTTATTTCGAAGTATTCTCAGACATTTATTCCGTTCCAAATCGCAGCTTTTGTGTTGCTATATAGACCTTTGCGTACATTGATTAGTTTGTAAGGTATTCCCAAATTGCATAATTTATAGAATAGCGCATTCCGTGGAATGGAGTCAAATGCTGCCTTGAAATCTACGAAAAAGGGGTAAACTTTCCTCTTTCTTTCTTGTCAACAGAGGTGGATTATGCTACGAAGGTTAAAAATATTGTCAATTGTACTGTATCCAGGACGAAATCCTGCTTGGAATTCTGTAAGTATGCTGTTGCGTTTTTCATATTTAGTGATTCGCTCAAGCAAAACTCCTGCAAAAATTTTAGCAATAACATTCATAAATATGATACCCCGATAGTTTTCAGGGTCTGTCATATCTCCTTTTTTATGCAACGGGAAAATTATACCTCTAACAAAGCTCTCGGGGACGTTTCCTGAGTCATATATTTGATTGTATACCAATGTTAGTCTTACTAAGAATGAGGCAGGGACATGCTTGAAAAATTCATAAGATACCCTGTCTGGGTCTGGGGCTTTGTTATTCTTCGCTTCTTCCAATATTATTTCCTTATCTAGTTCATGCACTAATTGTAATGGCTGGGCATATGAGAAAGTGAGTGGACTTAGGCCAGGATTTAAGATTTT
This sequence comes from Dioctria linearis, assembly GCA_963930735.1. Lineage (NCBI taxonomy): Eukaryota > Metazoa > Arthropoda > Insecta > Diptera > Asilidae > Dioctria > Dioctria linearis. The sequence continues at coordinate 243,085,600 of OZ005741.1, forward strand.
CAAAAAGTGTTGTTTTCTATGATTATGCTTTTCGTTAATTGTGCAGTATGTACCATTATTACTTTAACTTTGGAGTATTAGATGAGTCAGCAATGAACAATCATGTTCTACTTTGAAATGCACGTAATTGGTAGCAAACTGACTGACGCAGAGATTAACTGTACTTCATTGTTCGGCTTTGCAAGTGTTTTATAAATTTTACGATACTTTTGTTGAGTCTACGAAATTGAAACTGAATAAAATTTCTATTTGTAAAATATTTACATATGTATGAAACATTCGTAATTTTTTCATTTTACATTACCAAAGGAAATTACGAAGCAAGGTTTCACAATCACAAGAGAACATGGGTTCTTTTTGCTGAGTGCTGAAATTTCTTATTATTAAGTGCGGCTTAGTTTGTGTCCAATACAATTTTATGTGCACCACATAATTAAGTTCCATATTGTTTAAAATTATCTACAGGTGTATCAAATTTTGTATTGTTTCAATCTCAAATTCAATCACTCTTATAATTCTTCACATTATTAATGTGCTCCTGATACCATAAATGTAAACTGTCGCTAAGTAATGTAATATATGTAATCGATTTCTATCTTATTTTCAATTCTAGTATTAAAATTTCTTAATCGCCCCCTAGAGCAGGTGTCTGGGTCCGCCCTTGACTGGGATGCATTAATACAAATGTGACACATGCTTTACTATACACGTCTTATAATTGTATATTGACTAGGCTCACAAAGTCCTTCAAACCAAACCGACATTTTTAGTAGTATGTATTAATTGCTAGCTACTCTAAATATTATTTGTTCACACACACTTTAAAGGGGGATTCATGCATTGGACGAGATTTACAAATACCTATCACACTTTATTTAAGCTACTTATAGATACTTTAGCATTAAATATTATTAATAATAAAATCTAAATTTTCTAATTAACTATTAAATACTAATAATGGTATTTAATATAATATTTCGAAATGAATGCGCTACTTGCAAAAGCTCAAATAAAAGCATCACTCGGACTGAGGCAGCAATTCTTCTATTTATGATTAAAGGGATAGCACCTTTTACGAGTGGTCACCTTTCTTAATTTCCACTCTATTTTATTATATGATAAATTTAAAGAAATCTTACATCGTCAGATGATGTTGCCTTACCTCTTAACATATGATAGACAAAAACAATGAGAAATTGATTTTGATGTATTGAATAAGTAGTTTTAGCAGAAAGGAGAGTAGAAGGTGAAGGAATATGGAATTTAGCATCCAGTGCTGATAAAAATCACAGTCGAACGCTTGTTATTCAGTGAGAAACTCATTAACATTAATACTTTTGACTATTTCCTGCTAATTTTTGATTCATTAATCTATTTTTAATGAAAGCTCCACCTCAGCCAGACCAGCTATGCATCTCAACCGCAATATATATCTATGAGATTTAGATTTTGTGCTATTTTTAGATTTAGATTTAGATTTAGAGCTATTATAAAAGTCAATAGTTTCAGATATACATTTGCCTATTTTTTCAATTTTTACAAATTTGTACTTCGATCTTAGGATGAGAATTTCTTTGATCAGTTTGCTTTTATAAATTGTCATGATACAATTATTTTATATGTAAAGTTGCTTTGAAAACCATTCCATATTATCTTTCACGTGAAAAATTCCTACTTTTTGAATATAAAAATTATCACAGAGGTTATTTCTTCTGCATCTTGTAAATAGTTCAGGCAGAAAATACCGAACACATGATAAGATGAGTCCCTTGACTAAGCCAACACATGCAGACAGAAAATAATCAACACATAAGCTACTAAGCCAACATATGCCGACAGAGAATACCCAACACATGATTAGACGATCTACGAAAGCCAACATATGACATCAGAAATAAACCAACACATGATGAGCATGAGACACTTGACTAAGCCAACACATGACGACAGAAAATAACCAACACATGATTATGATATTAATTTTTTTTCTTTATTGATTTTGACTTTTTTAGTTATTCATACAGATTGATTGCTCTTACTACTTACTAATTACTCCTCTTCATTGCTGGATGACTGTAATTCGCCAAATATAAAGTTATCTAGCTTACCCCAGGACTTCAATTTTTCCGCTGTGAGTACTCCTTCGTACGGCTTCTGTGTGACCTGCATTGTCGGCGTATCTCTAATGTGATATCTATCATTTGCCAAGACCTTATCCACAATATAAGGCCCTGTATAACGTGATAGTAACTTACTTACTTCATTGTACTGCCGTGGGGGTCTATGTGTGTTATTGAACTCCTCTGCTTGTCTTCTTACGTATTCATCCATCCTTATTTTGACTCATTCCCTTAACTCTGACAGGGAAATGTTGTCTTCTTCATCATCTTCCTCGCCTTGAAAGATTTTTTCGTTGGTATGCGAAGAGTAATTTGTGCGCTGTTTGCTAAGTGATCCTGTGTTTCAGACCATTTAGTCCCCACTGCAACGCTGCAAGTGGGATGTCCCAGTCCATTGAATCTACATCCTTGGTCATGCTTGCTAGAGCAATTGTAATTGTCCTGAAGTAACGTTCGATTTGCCCGTTTGCTCTGGGTGTACAGACAGCTATCAACGAATGTTGTATTCCATTATCGTGACAGAGTTGTTGGAAACGTTTGGAGTTATATGCTGTCCCACGATCACTTACCAACTTGGTTGGAAGTCCAAGATACTGCGAAATGTCTTCTAACGTTTTAATTACATTGTTGGCTCCAGTGTTACGTACAGCTCTCAGAATAACAAATTTCGTGAACGAGTCAATGATTCCTAGAATATATAGATTCGCCGTTCTGCTTCTAGGGAACGGTCCGAGGTGGTCGACGTGTATGCAGTAGAATGGTATCACTATCCTTTTGACTGTATGTTACTGATAGCGGTTTTCATCGATCGCTGGTTTATGGTAGAGGCATTCCAAGCAGCTATTTAGATATTTTTTTAATATATTCCGCATTTTAGGGAACCAATACGTTCTCTGGATGTGTTCCATCGTTCTCTCCAAACCGCCATGTCCGAAATTATCGTGAGATGATTTTATAATACGCCATCGAGTTCCTCTGGGCACCACAAAGCGCAGACCCTCCGAAGTTTTCTTAAATATTCGCCCAATGCGGATCTCATACTCACGATGTACATTCGTTTTTTTGATTATGTTTGACGCTTATTCTTTCTAATAATTTGCGGATTTCTTTTAGCTCTGGGTCCTGTAGCTGCAATGTGGAGATCCAGTCTGCTTCTTCGGTCTGGACAACCATGACATTTTCAGTTACCGCTTCGCATTCAACTCCCGGCTCATTTGGACTTCGGCTCAATGCATCCACATGTGACATTTGTTTTCCCGGACGGAATTCCAAGTCAAAATTATACTCTTGAGTCTTCAGCCACCACCTGGCTATTCTTGACATCAAATCTTTCTTCTGATGAGTTAGTTTTAATGAATTGCAATCGGTCACCATAGTAAAATGTTTCCCCAGTAGGTAGTATTTCAATCTCTGCAAACTTTCTACTACTGCCAGAGCCTCTAATTCATAGCTATGATATTTCGCTTCTCCGGAGGTTGTTGCGCGGCCAATAGGAGACTGCCCTTCTCGGTTGTTGTTCGTTATATTGCATTAATACTCCAGCCAGTCCATAGCTACTTGCGTCTGTGTGAAGTTCGTGATTCGCTGTTGGGTTGTAGAGCACTAGAACAGGATGTGTGACATAACTTCCGCTTCAACTCTTCGAATGCGTGTGATTCCTTGATTTTCCATTCAAATGCTCTTCCCTTTCTTAGTAATCCGTTTAGAGGTGATGCAATTAATGCATAGTTTGGGACAAACTTTCGAAAATACCCCGTCAAACCAAGAAATTGGCGAATTTGATGGACGGTTTGTGGGATGGAAATATTTGTAACTACTGCTGTTTTGAGTTCTCCCGGTTTCATCGTAGCTTGACAAATCTCGTGGACCAAGTGGGTTAATCTATCTTAAAAATTTTTACATTTATTGATGTTCAATGTTAGTCCCATTTTTAGTAGTGTATTGAGTAGTGCATTTACAACCTGCAATCTTTCTGCCACCGTTTCTGTAGGTATAAGTACGTCATCCGTATACATATATAAATGTCTTTGTCTTTTATGTCTTCCCGCAATTAATTCATTAGACGAAGAAAAATCGCTGGTGATTTTGTTAATCCAAATGCGACTCTCTTATATTGGAATTTTCTATCTGGTGTGAAGGTTGGTTGTGTAGGCTCGTGACTTCTCCTCCATTGGTATTTGATAATAACCGCTAAGCATATCAGAGCAGTAATTTTGATTTATTCCTATTTTAATAATGCCGGCAGTATGTTGTTCAAGGCTTGAGCTTTTTCGTAATTTCGAGGAAAGTGCACTTAATATGACTGTTCACAATAACACAGAGAAAAATTATCATTTTGAGCATTAAAGAACACTTCACACGTTTTGCCGCCCAAAAACTGAAAATCTTCCAACTATTTTTTGTATCACAATTATTAGAAAAATAAAAAATAAAAATATATATATATATATATATATATATATTTTTTTTTTGAGGCCTATAATCATATATGTGCTGGGTATAATAACTAAGTTTTTAATACGTTAATCTCAGAAGAAATATTTAACTGGTATTTATAACGAAACGAGTGTGTAGGAATTTATATTGGAACACATGTAAATCACTAAAGCAAGAACGAATTGATTGAGAGCACAGGAAGCTTATTACGTTGGCAATTGAGAGAATTTTTTTACGGCCAGACTTATATTCCTTAGGTAACACAATTTAAAATTTGTTTTTTTTTTATGAAATTTATTTTCAATACACAGAACTAGACTCAGGCGTGCTAACCCACCGACCGACCCGACAGTACAGGTAGAAACTTTTGCTCAGAAGGTATTGTGCGTGCAGATGACCGTGGAAGTGTAACTTGCCCAAACCTTAATACATTTTTTTTTCAATAAAATTACACATATATTTGAGTTCGAACAATTATATGGTGTTCCAATTTTAACTGAAGATTACGCAATTCAAGATAAGACTGACACAGTTATGATTCCGCACTATATTTGTATTGCCCTTGCAGTCTCTGTTTTTTTTATATGCACTTCATTCTTTATTCACATATGAATATCACATCACTTATTTTTATTCTTTTTACACTTTCGTACTATACCGTGGGAAAAAAAAGGAATCTGATTTTTTAATTAATTTTTCTCCGCGCGCGGTTTAATATCCCACTTCTGAAATTTGTAGTGAATATTAATCTACTCGCGAGTTCGCCCAAAACTAGAATGACAAATCCAGAAGTTTAATCTGGATTCTCATCCTCAAACAAGCGAGCCGACTTCAGGTTAATGTTAATTATTTACTCGGGTGGGTTTTTCCCGAGAGTTGATCATGCCATTTTCCAGGTTACATTTATTACCCTTTCACGGTGGCATCTTTGAGGCTGCATTACTGTACACCTTTCTTGGTATATCACTTCATTACGAGCGTCTGCTTTTATTAGTTTGCCTGTATTGAATCGATGGCACCGATTCAGTACATCTGGCTCACTTTTAAGACGGATCCCTTAATATGTCTCTTTACCTGTAATAAATACGAAGTATATTTTGAAAGATTATGGATCCTACAGGAACTTTTTTCATCTCAATAGATTCTAAAGGTGTCATTTCAGGAGGTGTCTGTTGTTAGGGGGGGACAAAAAATTCATCAGAAATCGTCTACGGGCAATGGTTTTCGAGATATTAGCGATTTTACGATTTTTTTCTCATCTCAATAGTTTCTAAAGGTGTCATTCCAGGGAGTGTGTGTTGATAGGAGGGGGAGGGGGGCAGAAATTTCCTCAGAAATCATCTACGGGCAATGGTTCTCGAGATGTTGGGGATTTTACGAATTCTTTTCATCTCGATAGATTCTAAAGGTGTTATTTCAGGGGGTATATGTTGATAGGGGGGGGGCAAAAAATTTATCAGGAATCATATACGGGCAATGGTTCTCGAGATATTGGGGATTTTACGAATTTTTTCCATCTCAATAGATTCTAAAGGTGTCATTTCAGTAGGTGTATGTTCATATTTAACATCGTTTTATATAAGAAGGCTTTAAAGGTTTTTAATAATTAACTAAAAATTCAAAGATCGTCTCGGCCATTTTGTCGGGAAAACGTGGATCATTTAGAATATTTCCTCAGATATATTTTAGTTCTGCGAAAGAATTCTGTTTCGCACCGCTTCCTATTGCTGCTTCTATTCTACTCCCACCCAGTCTCCTATTGAATTGTACCTAGTACCTAGTAGCTGTTCTACAATGAATTTACAAGTCTAGGGAAATTTAAAATTTCCTACAAGAATTTGAAAAATTTTTGTGGTACAGAATCTACAAGTACTACTAATTGAACAAGAATATTAGTACAATTGTTGTTAGACTTGTACACTTGTAGTTTTGTGGAATGGGGTCCAGTGCTCTGGACGGTTGTGGAGGATCTATGTATAAAGAAGAGGTAATTACCCTACAAGTTTTAGATTGCTTTCAATCTACTTCGAAGTTATCACACGAATTAACTTTTTCCTTTAGGATTTGTAACAAAAAAACTGAGGATAGATTTCGGAAAATATAAAACACAATTTCCACTGTAAACTGAACAACTAGAATTATCAACTTATAATCTTTAATTATCACAAATGTTTGGTTTCTCTTTAGAGTAAACCAACACAATTATATATTCTTTACTGAAGCTTTTCTTTAAAAAGCGGCAAACTAAATCACGGAGGTCTTAGACTGAATTCTGATTTCTTTAATTCAAAAATTTTTATAGTTAAAACTGCTTACCTAATCATTGTTCCCACTTTAAGTTTTGATAAGCTTTTTATTAATTTGTTTTTTCGTTTTTTTTTTCTATGTATTTTGCAGGTAAGTCTGGGAATGTGGAAAAATGTGGAAAATGTAGCTTGGAGGAATGGATCAGGTTCGTATTGGAATTTTATTTATGTTGTGACTGTCTAGACTTGTAATTGGATCTCTGTTTCCAGTATTAAGGTGAGGTAACGTAACTCAAACGGTGCTTTTGTTCGCTATAGATATATTATATATGTACCTAAATCTGAAAAAGAAAGGGGACATTTATTGCCAAACTTCGTTTAGATGCTACGACAGCCATGATTTTTCAAACTGTTCCATCAATGTGGTATAAGTATATAAATTTCTACACAACCGTAGTAGAAACATATCGGAATAACCTTTCTATCTACACATCAATTTTTGTTTACTAAATCTACACAACTCAGAATTATTTTAGTAAAACAAATAGAAGAATAATAATACCTAAGTTCGTTTGGTACTAATAGCCGTAGTTAATAATATAAACAATTAATCCAAAAATTATTCACCTTACTTTTGAATTAATGTTTTCAAGTATTGTAAACCATTGTCCTATTACTTTTTATATAAAAAAAAAACATATGCTCATTATAATATGTAGTTTAATGACAGAAAACCAGTGGGTAGAAAGAAATAGTTTTTCATTAATGTCAACAGATATATATATGAAGGTTATCGCTGAAACGGTCACGAAAACTTTATTTAATTATAGGTGAAAGTAAATCATTGACACGCCAATTGCAATCTGAAAGGTGAATCAAGGTGAAAACATACCTCTGTATGTATATATGCCTACCCAGAAAAAATCGATTATCCTTAATTAAAGAGAGAAAGATAGCGGGAATAAACTACAAGCAAATTCAAGTGCTTGATTTTTTACACAGGTATGTATGTGTTTTTATCAATTCCGCGAATAGGTGCGCATTAAATTTTTATTTGTTCCAAAATAAATTCAATTCAAAATAAAAAATATTGAAACCATTTACTGAATAATTTGTTCCATTTTATGTAATACTGTACCTAATATAAAGAAGGATTGCGATCATCTACTCGAGATTATGCTAAGGGCCAACTTCAAGGCGAAAATCTCATATGGAGAGGATTGGAAATCACGCACTGTTCTTCAACAACTGACACATTCTAATTTTTACACAGATGGTTCTAAATTGGAGGAAAACTCCGGAGCAGGCTTTTTCGGCGAATGTGGAGATGGACACACACTTCGAAACCCATGTCACGGTTTTTCAGGAGGAAATCAACGCCATCCCAGAAGGTACTTTCTCAACTCTGATACGAGAAAAAGAAGATTGCAATATGCTTGGTCGCTTGGACAAAAGACTGCTTGGAGGAAAGCCTTTACAACCTCAAAACTAACTGGTACTGAAATGTAAAATTCTTGAATTCTCTATCTCGGTATAATAAAGTACTCGTTCTATGCGTACCAGAACACAAAATTGGACCAACACATATCGCCTGTAATATGTTGACTTGTGCCGACTGCCTACATAGTCGTGTTTGGTTAGATAACTTCGCGCACGGATAGAATAGCAAAAGAACTGCGGGGGAAACCCAAACCAAAATCAATGAAAAAGATACTAGGACCTAATAAGCCAACTCTGTGAGAACCCTCGTTTCCATTCTCACTGGACAATATTTTTTCATGGGTCACCTACAGAGGACGGGACTTTCTGACAACCCTGTATGCAGAGTATACGGAGAGGAAGCCGAAACTGTGACTCACACTCTCTGACATTGTCCTGCTCTCTCCGGTAAGCGATACAGAAACATCAAGACTTCTAAATAAACTGCATGAAGCGCAAAGGAATGTTGAGGCAATTTTAAACTTCGTCAGAACAATCAGTTTGGATTTATGAACAATAACTTATAAATCCTGAGAGTGAACAATGGGCACTGTGGTGGCCCTTAAGATACTCAAATTTTCTTCAATAAAAGGAAAAAGTTGGTTTAGTACAGCCCCAGCTACTCTATCAAACAAATTAATAGAAGATCTGACAATTTATTCGCTGTCAACCGGAATCAATAGAGGTCATTCGAAAAGCCGTTTTCCCAACTTTTTTCCATAAATGCTCCACAGTCGAAAATTTCAGTTTTCTAAGTTAACGCGTTCTCATTACCTCAATTAATATTGGTATGAAAATAAATCATCGATTCAGAGTAACTTGAAATGATTGGAATTCGCAAATACGTGGATTTTTAAATAATTTTTGTGTGACAAAAAAAAAACGATCATTGTTCCTTGAAAACTTTGTGGCTTCCTCATTATAATCATCTTGACCTTTATCCCTAAATCGAAGTGAAATATCACATGGCTCTGCACTAAATGGGCCAAACATGGTGCCTTAACGTACAGCACTAATAACAAAACAAACACCGTGGCATAATTATCACTGAAGTGTTGTACGCTCTTGTAACATTTTTATACAATATTGATTGCCGCAAATCTACTTTTCCCGAAAAAAAACAGAAAAAAAAACTACAAAAGCAGTCGCATATGCTGTTTAGATATATTCTAGCACGCAATGGTTCTCGTCAAAAATATGGATCTAGTTCCAGAAACTCATAATAGCAATGAAGCACGATGAGGATAAATGTTTGTATCCACTTTAGCCATTACCACACCTTTATGGGGTTCTATTTGTATTCGCCGATAGGTAATAAATGGGAGTTAGTGTTATATTAATCCATAATTAGGTGCACAAGTTCAATAAGACCAAATATGAATCCAAGTAATATGCTTCCTTTATTCCTATTTCGTGTTTATGTATGAATTGCAAACTTTCTTAATTTCTTAGGGGCATCCAGCAATGAAAATTTAATCTCACAGTCACTACATCCATAATAATTGTGGCCCCATTATGTGGGCGTCAGAAAGCTTTAAAGGAAAATATAGTTGAGGGTGGCAGAGCCAGTCCGATGGAATTTGTATTTTTTCTACGAACTTGGAACTTTTCTCCTCTTTAAGTTTCACAGGGACATAGGAACAATAAATGACGTAGTGGTATAGCATCCGGTGAGGAAATGGTTAGGGGCGACTGATTGGCGCCAACTGACAGTATACGACGACCGACAACTATAAAACCAGCTCCCCCACACATCACATGTTGATTCAAGTAAAATATTTTAGTTCAAGAGTGAAAGTGAAGTGAGGTTTACTCAATTCTTATTAATTTTTGTTTTTTTGTAGTTTGCTTTTTTTTTATTTTATTTTTTTTTTTGTAATTTCTTTCAGTTTTACTCACTTCGAAATGGATATATAAAATCTAGAGGATATTAAACCATTTGTCCTAAATGACGAACAGAGAAGAGTGAGATAGATAGCAGAATTTATTATTTGTATCAATGCTTCTTTTTGTACGGTGATTATTCTTTGTAGTATGTAGAAGGCTTCCAGACTTGCCACGTCGCGTCGGTCAATTATGGTTTTAACAGTTGAGCATGTGTGGGATCTATTAACTATTTTTCTATTTCTCCTTAGCGACTGGCATTTTTTAAGCGTATAATAACTTTCTTTTCGACTTGTTTTTTTTTCTTTTTTATTTTATAATCTTTGAGCGAGGCTATGATGAAAATCGGCGCTTGTTGGTAAATACCTTTTGGATTGACCAGCCCGTGAGGTTCAGAGGAAATTACTAACTCAACCGAGGAAGTACAGTGCACTCTAAATGCACTAGTACTACTTGGATATCGCAAAGGAATAAGTCGTGAAGCGCGATGTTACGCGGTAAAATAAAGTGTTCACATGCTGTATTCTAGTTCAGACGAAGAAATTCTGATTGACGAAAAGCTGAGAAAAATGATGTGGATCAATTCCACGAATACCTAATGACAAAAGCCGAATAAGACGAATTGCACGGACTTATTGCGAATGAATAAGAAAATTGTATCTTTGAGTAATTACCGAAATCGCCGCGCGGCAACTATATTCCCGCAACGCGCTGCGTCTGATGTGGTTTAAGGCTCCGCACAAATTAACTTTAAGGCATCAGAGGGCACTTTCGTTAGGTTTAAATGTCGAATTGCAGTCAATAAAAGTGCGGTAAGAATCGCTCATTCGGTAAGAATCGCTCATTCTGTAAGAATGCGATGTGCCAAACAATTAAATTATTACTAAATAATTAAAATTGCAATGTAAAAATAAAAATAAAATAAAAATGGTACTGCGAATTAATTGAAAGCACAAATCTTCCATTTGTTTTTTATGGTCGTAGCGTATTGCATGTAGCAATATACTACACTGAGCTAAGTACACGTCTACGTTGACCCGTAGCAGCATGAGGTGGGCGCGGACTGTTTCATATATGGATGGAGATCTATACGTGCCGAACGCACCCCAAAAAAAGGAAGGGAAGAAGAAAAGTTTGAGAAGAAGGTTGTCAAGTGTTGGAAAAATTAGAAAAGTTTATTTAAAGTATTAATTAGGAGGAAAAAAACGCAAAAAATCAAGAAAAATCCGGAATTGAGAGAGGTCATCTGATGATTAAGGTGGAAAAGAAAAAACGGTGAAATCTTCGAGCAAAAAGGTCTATGCGAGTCTTGGCGGATGAAGTGAGGAATTTTATTGCTGAAAAGAATAAAATAAAAATAGTTAATGGTTTTGACGACGAGCTGACGCGCACAAAACAAGAGAGTTGAAAAGTGGTAGCAGCGAACTCTAATAACGAAACTCAAGTGAGGCCCAGCCTTCTGCAAGAGCTGAGGAAAATTACTTGTTGTTTCAGACAGGTAGAAATTTTCGTCCTTGGTTTCGGAAATTCTTATACAAAGTGAAACACATGCTGATTGTCTGCTTAACAAAAAGAAGGAAGCAACAAAAAGAAAAAAACTGTCCCGGGGCTGCCGCTGATACGCTGTTCAAAGCACCCGTGTACATAACCTTCAATTGAGTCATGTTTTTACTAGTACTGGAATCTTGATTGAGCCTGAGAACAGAACACTGAAGAAATCCTATCCCAAATACTCCGTTACTTATGTACATTCACCAGATATCAGCCTCGAATTCCCGCTGTAAATACGCCCCGGAAGGAATCGCTTATCTTCTGGCTGTCGTGGAACAAGGTGTTTAAGTTTTAGCTGCAATCGTTACGCAGTTCTTATTATCAAATATTGATAAATAACTTAACATATTGACTTTGTGACCTGCGTCACACATATATATATATCTATACGGATTCTGCACTCGATTGTATGTGCATATTGGACTTCATTTGAATCGAAGTCGTGGCGGTGCCTGAGGCCCATGAAAATTAAGCAGGGATCTTCTGCCTGTCGACTGCTGAACGAGGTACCAAGGCAGCCTGTTGCCAGTCTCTCTCATACAATTCCAAGAAAAATTAACAAGCTTTATGGCATGCGGCTGTGATAATTAAAATTCATACATCGCTGTGCTTCCTGACTGGCCTTACGTGAAGGAAACTTGAGCTGTGAACTTCTGTGCTGCGGAAACTTGAACGACGTAACTATTTCGTTGAGAGAACCCATATCGGATAAGGACTATAGCAGTTCGAGATAGTGATCTGCTGCGTGACGAGTCGTTGTGCATCGCTGTATAATTCTTGATAATCGTGGACAAAAGGGATCGCATAGCAATAACAAAATTACAAGGGCTCTTTCACTTAGGCATTAGATTATTTTAACAAAAATTATTTCAGCTGTGAATCTCCCGCGGCGACTATAAGACTAATTGCAATTGAGTATTTTACTTTTATTAAGTTAAATAGTGGCACAACGGAACATTCACGGAGGCGCCTCTGCGATGGACTAACGACAATACCAAACACATATAAGTTGTCGCCAAGTTTTTGATGAAATTTAGTGGTGTAATAGAGGTACAGTTGATTATTGTTGGGAGATAAGCGTACATTACATCATACTTGATCTCGTTGTACTTTTGTTTAGGAATGATGTTTGAAATTTGATTTGGAATCTACAGCACAAGGTGTGGAAGGAAATTAACTATTGTCAAGTAGTAACTGTTGCGCCTAGAGTGCCAGCATTCTTCTTAGTGAGTAGTAGTTTCTAGAACTTTTTGTGCCGTCCATATTTTAAGTATAGATAGGATACCTTCCCAGTGGGGCAAAGCTTTGGCAGCAGATGAGGATATATCAGTTCTTTAGTCAATTTAGTAATATCCTAGTATATAAAAGGGGTGATATTGTCAATTTTTTTAATAGAGGCATTATAACGAAGTGAAGCCCTAAAGTTTTTGCTTCCCTCCTCTCACTCTCCTGGAGCCCTCTTAGCATGAAGGTCGACTAGGTCCGCTACTCCTCTCTTTACAGGTCATCACAGGGATACTGTATTATATAGCCCGCAGTATCGCAGGGTGGTTGGGGAAATGGCTTTTGAAACCTGAACACCTGAGCTTCCAATTTAGTAAGTGGTAAGTAGTGTAAAGGTCCTTTCAGGACTGAGTGCGTACATCGACCTTTGGTTTCTAGGCACGGATTTTTTTTTAATATGGCTGGTGGCACAATGGCAGGTTTCCGTGGAACCTCCCCACACTCTCCGCCAATAGCCGCGGCGAGCTAGCGTACCGCCCTGCAGTCTGGACTTCACGTCCAAGTACATCACTCTATATAGTTCCATAACATGTTAATATTTTCACTTTTACTACTTTTTAAAACTAAAAACATTAAATATGAAGATAATAACCATTACTGGGCCGTCACATTATTTGACAGTTGGCTTGATTTTGTTTTTATAGAAGTTTCTGAAAAGGATCTGTTAAATGGAAGATATATTGGAATTATTTGACGATTTTATTAATCTGTATATACTGTGTACATAGAATACAAAAAGTTTCGGAGCGGCAGGAGGAGGAGGTGGTGGGTAAGACCACTGAATATGTACACGGATATTTCTGGGTATTTCGCAGCAACGTACCAAAGGATGAAATAAATATACCCAGAAGTGTTTTTCGTTCACACAAGGATGACGACACCTGTGTATGATTTTTTGATCAGTCTTATACAGCAGGACTTAACAAAAGTTTCAATTCGGTCCGCAATAGAGTTCGAATGCAGGCTGGCGATAACGTTATCGTAAGTACACATTTCTGTGATTTAAGTAAGAACAATATACCGCATGCTATTACAGATTACAGGAGTGAGCCCTAAATTTTTATCATGGAGCTTTAAAAAATGGGCAGAGGCACGGTCAGAAATATCATATTAGATATATGTGTACGTATCAACACCGACAGATACTAATTATAAGCAGATTGCAAAAGGATTTGAAAATAAATGGGACTTGCCAAATTGCGTAGGAGCAATCGACGGAAAACATATAGAGATTCAAGCTCCTCCAAATAGTAGGCCGAAATTTTTCAATTATAAGAAATCATTCAGCATAGTTGTACTAGCAGTGTGTGATGTCCAATACACATTTACCGTTGTTTCTGTGGGGCATACGGAAGTCACAGTGATGGAGGTATGCATTTTCAAATATAGGTTGTTTATATTATAAGTTTTTTAAACAGACATCCTTAAGGAGTCGGCCGAGATTTGATTAATGGAAACCTCCCGAACCCAAGAGACTCTCAGCTGCCAAATAGTCACAGAATTTTTCCTTGCTACTTTGTTGGTGATGCTGCTTTTCCCTTGCGAAAAGATTTGATGCGGCCAGAAATTTATCTGCAGATAATGACATTTTTAATTACCGTTTGTCCAGAGCAAGAAGGCTAATTGAAAACAGTTTCGGAATATTGGTTTCTCGTTGGGGAGTTCTAAAAAATTCCCTTCATTTATTACCGGAAAACGCAGAAAAATTTATATTGGCAACAATCGCACTTCACAACTTCATAAATTCAACTGATAGTCAACGGAAGTACATCCCGAGTAATTTTGCAGATTGGAAAGACAGTGAACATATAGTTCACGATGGAGAATCGAGGCAAGAACTGAGCAATCTGACTTCAGCACGACTTGGCTCAAATAATGCTACTCGGACCGCTTTTAATTTGAGGGATGAATTGAAGGAGCAGTTCCATTTCAATTTACTAGAAGATAAGACAAGTGTATATTATGTTATTTTATTGGGATTAGTTTCACATATGTATATAAGTAAACAGTTATGAATAAATAAGGATTAGAACTAGAGTGTATTCTTTCACTATTATGAACTCAATTAAGCACCACATAATCTTAGTTTATCGCAAAGAATAAATATATTGCTTATGATTTACATCACATAGGTACTATCCTTTCACAGTCATTTGAATTTTCTCCTGATTTGTTAAATGAAATATCTTAGCGTAGGTATGTATTGCTTTTGAGCTTCTAACAGCGTCATCAGCCTGCATCAACATCGCGATCTTAAAATTTGATTTTTCTTCCTCCGACATTTTCATCATTTTACACTTGATGGATTTTAAAAAATATCCATCTTCGTCATCTGCTGATGCACTTTTTAATATATCAGAAAACTGGTTCAAAGTATCGATAAATAATTTATTGACCTCTTCATCGCTGTCCTTTGCTCTCCTTTTACGAGGAATCGATGATGTGGAAGGAGTATTAGATGGCTCAAAACTATTGCTTTCCTCTGCGGAACAGCCGGTTTCAAGAATATTTACCTCCGCTTCCGTGTTTTCTCGCATTCTGTAAAAGATAGCAGATGATGCAGTTAGCTTTTAAATTTCTACATGCTTTCTAGAATGTATGCAAAGCTTTGAAAATTATACATACTTTCTAGGCTGAATACAGTCATCCAGAAATCCTAACAATGGGTATAAATACCAATAATGCGTTGGTTTTTCTGCTGATCCTGAGGGTAATGCGTTCTTATTCCTTTCCCGAACATATCTGTCTCTAATTGCGGTCCCCTTCTTTTTTGCTGTAAGGCTCCGCATATGTTATATTCATTTTATTTAAAATAAATATGTAGTTGCTTACCATCAATTCCGAAGCTTTCACCAAGATTCTTCCAAATCTTATCTTTGCATTATGTGTTCATATAAAATTTGCACTTCTTATCATATAGTTCTCTATGCTCCTTAACTGCTACCACAAAAGCTTCCGCATTCATTTTACTAGTATAAAACATCACTCGCTCACTCACAAGTTAAATTTATTTGAGTTCAATTTAACACCGCAGTCAGCAATTGTAAACAAACAGAATTTTTAAGGTTATGTCTTCCATCGAAATTGAAATTCACTCAATTTCTCCGTCCCGTTTCGACCTGTTTCTTGCAATGTGAGCAATTGCACAGCAGTGGGAAGTTCATATTTGACAGTTTTACGTGACGGAATGGAACGGGCCCTATGTAATCAGCACTTTAGTCTCGTTCAAATCCATAAAGTTCTTTACTTCACTCTAGTTGAGCCTTTATGTGGTAAGAGCAAACGCGCAGCGGCAACCGCAACACGCAGCGTTACGTCGCCCCTGGTGTGACACCCGCTATAATCGACTGTTTGTAATTTTAGTAAAAACACCACTCTAGGGTTATGGTGAGCCGCACCAATTTAAGGTATTTGTCGCACAAGAAGGCTGTCGAACAATTGAATTGAAGTCTACAGGACATAAGGGATGACAATACATTAATATGTGGATGGCTGTCTTGCTGGCTGGTGACTTTCAATTCAAGCAATGCCATCTTTATGCATGGGCGCGCTGGGCCCGAGATACATGAGGCCACCAGCCCCTGCAATAGTAGACGAACCGATGCCCAATTCTTCAACCAGAAAAACAACCTATTATGAGATAGTTTAGCTGTTAGAATTTGGGGTAGACAATGGGATTTATATGAACATCTATACATAGCAACAGTTTTTCATACAGATGATGAACGCATATCAGAAAAATGAAAACCTTTTCAACATTTCTGGTAACCAATTTAATGCTTAAACACAATTGGGGCGAGCGACGACAAGCGACGACGAGCAACGACAAGCGACGACAAGCGACGACGAGCAATGACAAGCGACGACAAACGACGACTAAATTCCGTTGTCAACGACGAACGATGGTAAGCGGGCGACGAGGTTGTCTCGGGATTGATCAAATTCTAATTTTGTCCCCGTCGCTGCAGTACAACAAAATTCAACGAATGAAATTGTTTAGTTTTGTCTTTTTGAGGTTCTAGCACGCCGCGGTAATTTTAAAATAATGAGTTTTGAGGAAAACTAGATTGGGAAGTGAGAAATCATCAAATAATTTATGATTTACAAGACAGACAGAATAGACAAGCGCTCAAAAAAGACGTAGTTTGGATGGATATTAAGAGGCGGTTAAATAGAAATGGTGAAGTTGTGTTATTTTTAAAAAAACAATGCTACATTTTTGATTTTGTTTATCTAATGCACCTCATAATATTACAAAGCAAAGCTTACTCACCTGTTTTATAATATTTTCAACTCGTAAATTTGTTTTTCCTGTACAATTGTTTGCAAAACTAACTGCTTCTTCACTCACGCACGACCAAATACAAAATGCAACATTACATCAGAAATCCACAAAACCTCGATCCCGTTTTTTTCCAAGAATATACCACGCACGGAGATTCGATGCCATTTTATCGTTCAAACGATAAAATTTTCTCACTTTCGGAAAGTTTTCGGAACGAAAACGAGAACTTTTGTAGTTTTTACTCGTATTCCTTGTTTTTATTTAAAATTCCGTTTTTTTGTGATCAAGCGTTAAGAAAACGGATTTAGGTAACGATAAATGAGATTTCTTGCACACTGGGTAGTGACTGCATTTGCAGCCCCAGTATTTCTTAAATTTCCGGCATTTTTTCATGGTATGTATACTTTCAGGAACCAAAATCAATGTATTTAATAATCGGCGAACAATTTTAGGAACAAGTTTACATTAAGCGCTACTCTCCGATTTTTTTAAACTTTGTGTACTAGTTGCAATTAATACAGAAATATGCAATTTTTTTTCAGCGGAAACTTATAGTTTCCGAGATATTTAACTTTAAAAATCGCGAACTACACAACACAAATTGACAT
This sequence comes from Dioctria linearis, assembly GCA_963930735.1. NCBI lineage: Eukaryota > Metazoa > Arthropoda > Insecta > Diptera > Asilidae > Dioctria > Dioctria linearis. Next base: position 243,103,493 of record OZ005741.1, read on the forward strand.
TTTCACAATTAATCAACTCTTCTTCTTTTTAGTAGGATAAAGAGGGTTACCAGAATTGCGTTTTTTTATTCATTACGAATATTCAATTGATGTGTAGTAAGGAGCATTTAGTTAGAACGGAATAGGAACACATTTATTACAGAAACACACACTAACACACACACGCTCCGTGGCTGCAAATTTCGCTATTTTTAAAATTAAATATCTCAGAAACTATAAGTTTCCGCTGCATATTTGAGATTTGTGAGGAACCTGTAACTAGTGCACAACATTTTTAAAAAAATCTGAGAGTAGGGCCTAATGTAAACTTAAGCCAAAAGTTCATTCAAAACTTTTCTGACATCCTAGGGAAGGTAAAGATTATATATTCAACGAAGAAAAGCATAGATGTTTTGAGACAATGAAACAAAAACGTATTGAGGCGCCACTTTTAAGGATTTATTCGCCTCATAAACATACCGAGTGGCAATGCAATGTAAGCTCTTTAGGTTTTAGTGCTGTTTTACTGCAGCGTAAAGAGGATATGGTCATATGCATCATTAGATTATATAACAAAAAGGATAGGCTATGCAGTGTAAAATTTACACGGGCGGGGGGGGGGGGGGGGGGGTGAAATGACAAGAGGGCTGGGTGTTAAGTTTTTGTCAGTTCGATATTTCTGACATTTCTCAATTAATTTGAATTTACGAATTGTCATCGGGTGTGTACATGATATCAGCCATACAAAGGCAACACCAAGAAATATTATCGCAAAATAAATGGACCACTAGGAAAATTCTTAAAAATTAAAAAAGTTATAAAAATATTATAAACTGAAAAATGATTTGAATCACGGTGACAGGAAATTATAAAACTTGTTCAATGCTTGATAAACTTTCATCCATTAAATTATGTGCCCGCTCAGAAAATATCGTAGTTTACGACTTCCATGACTAAACAAACACATCGATGCGATTCTACTACTTGAAGAAAAATGCTTAAGTTCTTTCTTCCTCATAGCATAGCCTTTTCGTTATATAATCTAAGTATGCATCCAATTTTCTATCTCTCGAAACCACTGACATGTATATAAATGGACTCCTTGTTGAACCACAAATACAAAGCAAATGGCACCACTTTCATATTCCTGTCTCTTTCCATGACAGCATACTTTCCCAATGAACGATTGGGAACGAAAAATTGCTTAAAGTTTCCTACCAAAACAGCCTTGAAAATGATTTCCTTCGGCTCATAATTAAAATTTAACAATACAAATAGTCCCAAACACCTTCGTGGTAAATTCGATAAATAGAATAATTAAATGGGTATTTGAATTGCAAGGCTACGATTATGAAATTAAACATCGTTCTAGTAATCGAGTGCAGCATGTTGACGCACTCAGTCGCTGTAATAATATTTTAGGTTTTCAAGAAAATCCTTTTGAGCAGCAACTGGCGATATTCCAAGCTGAAGATCCGATTATTAAAAATTCAAAGCAGGATTTGGTACACAGAGAAAGACCTTTTATTAAGTCCACGAAGTTCTTGTGTACAGAAAGTTTGATAAAAATAACAAGTTATTGTTTTATATTCCGGAAGCAATGCGTACCCATATTTTACGAAATTCGATCACCTGTTGGTGTAAATAAAGTTTGCGAAATTATTCAACGTGCTTATTGGTTTCCCAATCTTAAATTTGTGGTGAAAAACTAAAAAGGTTTTCTCCATTCCATTCCTAAGGGAGATCAACCATTTCTTACTATACATATCGACCATTTAGATCCGTTAGATATCAATCCTCGAGGCAAGACACATTTGTTCGTGACAACTGATGGTTTTACAAAATTTACACAGTTGTATGCTATGAAATCAACAAAAACCATCGAAGTTGTAAATTGCCTTAAAAACTGCTTTAGCATATTTAGCAAGCCCTTACGGATAGTGCCCGATCGAGGATCAGTCTCTACTTTCGAAACTTTTAAGAGTTTCCTTCAGAAACAATCAATTCAACATGTTTTAGTTGCTACTAGCTGCCCAAAGGCAAATGGCCAAATCGAGCGTGTAAATCGAGATATTGTACCTATGATTGCAAAAACTATGAATCTGAAGAAAGGAATTGCTTGGGATTATACTATTTAAAGAAACGATTTTTCTCTTAATAATACATTGAACAAGTCTATAGGTACGACCGCTAGTAGAGTGTTGTTTAGTATAGATATAGACCAACGAAATATTGGTGATGACGGAATTATAGAATTTATAGAAAATAGGTTAAACGAACCAAATTGAGACTTAGACTTGCACTTGCACTTGCTCTGCAACTGCAAAGCATTGGCCAGGCGGAGATTACTCCACCTTGAACATGCTTTTCCTCCACCAAGTTACGTATGGAACCTCACGTCCAGAATGGTTCTAGACTTTATTAACAGTCTAAACCTATAAATGGAGCAAATTCAACGGGGACTCACAATACATCTTTCAGGTCGCAGTGATTGCGAGGTCTAGTGAATAACGTCGGGAAAAATAAAAAAAAACTTATTGGAATGGAGATAAGAGCTCGGAAACTTTTAAAAAATGGTAAAAAGTGAAGTTTTTTAAATCAAATTCCTGTTAGTAGATTTAGATTTAGATTGTGACTATTTTAGAAAGTTAAAGCCTAGATCTAGCAAGAAACATCGAGTTTTTTCATTTTTAGTGGAGCTAGTATATTTAACTATTATGTGCAAAAAAATTGAGCAGAGTTAATGTTCGTTAAAAATTTTCAATTTATTGGAACTGCAAATATTCATTTTTCGTCTTAAATTGTCGCATGTTGGGTTCCTATCTTTTACGCTAGATGTCTCTAATGTGGTCTGTGGTCTAGGTCTAGGCTAATTATATAAATTTTCTCCCTATAGGCTCGCTGGTATCTAATTTGAAAATTTTCTGAGTACTGACTCTTAATAAGGAAGGAAGATATAATAAGTAGAATGGAAATAGTTCAAAAGTAGGATCCATTTGATTTAAAAGAAAAACCAGCTAGAAGATATATCGAAGGAGATTTGGTGATGCTATCTAATATTGATACTATGATGAGTGTGAATAAAAACTTTATCCCAAGGTTTAAAGGTCCGTATAAGGTTAATAAATGTTTAGGGAATGACAGTTATTTATTAAAAGATGTTGACGGATTCCACGTCACCCAGAAGCCATTTTTAGGAATTTTTGATGTTACTAAAATGAAACCTTATATAAAATTAAGACCATGCTCAAACAAAAATGAAAGCTGTACTAATAGAAAATGAATGTATTTTACGAAAATTTTTATTAGAAATGTAAGCTTTTTATGCACTTATGTACGGACACGTATGTAGTCCCAGTACCTAATAGTTTATAATTAAAATATTAATTTGTTTGCTTCTCAGTACTACATTTATGTAAATGTATGTAATCAGGGAATGATTACAGTCAAGTTTGGCCGAATGTATTTCATTTTAATATGTTAATGACTAATGTGTAAGTCACGGTAACGAGACTTTAGGGAGCTCTTTATATTTGCATTTTTAAGCCATTGTTTCGTAAGAACGGTGGTAAGTGTAGGCGCATGGACTGAGATGAAGAAGAAGAAGTTTAAGTGTCAACAGAGTCGTTGGGACGATATCTTCTAAAAGGGTTTAAGAAGTTGAGTTTGATTGTCGTTAGAGCGTCATCTTAACATGAGTGTTTTTGTGTAATTAAATAGAAATAAATCGGAGTGGGCAAACAAATAGCTGATTTTTAATAATTGTGTTTACCCTCGACACTCGTGACTAGTACAACAAAAGCACAATTTCGGTTTTCTTTTTGCCGATTTCAAAAATTCCACCAATAGGATGCGTTCTTAAATTCAAAAGTCTGACAAATAAACTCGAAATAAGAAAATATTGTGATTGTAAGAGCTTATATACGTATAAGTGCCTCCCTAGTCGGCACGTCTTACCCTCACTCCCCTAACATATGCTACTTATATTACATATAGAAATCGATCGATCACTCGATATAAAACTGTTCTCAATAGCCGTTGACCCACACTGTGAGTCATAATAATAATAATAAGTCTTGGTCTTTACCTCTGATGCTTCCGAATATATGGTTCGTCCGTGTGATATATCATTGGTTCCTATTGATGTATACCATCCAACTTTGGACGTGATAGTGGGCATTGATTGCGAAAGTTTTGTTATTTCCTCGATTGAAAAAAATTAATTATAAAAAAACTGATTTTAATATACTTAACTTTAATTTATCTTCCATTAACTGGTCCTTTCTCTTAAACAATTATGATGTAGATGAACTTACAGCATAATTTTACAATGTTATGTTTGATTGTTTCAAAGATTGTGTTCCATTGGAATGACTCTTCGTGTCCTCCTAGGTACGATGCTGAGCTTAAACGCTTGTATAACCTGAGAAATAAGGTTTGGCGAAGGTTTCACTGCGCCCAGTCTTATGATGACCTAAAACAGCAAAGCTTTTGACAAGATTCCGCACTCTATTTAAACTGAAATCCTTAGGTTTCCCAATTTGATTGTTGAATTGGTTATCATCCTAACTTAAGGATCGCAAGCTTAGGATACAGTTTCTTTCTGCTCTGTCTAAAAAAATAACGGCTTACTCCGGTGTTCCACAGGGGTAGCCACGTAGGCCCCTTCTCTTCATATTATTTAAGTCACCAAATCTGATATACTAATTTACGCAGATGATTTAAAATGTAAATCTATCGATTCGCATTCTGATTGTCTCAAATTGCAGGAAGACCTGGACAGACTTGTTGAATGGTGTACAAAGAGAGTTCTCTCTTTTTGAACATTGATAAATGTATGCTACCTATTTTCTTTTGTAAGCGAGTTCCTTCGAATTATGTCTATGTTATCATGTTATGAATGGGTTGTTACTTTCGAAAGTTGATAAAATATCTGACTCGGGGGTATTGTTTGACCCTAAACTCACTTTTAACTTCCACAATTATCATATTGATAGGGCGAACTCAATGTTAGATTTTGTAACACGCTGTGCAAAAGAACTTGAAGATGGCTACATTACTAAAGCTCTTTATACCACTCTTGTTAGAGCCATTGTGGAATATGCCAGTCCTATCTGATCTCCCTCTTACAAAAATCACTCCGAACGTATTGAGAGCGTGCACAGGAGATTTTTACTTTTTGCCCTAAGAGGTCTCGAATGGAGGGATAGACTTCATCGTCCTCTTTATAACGAAAGATTAAATTTAATACACCTTCCTACTTTAGAAACTTGTAGGAACATATGTGATATAAGCTTAATTTTTCAATTTGTGAATTGTGACATCGACATGCTTTTAAAGCTTGAGAAAATTAATTTCAATTCACGAACTCAACACTTACGATCTAATCATTTTATTTATTTGTTGGAGAATAGAAGAATTTTAAGAACTTTTGTTTTTAACGATTCTAAATCAAATCATAAATACAAGAGGAAAACCAACAACCGCCTCGTCCGGAGTTTGAAATCAGGACTTTCCGCTTGCCGGGCGACTGCTTTTACCACTGAGCTAACGAGACAGATGATTTGTCTCAGTTTCAAACCCTGGACGAGGCAGTTGTTTTTTCCTCTTGTGTTTATGATTTGATTTAGAATAATTAAAAATAAAAGTTCTTAAAATTCTTCTATTCTCCATATTTGACCGATTCTAACAAGTGTGGGTTCGATTCCCGTCCGAAAAAAAAAAATATTTAATTTATAATTTTATTATTTATTTATAGCACCAACTATGGACACTTTGAGCCCATGTCTAAAATGTGCTGTGTATTTAATTTGAATTTTAATTCGATTGACTTTCGTATCAATAAGTCCCAATTAAAAAAAAATCCTTGAATTTTTTTCTGTATTATAGCTTTTATTTGGGTATTGTTTTTTGATCAATGTAGCTAGCATTTTTAGCGAAATAAATAAATAAGTTAACGGGATTAAGCATATAAATTGCATTATTAGCTGCGTTAAGTTCTTAAATATATACAGCGTGTCCCGTAAGCCGACGTCAAGCCGGAATCAGGTGATAGACCAAATCATAACAGTTACCAGAAAAATATCAAAAAAAATCTATGTCATGTATTTTTCAAACTATATACATTTCTTTTGTTTTCGAGAAAATGTACACCCTGTGATGGTTTTTTAGCACCTCTTGCTACAAATCTTTACTTTTTTCAATTTTATTTTTCTTATGTAATCCCGAATAGTGCTTATGTAACCTGTTTGCTTAAATTCTAAGCCAACTGCTCCAACTTGGAAGAAAATGTCACATTTTGCCAAACCAAGAATAGAAAATTAATATTTCACCCAACTTAAACTGACTGTAATGAAAAAAAAATGTACTACGCCAGTTTGGCAAGTAACTTTAAAATTTGACGCATTTAATAAGGATTCTAAAATGGTAGAACATTTGCTACATTATTTCTTAAATTACGAAAAAAAAATGTTTTCTTCAAGAAACCCAGTTTCGAAAAATTTCTTTTCACCTACTAAAAATGATTCTAGTATTCCCAAAGCCTGCCGTAAGACCGTAACTTTAAGATTCTAATTTGAGTGAGACGGAGAGTCATTACATGAGGTGTGAGTGAGACAGATAGTGATGCTTTTGTTGAATTTAGGACAAATTGTCCTTAAGTTTAAAATTAAACACCAATTATTTGGATGCTAAGATTTATTATTTACAAAACATGTTCAAACTGCCTTCCTTCAGCTGCAATACAAGTTCGACATCTTCTTAAAAAGGATCGGGTTATCAGACGGGCAAATCTTCCGTTGTTGACAAATTCAACTGCTTCCGTATTTCTGGAGCTCATGTTTTTGTAAAATTCGGTGAGCTATACTTTTAGGCACTCCTGTGCTTTCCTGGATTGCACGTACCAAAGTACTTGGGTCTTCTTCAACTGCTTGAAGTACTACGTCCTCGAAGGTAAGGAACTCTTCTTTCACCATGTTCTTGGCTTGGAAGTCGGCCCTCTGTGGAGAGTAGACGATGCACATTTGTAAAAACTCAATGATTTGACGAGCTATAGTGACGCTAGCTCACTCATATTTCATGCAATGACTCTCCATCTCACTCAAATTAGAATCTTAAAGTTACGGTCTTACGGCAGGCTTTGTGTACACATGAATCATTTTTAGTAGGTGGAAAGAAATTTTTCGAAAGTGGGTTTCTTGAAGAAAAAATTCTCTCTACCGTGAGTTTGGACAAACGGACACATTAGTAGTACTTCCCCACTATTTTATTATTGTTTATTATTATTTCTGCTAAGTTATCACATGCTGAACTAATTTTTATCAGGAACACCATACTTCTTACATTTAATTTGGACAATAAGGCTGTGCATCCAAAAGTTACTGCAATTTCTTATAACTCTGTAGGTATATCAATTTTTTTTTTTCATTTTCATTAAACATTTAATATTAAGCACAATTTTATTGAAAATATAAAAAGTTTCTTCTATTTTATGCAACCCTTGCATTGGGTTTTACTAAAAAAATATGCGACATCTACCTTTTGATATATAAAATATTAGATCCTGTTTTACCCAGCTTTGAGGTTTTGCTCTTAAATTATATCAGTTTCATCATTTACAAGAACCACATGGACACTAGCGCTCGATAGCTCGATACTTTCCGTCAATTAAAATATCCTGCCGCTCTCCAAGTTCGACACTAGCGGCACGAGTTTAGATACCTCTCTCGTCAGTTTCATCATTTACAAGAACCACAAGCGATACTAGCGCTCGATAACTCGATACTTTTCGTCAATTAAAATAGCCTGCCGCTCTCCAAGTTCGACACTAGCGCCACGAGTTTAGATACTTCTCTCGTCAATTTGTTGGGATTCAAGTCTGATACTAAATAATAAAACTATACATTTGAATAACACCACCATAAATATTTATTAAACAAAAATGCTTTAAGAGCTACAATGTTTATTGGACGCTATATTCGGTCCAACATTAAACTGAAAGCGATAGCTAAAATGTCAAAGGCGATTCATTCTTCTTACGACGGTGCTGCCACAAGTACAATTATAGGCAAATAACGATTCCGCCACAAATTAAAATACCCTGGCGCCCTCATACGGAGAATTTTCGAAACTTGCTACAATTATTGTTTTCGGAGTTCAACAGTTTCATACCCATTTAGGCGAGGGAGATGGCGCTACAGTGTTTTTGGCTTGTGCAGAAGATGTGTAAAGAGGATTCGATATCAAATAATTTTCATAGATGCAGCAACATAAAACGGAAAAAAAATTATAAACGGACGACATCCATGAAATCGGTGCCCAGAGTTTATTCATACATATTGGGTAAATTTTTTATTTGAAAGTAAATTCGATTCAATTTTTAATTTCTTCCATGGACCATAAATAACTGTTATTTTTGGCAATCTGCTAAAAAAGTCCCATCAAGACTGAATGGTATATTTGAGACGTAATAATTGCCAAAACAACTTTTAAGTATCTTAATAAGAGTTTCAATAGAATTTTTTATTTTAAATATAATTATAACTGTTACCGAAGATTTTTATTTAAGTCTTATGATAAGAGTACCAAAAGACTTTTATTTTTTTAAGTCTCATAATAACAGTCTTAGTAGACTTTTATACTTTCAGCTCAATGCTAAGGTTATCACAGACTTTTATTAATAAAAGTCTTTTTAATTTTTTTTAGTCTCAAGATAACTGTCTTAGAAGACTTTTATAAATTTCAGTCAGTCGATAACTGTTACCAGAGACTTTTATTCATTTGATTCCTTTGAAAAAAGTCTCATTAGGCTTTATCTTTTCAATTGTTCGATAACAGTCTGAACGGGACTTTTATATTTTACAGTCTACTAAATAGTTCTAATGTTCGCTACCCAAATGTTTCAACATAGATACACCGCTGCTTTCATATAGTTTCTTTACACCAATACTACTACGGGATTACTATTTTGCTGGTGATCTAGTAGTGTGTCTAATAACCTATGGCTGCAAAATTTTCTGCAAACTAGACTATAATAATACAAGAAAACTTGATATTACTTCGACTCTATAATCACGTATGTATATGGCCTACACAATTTTCAATTTTGGAACGTGATTTACTTACCTATGTATTTGAACTAGCTCTTTTGACAAGAATCTAATCAGAAGTCAGGTATACTGTCTTCCGTAAATAGAAGCGTATTTGCATTTCTTACTCTTACTTAGTTAGTAGTTTAGCTTCAAGAGTTTTATTCTCTGTATTATCTTGTTCTACCCTAGATGAAATCTAAAGGATTTACTAAGTTTGTGATTCCGTTTGTAACACCTAAAAATAATACTAGTAGAGAAAACTGGGTTGGACACCCACGAATAATATTAAAAGTTCTTTTGATTTTTGCATGACCATCTGTCCGTCCATCCTCACGATAACTCCCCACTCCCCACACTTGGGGAATTGAAATTTTGCACACGGGCTTTTAAAAACAAAAGTAAATTGGAGTTCGAAAATGGGACAAATCGGGTAACTACTTTTTAGGGTTGCCATACAAAAATTTCGTTTTTTACTTTATTTTTGAACAATGTTTGAAAACGCGTCGACGTAGAGAGCTGAAATTTCGCAGAGATGTTTAAAAAAAAACATTTGGGTTCGAAAATGGGACGAATCGGGCAACTCCTTCGTAGGGTTTCCATATAAAAATTTCGTTTTCAACTATATGTTTTAACACTGCCTGAGAACGCGTTGACGTAGACAGTACAAGTTTTGTATAGTGTGTTTCATAGTAATGGTAAATAAAGCTTCGAAGATGGACTAAATTTTAATATGGCAGCAAAAATTTAGATTTTTTACATATACTGAAAAATGATCAGTCCTAGACGTTTTTGTTATACTGAAAAGTTCCACAGAGTATGAAATCTTATGAAATTTTATAATGATTTTTATTGTCCGACGAACCGTTCTAGAAATACATATATGAGTAAAACTACTTTAAAAATCAAACTTGCACATATGGGTGACCATATTTGTTGCGGGTAATTGGTTTTTGCACCATGGACAGAGTTTTTCTTTAAGTTGCTCCATATTTGTTGACTATGACTATATTTTCTTCTTTAAAATAAAAATATTGCACTGATTTGACAGCTAAGAGGAGGAGGCAGTCCATAAACCCGATGCAAAGTTAACTTAAGGCTGGGTCTATGTCATAATTGGGACAACTCGGTGCACAGTTAGCAAGATGGGCGGGGCGTTAAGATTTTTGAATAAATCGCAAATTGATTAATGGAATATTTATTTAAACACCTAAGGCAACAAATTAACGTTTTCTAATTTTTAAATTTGTCCCCCAATTTTTATTGAAAATGATTCTTTCAATATAGCTGAGGTCATCCAGGCGTTCCTATTAGCGCGCCGCCATACTACTGGAAGTTGCATTAAATCGACATTCTTGAAACAGCGTGGTTTCCATGCATTACTAATAACCAATGGTTCCGTCAGCAAAAGTGCAAAGGAGCAATGTAAGCCTTTCTTTTGATTGCTTTCCAACTTTGCACTTTTCATTTTTTAATGACAAGGTTTTACTAGGAAGGACTCGAAAAAACAACAACACCGTTTCGTCGCAGTTGGCTATATCTATTACCTCAAAATCTTTGACAATATCTGGCAATTTTGTAGTCCACTCATCTACTGTAGATTGTGGAACGTCCTTAGATTCTCCACAAATTGTAGAGAATTTGATGTTATGGTGAGTTCGAAAGCTCTCAAGCCAACCATTTGAAGCCTTAAAGTTGGCATTATTTAATGATTTGGAGATTTCCCTTGCCTTCTCCTGCAAAATAGCGTCCGATATTGGAATATTTTTGACACGGGCTGGTAGTGAACCATTGGAAAATCATGTGGTTAATTCTTTCATTTCCAGTTGCCAAAGGCAAACGATATAACTTCACTTTGCTATTTTTGGCATGAAGATATCAAACTCAAAATAAGACTTACAGATAGCCTGGCGTTGCCACACTGATTGTATCGTATTTCTTTTACCGCAGTTTAAAATGCTGTTGCACTACAAGAATATTTCGTGTAATCCCCGAAAAGAATAAAATGCTCACAAACGAAAACAACGTGGGAGGATAATAACCACAATTTTATAGTGAATTTTTTTCTACGGTTCGGTGTTAACACTGCTTCTCGTGCTCTTTTCTTCCCTACTGGGTAGGTAAGAAGAAGAGTCGTGAAATGACAGATTCAGTGCCGGGGGCTATACCATGTCGCAGAAAAGAATTCACTATTAAATTAAGCGGAATGGACCATTCCACAAGCGTATTTTTGATGCAGTATGCAAACCGGTTTAATGTTGTATAGAGACGAGAATTCTTGCTGCAGTTTTCTTATTCCTATACGAATAAGAGACTATGAATATATGGGTGCATTTTAGAGACTTATCTTCGCATCTTTTACCTCTTCCCTAGATAACCGGTTTCTTGAACTACTACAGGTAAATTTTATGCGCTTAGTAAAAGTTCTAGGAAATGGAGTATTCATTTCTTTATTTGTCAGGTTTTCTTAAAAAGTTCCGTCTTATGAAGGTTGAAAATCAATTACACGCACATTTTAGCATTCCGTGTTCACGTTACACAGGTTCCGCCTTATTCAGGTCAATATCAATCTAATTTCAGTCTTAAAGTATTGGGACTAGTGACTCTGTTCGCCTTAGTCAGGCTTCCGCTTTATTCAGGTTCCGACTTATCCAGGTTTTACATTAATAATTTATTTTGCGGCTGTAAACAATAATTCTTTACATACCTATTATTATTTTAATTATATTGTATAGTAGAAATAAAGTATCTAATTCAAAAATTTCTAGAAAGAAAAGTTCTCTAGTTATTACAAATACTCTGTTCTAGATTTTTACTTGATCCATTAATCAGAAATAACAATGAATTGGCTATTCCCTTCACCAAGATAAAACTTTCCACTAATATTAAAGGTAGAGCTGAATTCTGAATTTTGGGAAAATACAAGCGGTAATTTATAGTTTAGGTTCGAGAGCGTAAGTCATTCCGCTGCATTCCGATCAAACTTTAGGTATTGGTTTAGGCTTCTTTACAAAATAGAACTCAGTTCGAAATGAAAAGTGTTCCCTCTAAGTGAGTGACATACTCAAACTCTCCTCCTGTTTAGCAGTATAGGTGTTTAAGTATTCTCCATTTAACAATTGATCTAGAGCTCGACCCTATCTAGTTCCAAAATCAATCGGAATTGGAGATGTTTTTCTGGTAAACGAATGATTCTTACATTGGGTTCCTCGCATATTTTTAAATTAATAACAAATTCCAATTTGTATTCAATCTACTTATTTTAAAAACTTTTTTGCAAATTAAATTAAGCGTAAATAATTTTTACGAGTCGATGAATTCTATGTGAAAAACATTGCAGGTGATGTTTCTCGACAGTTCTATCAGCTGATCTGTCAGAGATAAACACTGAACCACAGTGGAATCAAGAACTCATTCTTTCAACTTCGCGTGACACCTTAATGAACCTTTCGGCCTTTGTATGACTAAAATTGAGCGAAAACTTTAGTAAGGATAGCAATTTAAAATTGAATGAGAAATTCTGACAGATCCAGAAAATGAATGTCGATAAATAATGTTCATTTTTACACCATAGAAGCAAACTAATTCTGACAGATCTAGAAAATGAATGTCGATAAATAATGTTCATTTTTACACCATAGAAGCAAACTAATTCTGACAGATCCAGAAAATGAATGTCGATAAATAATGTTCATTTTTACACCATAGAAGCAAACTAATTCTGACAGATGTAGAAATATAAAACTGAATAGAAACTTTAACAAATATAGAAATATAAAATTTTCAAAGGGAATGAAAGCTTTGGCAAATATGGAACTTTAAAATTGAATAAAATTTGACAGATGTGGAAGACCAAAATCGGTAGACAATCTCAACGTTCGTTACACGTGAAAGTCAATGAAAACTGTGACAGATCGAGAAAGTGAAAGGTCCGGAATAATTCAAACCAGTCTCGCCAATCTAAATAAAGAGATAAATAATGAAGTAAGGTTAGTAATTAAAAATAGAAAAGAAAATTATTTGACCCATGTGAATTAAAAGTAAATCGAAAGTAGAATCAGTTTCACAAATGTCAATTAAAAATGAATAACAAGTTAAAATTAGTTAACAGATGTAAATTAAAAATAGAAATGGAAATTAATTGAACAATGTAAATGTAAAGTAAGCCACAAGTAGAATCAGTTTCACAAATGTCAATTAAAAACGAATAACAAGTTAAAATTAGTTAACAGATGTCAATTAAACATAGAAATGAGCAATTGAAAAAAGAAGTCGCTGAATCGGCGGAAACTAGCCTAAGTACAAGAAGACGTCCAAAAATTGGACTAGAGCAATAGGTAGGCGCGAAAATTTTTGTAGTCGGCCATATTAAGCGTAGCCAGAGTTGAACACACACGAAATTTTTTGAGATCTGTGGCATATAAGTGACGCCAAGTCAAGTTTTTGTTTCTTTTTTTTTTAAATAAACGCTGAAATTGTATTTTGAGAAAGTTCTTTGTTTCTTCTTTTGTCGTGATTCAGTTCCCTACCTCCCAGTAAGTAACGAGGAAATGCACGAAAAGAGAAGAAAGGAGCTGACCAGACAGGTATACCCAGACGTCTCAAGGAGCCCGACAAGTAGAAACCACCAGCCTCCAGGTAACATACTCCTACTCGTACATTAATTAGCTGCAGATAACGCTTGCTGCGTTTGTCCAAATCGGCCTACCTCTCACCGCACCCCGCTGGTGACCGCTCGGCCAAGTGGCAATTCAATAGCGGTGAATTTAACGGGCCGCTCGCTACACGTTCCAGACAAAACGCTCGGAGAATAAATAGTTCCCGCCACCTAAGTTTTGGCGCCCACGCCAAAGAGACATTTGCAATAAATAGGAAGAAATCTGCAACAATATACATCGATTTAGCCAGTCAGTCCGACGTGGGGGTGGGTGACCTTTAAGGTTCAAAGAGTTAAATTCTTTTCATCAGGCACAGCGGATCATCTCGGAGGCGCCTCTGGTGCGTGGATCCCCAGCATTAAAACATGCGTAAGTGTTGCCTTTTTGTGTGCTGTTATATTGTTTGTTCAGATATATTCAAATGTGGTCCGAATTAAAGTAAATTGAAATCGAAATAGGAGGATTGTGTATCAATACAACAACTATTGTTAGGAATAAAGTAGTTCTTGAGTCACTGTTCGTTAAGAAGTGCTATAAGCACTATTCTGGAAGTAAGGCCTTAGGCCATAAATTTTTTGCTCCATTGGTGAACTCAGGGACGCAAGCCATGTTATGGACGGACATAGAGGTTAAGTGAATAATACTTTCAATCATTTAAGCAAAATGTTATTGTTATGTCATCTTAATACTATCTAAAGTCTCCACATTGATAATTTTAAAAGATGAAATTTCTATAGCAGGAACCTTAGCTGTAAGATTATTATAGATTCGCTTGTTGCACGTCTCCATAGTATGGGACTACTGGCACACTAGTAACTCAAATGTACAGAAGTAAGACATTTTCAACACAATTAGAACTTCCGATTGTTTTCATTTGCTTATTATAGTCTGCTCTAGGCATAGAATTGTGAGATGCACATGTTATGAGGTTAATAGGGTCTCGACACGCTAGTGGCCCGCCTATTGGATAAGGAGGTTAGAAGTAGACACTTGTTTTTTTTTTTCACCGGATGGTGACTTCTATGAATGGAACCCAACTATTAGTACTAAAAGAAGAAAAAAACAAAGAAAAATCTTTATTTATAACGTAATGAAGTGCTGAGAGTTTTTTATTTTTCATTAACTGTCCTGGCGCTCTCTCGCTTGGGGGTTGTTTAGTTCGCTCGTTTATTCTCTCTTTACAGGTCAACAAGGGACTCTGAAAAATCTTGCCCTCAGAGTCAGATGGGTGGTTGGGGCACGCAAAGAAGGCATAACATCTGCGCCTTCGACGACGGATATAGGTAGGTGAAGTAAGGGTCCCTTCAGGACCGAATGTGTGCCGGCTTTTAGTGTTTATAGGCACGAAATTTTTTTGATTATGGCAGACGGCAGCGGCAGGTTTTTCGTGGAACCTCCCCACACTCTCCGCCAATAGCTGAGGCGAGCTAGCGTGCCGCCCTGCAGTCAACGCTGTCCGTCGAGTGATCTGTCAGCTCATGCTGGCAGTCTGGACTTCACGTCCAAGCAAATCACTCACTACAGTTCCATAACAAATATTTATTTTTGTTTATAATTAAAAATAGAATCAAATATAATTTTTGTTTGTCAGAGTAATATTTGCGCTGACTGTAAATAAAATATTGTCAGAGTAATATTTGCGCTGACTGTAAATAAAAAAAAATATTCAAATTTGACGTTTAAAGGAAAACACTTTGAAGAAAAAAACTTTGAACACAGATACACACTACTGTATACATTTTGAGAAAATACACATCAAGACTTTTTGGAATGTATTGTTTTTAAAAATATAGAATTTGTATCAAGGATATTTTAGTTATAAGTGAATCGCCAGAGGGCAAACTTGAATATTAATAATTTAAACGCCAGAGGGCAAACTTAAAAATAGTATTATTTTAAATGCCAAAAAGCAAATTTATAAGCTGTTAAATAATATTTAAAAAAACCTTTGCTATTACACTTCTTAAAAAATATAAAAAATATTTTAAGGAATTTAAAATAAAGAATAAAATTTTAAAACAAAAATTATTATCATTTTATCAATTTTTATCCTACCAAGAATTTAGGATGCCATCAGTTCAATTGGCAATCTACCAACAGTTCAACGTGATACCAGGAGTTTCGTGATATTCTCCCTATATAAAAAATTACGTGGCGCCCAAAATCAAACAAATTTCTCCACTATATAAGTAAAAATATTTTACATTTTATATTCATTTCAAATTTAGTCTGTTAGTACTCAGATCGTTTTAGTGTTCAGTGTAATATAAGATTGTCTTTCTCCTTAAATAATAATGGCTGTACAATTTGTGCAAAGCTAAAAATGAAAAGTTTATCGACGAGCTAAAACGTTTGGAACCCAATTTAGCACCAAAGATTATGGTTGATTTTGAGCAAGCTGTGATAAATATTTTTAAGACTGTGTTTCTAGGAGCGTCTCTTAGAGGTTTTTTTTCGTTTTACGCAGTGTTTTTATCGTTACATACAACAAAATGGTTTGCAAAAGCGATATTAGGAGGATAGTGACTTTGCGCTTAACTTAAGAATGATACCAACTTCAGTTTTCATTCCCATTGCACATATAGAATGCAGTTTCGAAGACGTATGCGAGAACATTTATTTTAAATTGGTAGGCCAAGTCGACGTTGTCGTCGCAATCATCGAGACTTCTGGAACTGTCACAGTGTCAAAATAGGTTGCAAAAAACCAACAATTATTGTGAAGGTTGGCATCGTTCTTTCATTGAACTAATGGTGCACAGCATGCATATGGAAGTTAGTTGCCGCACTAAAAACTGAACAAAGCATGAATTCCGGAAAAATAGAGCAATATATAAGCGGCTGTGATCATAATATGTCATTAAAAATATATCGTGACTGTTCGAAAAGGATAGAAATAATATTTAACGATTATCCAAAAAGAACACTGATCAAATTTCTGCGTGGCATAGCTCAAAATTGTAATTTTTGTATATTTATACATATTTCTCTCGTATATTGAATTATTGTCACTTATTGAAAATAATGTTTTGTTTATTTCATGTTTTTATTAGCATTGTTTTATTTTTGGACGATTAGTGTTTTAGTTTATGTTTATGTTATGCAATAAACGTGTTTCTTTCCTGGCGAGCAATTGTGTGGCGAGAAATTGTGTGGCGAGCAATTTTCCTGGCGAGCAACTGTGGGCGAGCAAATGTTGGAGAGTAATTTTCCGGTAATCATCATTTACTATCAACTATCAACTTCCTGTAAGAATTTGCTCTCTTCAAACCAATATGGGCTTATTTCGGGTAAGTCACAACCACTAACTTGTTGGAATTTGTCTCGAATAAGGTCAGGAAATTCAAAATGGAAACGGAAACAGGAAGATTTTTATATCAGAGGAATACTTGGACAATCCGAACTGTCTGAACGATGTCTTATGGAGGGCTATGAAAAACAAAGCTACAGTAGGTGTTCGACGAACCTAAAAAAGAAAAATAACAATGTACCTCGATCAAAATGAACTTAATTAAAGCATCTTACCTGCACCTGGAGTGCATCACAGGTGCGACAGTCCCTCGATGACATGAAACAAAAAAGAATAGATTTAGAAGTTTTCAAATGAATTTTAATAAATTAGATTAATATTGAATTAAAAACAGAACAAACAGGATAATAAAACCCATTAGAAAGGTACATGCAAGTCTTTCATTTCATGTAAACAAAGACAAATGTAACATACAATGAAGCAGGAAATTAAGAATGATTTTCTGCAATAACATGCACATAACATAAAGAAACACACAAAGGATAATTAATCATGCAAATAAAGGTACATCTAGGAGATTGGTGGACGCTTCAGGTAAGAAAACACCCAAAACAAAGCTCACCTGTACAGGTGTCCACCAATCTCAAAAACACAGAAACTCACAATAAATCCAATAAATTATTATAGTTACCTGTACTATAGGGTATCCAGCGATGATAATATCAGGAAAATACTGCACAAAGTAATAAAAACACTAAAAAACTAATAAAAACAAATCGCGCGCGTTTGACAGTTCGGATTAAAATTTTCACGGTGAACTTCATACTCCCATGACATGCGATACGTCAAATTGGGGTAAAATCGTCGCGCGATTTTAATGGTGCCGTTCGTTTCGCGGTATTTTTCGCGGGATTCGCGTAATTCGCGATATTTATAATTTCAATTTGCACTAACGAGTGCGAAAGAGATACACGGTGCGAGCAAGACAAAACAGCAAAAATCTAGAGAGGAATTACTTAGAATGAATCAAAAATGGCGCGTCGATAATGTAGATGAGAAAAGTCGTAAAAATCAATTAAAATCAAGAAATTTAATATTAAATCTTTATGGTAAATATGGCAAAAAATGTAAAATTCATTTTGGCATACACCAATAATAGTTAAAATCCTTAATTCATTCACAAAAGGCCAATAATTTGATAATTTCACTTTATGCATAGTGAAATTGAAACAAATCTGTCTATAAAAGGCGTGTCATTCCTTCATTCGATCTCTTTTTTTCATCGAGTTGTCATCTAGAAAACACATGCTAAGCATAATTTTCTAGTTCATGCAAATATTTTCCAGAGTTTAGAGTTTTTTTTTTGTAGTTTTTGGACTTGCGATTTTCTTTCATAAAATTATTATCTACGGTTTGGACTTAGAATTTTTTCATAAGGATTTGAGTGCTCAAATTGAGACAAGTCTGTCAGTGAATTTCGTATCACTTCCATTTAAGTTTTTTATTGCGAAATAGCAGCAAGCAACAACACCTAAATTTTTTTTGGAAGGATAGTGTATAAATATTCGCAAAGGTATTATATTTTCAGTTTTAATCAATTTGAGGTTATGGGACATATGTAATAGCATGTCATAAGGATATAATTACGGGTCACAATTAACCTAAGCAAATTGATTATTCATAATGAATAAATTTCCTTTTTTTTCAGAATACATTTTTTTTTGTGTGTTATAAATAAATTGAATTGTAAATTTTATTGTGTTGTGACATTTTGCGAAAAACATGCCTGTATGGCATATTTTGCAAACCATGCTCAAACAATAAAATTCAAACAGAGTAATTGTTGTAAAATAAATAATTAGTTATAAATATTAATTAGGTAACTAAGTATTGAATTAAAAAAAAAAGGGAAAACCTAGAGTAAATTAAAACAAAAACGGACTGACTTGTCAGTAAACTAGAACTATATTTGAGTAAATTATTGTTGCATTTTTTTTTGAGAAAACTAAAAAAAACGATAAATTCAATTGTGCTAAATTTAATAATTTTAAGTGTGGAATTAGTTAAATCTTGTTAGATTACTGAACTCAATGATTAAAAGTGAATGATAATCAAATGATATCTTTTCAATCGCTACACTACCTACCACCATTTTAAATTTCAGAACACCACAAATGTCCACGTTGCTTATCAGAATCGACGAAGTTTGAGATTTGTAAACGTGGATCATTATATGTCAATTACAGGAATTGACATATAATCAATCAAAGGTTTTCTTGTAAGCAAACAAAGTTTACATTTTGTTCAGAGTTGTACAGTAGGTATACACACAAAGTTAGAATACACTCAATTTAATATCATACAGGAAAAATTAAAAGAATTATTCAGTACGAATAGAAGTCTAAAATTCATAAAGAGCACAAAGCTGTCGGAAGAGTTGACTTCAGAAGAAGAAACTTTCAGTAAAATGAATTTTTATCATGAACAAAACAACCATAAAGAAATAAAAGAAAATTATGAGGAAATAAAAGACGTGTACTACTATCCTAAATTAAAAGAATTATTAGTGAAACACCCAAAAAACCTAACAAAATAGTACACGTAGACATTTATCATGGCCAAAAGAAATACTTCATTTATACGGGAATGATATCACAGATAAAAGTGGTTTAAAAATACTACAATATATTTGGAAAACCCAAAAAGGTTGTCTTAGATTACGAATTTAATAATGTATAATATGAGGGATTATTTCAATAAAGAAAGAATACACTATCACTTTACAGCAGCTACAGCTCATACAGGCATGCGCGCGCGTAGCTAGGTAGTAAACTCAAAACGGCACCGATAAACCACCGCCCCCCCCCCCCCCCCAAGAAAATGACGATCCAAAATTATTAAATTTCAATTAATCGATCAATTATTGAAAGCATAACCAAATTGTATAACAGTGAGCTGTGCCTACATCTGTAGTTGGTTTCAAATTTATGAAAAGTGATTTTGTAATCAATAATCGGCATTCATTACTCATAATAAACCGCAAACATACATCTATTAAAGCGCCATCAAATTAATAAAACGCATCTATGCTGTAGGTATAAATACATATACAGATATGCCTATTTTCATACGACTATCTCTCACATTTCCGAAGTCATTCATTCTCAAGACACATTCCCAATATGTATCTAAAGCTTAGTTTACACGTAGTCACTTGTATCGGGATTTTTATGATCCAAATTATATACAAATGCTCATTCATTTGGTTGTGCCGTACACAAATGTTCATACATTTTGTATATGTTGATTTTGCTTGTGGTTTTACTTTTCGCTATACTTTTGCGTTTAGTTCTGAAGTGCAGTTTATCGTGTGTTTAGTTCTGTAGAGCGGGCGGTTGAATTAAATTAAAAATCATGTCATCGTGGTCAAAAGAAAATACCTTACCTACTTTTAATAGAAAAATAAGCAAATGTAATATTTGGGATGTCCAGTCAAAACCATTTAAAGACTTTAATGAAAAAAAAAAATGATAAGTTAGAAGAAATCGCTCAGGAGTTGAAGTGTACAAAAAAAGAAATTGAGGATAAATGGCATAATATCAGAAAAATTAATGTTAGCAAAAATACGGCTGCGGAACTGATGAAATATATACCTGGGGATGCATCATGGGATGCATTCAAACATTTACAACTCTTGCAGACTAGTAATTAAAGTATATCGACAGTGCCCACCTAATGTTAACAGAAGACAAAAAATGTCTCAATACATATAAACAAGTCGAAAACGTGGCTATATATGCGCCGATACAAATCCAGATACTTGTATCTAAGTGTAAACTCACCTTAACAATGATTTGACTCTCTCCATTTCGAACGACTGATAATAAATCCATCAGAATTTTTATCAACTCATTATTTTTCTATTCTAAAGCCTTGGTTTCCAACAGAATGCGGAGGCGCAATTGCAATTGCGCCGCATTTTCTTGAAAACCAAGGCTTTAGCATAACGCGACAACGCACTACACTGTTTACGTAAAAACAAAACCCTCAACATGACACTAATTCTCTCCATGTAGTGGCACTGGGCTGTCCATGACTTACCATACAGCAATTGTATGCTTGTTTTAACCATATGTGAAGAAATATGCGCAATGTGCCCAGTGTTGGGGACTTGTGGGGAAAATCGCATTTCGTGAGAATTCCTGTCCTCGAAATCATCACTGTGGGAAAAAGGGAAAAAAAGTTTACAGTAAAAATCCAACGGACCAACTCAGACCTTTTAGTATAAAACTCTTCTAGAAAATTCATCAGCAAAATTTTTCTAGAAAAGGTTTATACTAAAAGGTCTGAGTTGGTCCGTTGGATTTTTAGAAATTCTTGGAAGAGTTTTATCGATTTGTAGGCGGATAGTTTGGTGCGAGATGTTCTGCTTACACATTCTGGGTGTTGTATATTTTGATACCGCAGAAATTTCCAACTAAAACTCTGTGTTTGGATAAATATATAAATGAATAGAAGAAAATCCGCTTAATTTTTAAGTATATTGGGCAATGTGCTTACGTTTTATGCAAAGTGTGCAGGGATTTGAAATTTATTACTCAGTTGCAGCTCTCACTAGGCACAGGATCGAGTTCTGTTTGAGAACTGAAAGTAGTAATTGATTGTGTTTGAAATATATTTTAATTTATAAAAATCCTTTTTTGGTTTCAGGGCATCTACGGTAATAATGATTTTATTTTCGAATAGTTCGATAATCCTTACAATCTTTCAATCTCTAATAGAATAATGAGTTTTCCAGCTACTTTAAAACCTCCCACAAAGAGAAGAAAAGTATTTCAGCAAACTTGGCTGGAAGCTCCAGAGTTTAAAGATTGGCTAAGAAAGATAAAAGACGATAATTGTAAGTGTCACTGTACGGCATGCAATGTGAATACTTAATGTGAAAAAAGTGAACTGGAAAAACATAGCAACTCGGCAAAACACAAAAGAGCCCGAAAATCAATGCGCAATGTACCATCAGCCTTTTTAAAACTTCCTCATACAATGTGCAAGTACAAAATACCGAAATTCATCTTTCCGCATTTTTTGCAGAACACAATGTAGCGTTGAATGTAATCAACCATTTGGTTCCTGTTTTGAAAAAATTTCACCAGATTCATAAATTACAAAAGATATATCTTTAAGCAGAAAAAAAAGCTCAAAAATTATTGTAAACGTAATAAGCAAAGTTGAAAAAGGCAAGCTAATAAAGTCTTTAAAGAAGAGTTTTTCTGTGCTCAGTGATGAAAGCACTGATATAAGTAACGAAAAAAATCTTTGCATATTGGAGCGTTATACTAGAGAAGAGTTTCTTGAAAAGACAAAGATTTTTGATTTGGTGCAATTGGATGCTAGTGATTGTACTTCAGAAGTTTTATTTAGTACATTCAAAGACACGTTGGAAAAAGATCAAATTCCATTAGAATATCACTGGCTTAGCTAGTGATGGCGCTGCGGTAATGGTTGGAGCGCATAGTTCCTTTTTCAGCCGACTTACCAGAAGTTGTGCTTTTCCCATGCATTTGTGCTTCTGCGGCAATTGTGGCCATTGTTGCCAAGAACATCTAAGTGAATGAGAAGAATTGATAAGGCATATTTTTCGGAGTCCTAAAACCTCTGCTGTCCTTAGAGAAATACAGGAATACTTGCAAGTGCAGAAAAATAAAATATTAAAATCAGTCACTACGAGATGGTTGTCCTTACAGCCATGCGTATCTAGAATACTAGAGAATTGGACAGCACTTCAACACTTTTTTTTTGGCATCTAATGAAATAAGAAAGGCAAAGCCAAGAAACATTGCAGATCAACTACTGTCAAAGAAAATGAAGTCATACTTTTATTTCTTAAAATACGTCCTGCGATTACTTTAATAAATTTAGCACTCTTTTCAAGGAATAAAAGTTTTAATTCACATTTTAAGTAACTTAGGCAGTAGTTTTTAAAACTAAATCAAAACGAACCAAGAGACTCCCGACCCACCGTACGGTCTCTTGTTCCCCTAATAAAGAACAAAAAGGAAAATTAAGAAGTAACTAAACAAATGTTAAGTCAATAAGTCAAAAATAAAAAGCGTATTAAGAAAAACTTGAGTTCTGAGTTTAGAAAGTCAAAATGTCAAGAAAGAGGTCTATAATCGAGGCTGGTGAACTTCTTTCACCCCCAGTCCATGTGTTATGGTCGCATGTGGGCCTGGCGGCAGTTAGGAAATGCCAAGTGTACCCACGGCAAGCCGCCCATGTGAACTTACCCTGACCTCTAGCCGTCAGAGTTGTCACCGGAACGACACACACACCATGTTGGGAAATGGAGAAATCGGGCCAGGAGGAGGCCGGAAATATGACAGAAGGAGTCGAGAGAGATTGTGAAACTCTGGACTGGTGCAGTTGAATACGCGAAGAAAGAGAATTGTTTTGTAAACCAGAAAAGTGATAAGTTTTTGATTCATTTTTAAGATTGAACAAACGAAAGAGAAAGAAGCCACCAAAAAAGGAAATTAAAACCACCAAACAGAGGGCATACCACCAGTTTCCGCAAAAGAATAAGTGCGCGGCTCAATGTGTGGAGGACCTGAACCACCCAAAAACCGGATAAGTATTAGGAATATAGTTAATGTGCATCTGAAACCGACAGACGCGTAGAGAAAAATTTAGAATTTACCAACGAGACAGTTATGCAGTAATTGAATAAAGGAGTGAATCGTAGATTTGTTACTGAATGGGACCGCATAATCTCCAATACACTTGCGGGTCCCCGTTAGAGTAAAAGTTGCACCGCAGGAGCCCCTAAATATAAAGAAAGATTTATGAGTTTAACCATTCGTATCAATTGAATATAAAATTTACATAATCGTAAAATAATTTAATTACATTATGGACTTACTAAGTGGTGTCTTCGTATCAATTGAATGCTAAATTTACCTAATCGTCAAATATTTTAATATCATTATGAACTTACCTAGTGCTGTCTTTACACAGCAGCACCTAAATATAATAGAATACTATCAGTTTAGTTATCAGTGGCAAAGGCATCATTATTCTCGGTTATATACCCATCGAAGCATTAAAATGATTACTTATAGACTTACCGAGTGCTGTTCACATATCGGAGCACATGACAAGAAATAATACCGCGATTATTCAATTATTTTGGTGCTGAAAAGAAATAATACATGTGGAAAGGATATCATCGGACGAGCCCAGATAGAACAGGAAGGTTATTAGAGCAGCAGTCATAGTATCGTCCCCAACGAGAGGTTTCTTCTCCGACCGCGCGTTGTTTAGAAAATAAATTTTTTTGTTAGCATTGCGTCTCCAGAAGGCCTTTTAGAGACTCATTAACCGCGGAACGAGTTAGTCGTACACAAGCTATAGTACAACTGAGAAGGAAGGAGGAAATCTCCTTTGACCGATCAACGACGCCATTAAAGACCCAGCACCAGCACCGCTCATCTACCCGCCGACACCTATAGAGCTTCGGGGTGATTATAAGAAAAAAAAAAATAATAATAAATAAAAAAATTCTGTATTGGTATTCAGCCTCAGGGCTTACAATAAAATGAATAGGATGGAATAAACCTTAGTTCTTTTCTCTCAGCCTCCTTCCCGGACCTTTCTTCTTCTCCCTTTCACAGGTACACAAAAGCGACATTAGAGACCAACTGCCAGTGGTGTCATGGGCGGCCGAGGACGGCAAACTGGGATCATAATATCTGGTCCTCATTGAGTTCTTCGGGTGAGTGACGTATGAGGTCCCTTCAGGACCTGTGTGGGCGTCTCTTTTTGTACTTTCCCCAGTAGTAGGTCTCATTCTACGTTCTGTTTTAAATTTTTAACCACGAAACCTTTTTTTCTTGTTTATGGGCAAGTGACAGGCAGGTTTTTTGGTATATTGAACCCACCCCACACTCTCCGCACTTAGTCCGAGGTGCTAGCGTGCCGGCCTGCGAAGCTGTCACTAAGTGAGCTGTCAGCTATCACTGGCAATAGGACTTCACGTTCTTTAGCCCTCACTATCGTAAGTCGGAACCAAAACACATGCTGTAATTGGAAAACGTAACCTCACAGCAGCTTTAACAACTGGAAAAAATTAGCAGAGGTAGAGGAAATATCTTGAAAATTCCTTAATTTTCTTGTAAATAAGATGACAAATTTCTTAAATTCATCAGTAATTATAAAAAATCTTAAAAATTGATACAGCCTTGGAAGCTGAAGCGATGGTAATGTAAAAAAGGCTAAAATTAAAAAAATTGAAATAAATGCTGAAAATTTGAGAAAAAATATTAAAGAAGAGTATAAACTTTCTAAAGTAGCAATATTACTCCTAGTGAACACCGCCGGCTGTGAGAGAAGTTTTTCTGCTATGAGGCGGATAAAAACGTTGCTTAGAAGCGCAATGCTTCAAGAACGATTCTGTCGGATGTCATGCATTTTATTGCTCAACACAGTTAAAAAAAATTACAGCTGAGAAGGTATTGAGGCGAAAAAAGTAGTAAACTAAAGCTCATTTCATTGGTTTTTGGCGATTTCTTTTATGATTATGACGATATTAATTTAGAAGGTAGTGATGGGTGGTGACGAATTCAAATTAAAGGATAATGCACTAAGAGAAATTTTCACTGAGAATAAGCTCTATTCCATGTGTATCAAGGAAAGTTAGGTGCGATTTTGAGCTTAGTAGACGTTTCCTGGATGTAAGAAAACAAATTGCTTCGTCTTATTCAAATGAATATAGAAAAATTAGATTATTAGTAGTAAATATATTTTCTCAATTACCTCCGATTATGATAATAGCAGAAAATTTTCATATAGAATATGAGAAAAGGTTATATATCCTAAGAAAAGAATTGCTTAAATGTAGTCTACTTTTCGTTATTCTAGAAAAATATTTATTTTAAATCTTCCAAATTTCATGAAATAATTCAAGAATAAAATAGAAGTTTCTGTGCTGTGCATATAAGCACGGTAGCAGTAATAGAAATAAATAGTTAGGCAGAAGTGTGTTTCTGCAGTAGGAGTAAGCTCCTGCTTAAATAAAGGTTAGAATGAAGCAGAAGTTAATTTTTGCAGCAGGAGTAAATTCCTCCTTAGATGTAGGGTGGAAGTGAAGCAGAAGTAAATTTCTGCAGTAGGAGTAAGTTTCCTACTTAGATGTGGGATGCAATTAAAGCAGAAATAAATTTCTCCAGTGGGAGTAAGTTCCTATTTAGGTGTGGGATGGAATTAAAGCAGAAATCAATTTCTTTAGTAGCAGTAAATTCCTACTTAGGTGTGGGATGGAATTAAAGCATCAGATGGGTTGCTCTGGCAACGCTCGTTTTCAAAGTTGTATTCGATTGAATTTTGACGGCGGCGTCCCGAAGTGACGTAAGATTGTGACCATTATCGAAGTAAAACTTGCATTTCATTCACTGAACTCTGACTGCGGCGAAAAACATCTGATTGACGTAATGTCACTTGATGACATTATGAAATGTGTACATATACTAAAGTACGAGGAATTTAGTTGAGAATCGGTAAGTTTCATGTTATTTTTAGGTTTTCATGTGGTACTAATATGTTTTCCTCTATTTATTGCACGCGGATGGAAGCTAGGATGTTACGGAGATTTTATAATGGTAGATGTTCAGATAAATATTTGATCATCCTTAAGAAAATGATACTTTGTGTTCCCCCTTTTTATATCATTGCAGAAATATTTCCATCGCTGGAACTACTCGGAAATGCATTGTGGATAGGAGTTGCAACGACGGATGAGTAATATATATGTGGACTGAACAAGGTATATGGCCCTAAATGTCACTAATGAAGCAAAATATTCATAAAAGCACAGTTATTATCAATTTTTTTTAGAATATATAAAAAAGATAACGGTAATAGGATTTCATATAAATAAATCAAATATAGCTTATTAGCAATTATATAGGGTGCTTCTTCCATGGTGGACCATAGAGCGGCAGGTGATAGTGCTTACCGAGGCGATTAAATAATTGTATGTCAGGGGGCGGGGCGGTGGCGGGAGGTGGACATATTGTTGGGTTTCATTCGAATTAGGGAAGGTCATCACACAAAAAAACTTTTCTTCAATTTAAAAACTTCTCCTCTTCAATCGCATATCCTTTACTCAAAGCCGCAAGGCCGAGAATCTTCGTAACTTGACTCTTTACAATATTGATAAAAAACTCGCAGAGCTTTCCCTCACTCATTCTTTTCATATCTGGGCCATTGCTATTGCGTCACATTAGAATATTTTTAAGCAGGTACCCACTTGTTGTTTAGCTTACGCGTTTTCATAAGAAACCAAATAATTTTCAGTTTTTTATGAAATGCGATGCACTGCAACTTTTAATGGGGCTACCGTTGCAACACTTAAGTAAGACCTGTATGCATTGCACTTATGGTGTAAGATCCTACTTAGTATTTCGCAAAGCAATGACTCAGTGAGGAAATGCTGATCAATTGGTTGTCTCGTTCTATGATAACATCAATTGATTAACATAAAGATTTATATTCACAACAATATCAACCGCTTCGGAGTTACAGGATCAAGAAATTATGCCAGGTTTTCACAAAACAGCCTGTATCTTAAAACGTACAATGTGTATAGTCACCATTTGAAGCTGCTCAATCAGGCTCGTATTTCTCTCCTCTCAGGAGTAATTGTGGTCTAAACTAAAAATTTCTGGTTTTCTTACCTTTATTTTACTTTGACCTCTATTTTGTTTGCAAAAGGTCATTAAAATCACTTTTTTTTTATAAAAACTCTTAAACTATGGACTCACCTCTTTAATTTGATCTATTACAGCCTATGCTCTATCTGAAGCCGTTAAAGAGTTATTAGCTCCCAATTCTCACACCTATTTTAAAAGATAATTTGTTACCTTAGTGACTGAAAACACGTCATTAAAAAAAAAACTCGTCTAATTTCGGTATGACCTGAATAGGTTATGAGCTAATAACCGTTATTGCTACAGTTAGGACATAGAGTACGGAGCTGGTTGAGCAATGAAGGGTTTGAAGAAAGAAGCCGTAAGAGCATAGACAAACTAATAACATACAAAGAATCGGAAATAGAAAAACGAGTAACGTCTCGAATATAAAATCAACGATGCCTGGACCTGATGTAGGAAAGGCTTCAATTTTTTTCTTAGAAATTTACTGGAAACTGTTTTATTTGAATTTTTATGCATTTTGAAGGTCGACAACGGCACACATGAAAGTATTGTACATATCTGAAAATTACTCCAATCTGCCACCAGACTAAATAAAAATGTTGCCGCAGCATTTTCTGTAAGTTTATATACATAATGCATAAAAATTTTAAGGAAAAAAGTGAGGCCTTCCCTGCATCAGGTTGAGGCATCGTTGATTTTATATTGAAGCGAGGCGTTGTTGGCCTTTGGTTACGTTAGGAAGTCGAGAAATTGTCTGTAAATATAAGAGCAGTATGGCAATCACTAGTGTGAGAGGTAGTCTCGAACGTGGGAGGGAGTGCCGGTTTTTGAATAGATAACTCAGCGTGTTTCAAATTCAAATAAATATAAAATTTTATTTCAATAATTCATATACTTAACCTAATATCACAAATTCACAAAACAATTCAAAGGAGCTTAAAACTATAAATTCAAATTAACAATTCAGAAAAAGAAATTCAATAATAAAAAGAGAAAAAAAATGGTCCAAAAAAACGTTGTCCGTCTCTTTAATTCTGAAAAGAAGAAGAAGAAGATCGGAATTAGTTTTGTCACCTTCTAACACTACTAGAATAATAATGCTGCTAATACGTGTGGGCCCTAAGGCAGTAAAAATGACGCACACAAGAATTTTCTATGAATCTGTTTGATGGTAGCGGCCCTGTTAGACAGAGAAGCTGAATAAGCAGAAAAAGGGGGGTGCAGCAGCGTGCTGCAACGTGTGGTTCAAAACAGAATGAGACGAAATTTTTAGATTACACTCTGAACAGAACTATACTTCTGTAATAAATATAAAAAATGATTTCAGATTAAACTCTGACCAGAATTATACTTCTGTAATAAATATGAAAAATGATTTCAGATTAAACTCTGACCAGAATTATACTTCTGTACTAAACATGGGAATTTCAGATTAAACTCTGAACAGAATTATACTTCTGTATGGAGGATAGGAATATATTTTTCAGATTAAACTCTGAACAGAATTATACTTCTGTATGGAGGATAGGAACACGATTCTTATTTTTCAGATTAGACTCTGAATCAGATGAATTCTGATAAAAGAATGGTGCCATCTATTGCAACTCGTCGGCCTTTTATAGCCGCCGCATCCAGTTATTAGCTCTCGCCTCTCGGTGTTGCCCTAGCGACGTTTATTGCAATTGCTCGTATTCTGACTGCGGCGAAGGCGAAGACAGCTGACTGTGTAGATGTCATTAAATCACATGAAAAAAGCTGTCAACAATACAGAGGTACATATGATTTGGTAAGTTTGTGATTTATTGTTAATTATTCCTTTTGCTAAATGATTTCCTTTGGATTATTTTCAGATTAAGAGGTATCCTGATAAGGATCAATTGCTGTGGATGTGCAGTTTGCATTTTTGTGGAAGATAAATAATTCGTCAGTTTTCAGATAAGTATTCTGTGACATTTTAAATTAGTCTTAATACTTTGTGGTGCCTTTTGTTTATTTCAGGAATTAATAAAAATGGTAGAACCAGGCTGGACGCTTCAATTGGAATCTAGGTGGACTAACCAACTAGATAGTTCTATACACAAGGAACTTACTGACACCTAATATGTCAACTTGGAAGGTGAATTTATTTAGAAAATCTTTTAACACTTTCAAGTTCCTGATGTTTTTCAAAAGATGTCTTGAATTTTTCTTTATAGACTTAGGTAACAATTTAGCGGTCGGTTGCTTGGAGCAGAAGAAATCTACCCCCGAATATAGAGTTGTGGATGGAAGAAATTGTCAACGGGGGTCTCTCCCAGATCTTCTTTTAGTCATGGAATTTCTTACTTCTTTTTGTCTACTCTTAAATTGTAAAAAAACTCGATGGGGTTAAAAAGTTAAATTCAAGTGATGTGAACGAAATTCAATCTTTTCTTAATAGCAACTTTTTTCATTTTCGCATTTTTCTAAAATAAATAAATTAATTGCTAGAACGAAAAGCAAAGTAAAAAGCAAAGTAAAAACAGAAAGATAAAACAACAAGTGTCTATAGCACAAGGGTTAAATAGTAATAGTGAAGTATTTTAAGAACCTACATAGGCGAGGTGACACAAATTATTAATTCAGCTTTGCATCCCCAATACCAAGCAGCCATCATAGGTACGCCAATAACACTACGGCACCCAATCATGAGGTTTGGAATCATTCAGCCTCACACCAGTCTCCAGAATCATATTGAATAACATATTATACAAAAAAAAAAAATAAAAAGTTTTATTCATTAATATACAATAACAATAATACACACGGAGACAATTTTACTACAGGCATATACACGTAGCTATAGCTACTACCCAACCTCCATCGAAGACATCTTTTTGTCACATATCTTTCACATAATTACACAGTTCTCACCAGGTAATCCTAGGTGAACACCAATCCCCAACCATCTTCAATGGTGCAGATAACCGTACAGATCTCAGCCCCATAGCCACCCGGCATAGCATCTTAAGGTATACAGTCAGTAAGAAGATATCCAAGCAAGCGCACAGTTTCATATGAAATGAACACGGTAACGACATCCACCAGTTGATAACCACCTATAATTCCCAACCACAAGCCAAAAAGTACAGTTGTACAGTCACAGAGGAACAAAGGCCCACCATCTTAGCCTAAACGGCAAGCATGCAGACACCATGCATAACCTGGAAATATATATATATATATACAGGGTGTCCCGAAAGTCGACGTCGTGCCGGAATCGGGTGATAGACCAAATCATAACAGTTACCAGAAAAATATAAAAAAAAATCTAAGTCATGTATTCAAATTAGAGACATTTCTTTTGTTTTCGAAAAAATGTACACAGCTCCTACATGACTTAGATTTTTTTTTATATTTTTCTGGTAACTGTTATGATTTGGTGTACACCCGATTCTGGAAAACCCCATAAACACATGGGAAAAGGGAAGGGCTGTCACTATATATTTTATATACTTATGAATAATAATCAAAGCATTGCTAACCACTGGTTTCATACGCATATTTCTTCATAATATAATGGCAAGAGCATTCGCAGGAGCACATGCGCCCATATGTATATATATAAGTTGTCGAAAATACGATCAGATAATATGAATAAACGACACTTCGACACTTAAGCATAACTGAAAATAGATTAGATTTTAGACATTAGCAGTAAAGACGGTTCCAAAATATACATATACATATTTTTATTTTTATTTATATATTTAATCCCGAATTGTATAGCACGGATGAAGGCATTATATAATGACTTATGGTCCAAGAGCATCTCCCGAGGATCCACCACAATGACCACACAGACGTCACCAAACGCGAGTCACGCGAATTTTTAGATCAATCTGAATAGCAGATATATACGTCATAACGGGCGTAGGCTTCACCCTACGCTGATCAATACATGACTAAGCAATGCACAGCCATAGGCCGATAGGCGCATGTGTGCATATAAACCGTGATCGAGCAAAGAGAGCATGAAAAGACCTTGTCCTACGATAATTAATATAAAAGTTGATTGGACGAACGCAAAACAATACCTTAGAGCCAATCACCTCACCCTTAATCAAACATAATAACGGGCGTAGTCTTCGCCATACGCAGACCTTAAAAATAATAAGCGCTAGGTATGATATCAGCCCTAGCAAACAAGTGTAAGCTTCGCCATGGGTAGGTCAAAAATGGGAGAGGAAAATTGGTTTATACGCATAAACGTTATAGCAGGCGTAGGCTTTAAATTACGCAGACCCTAGGTATAATAAGCGGAAGTTATAATATCAGTAATAACAAAAGGCATAGGCTACGCCATATACAGATCTGAAATGCGCTGGGAACATGTTCGAATAATTTTTCACAAATATTAATATGATAAAGGCCGTAGGCTTCGCCATACGCAAATCCTTAATTTTCTGGAACTAACTACAGACTCCATATCGGAACCTGAGACAAAATAAAATAATAATAAAAAATATATATTTAAATACATTCATTATTTCCATGCTTGCTGGTAAACCATAGCCAACTTGCACAATTGCAGGCTCCATACAAAGGGCAATCCCTGATATATCTGAAGCACCTTACTCTTTGCCAACATTATTCCACAATAAGAAACTAACACAGAACAGCTCAATCTGGATTATGAACCCAGCACCTACACATACGAAGATTTCAATCACACTTTTCCAAACAAAAAATTCTTTGAAACCTTTTGAAACCTTTTCTGGAGACTATGGAAAGCATCAGAAGCAGCTACAGACACATAGATATTTTTTGCATTTGTACCCGGTTCGCATCCAAAATCCAAACTGAGCGAAACAACTTCAGTACCAATACTAAATAATACCCCGTGGGTAAACTACCGGGGCGACGGTGGACAAAATTGGTGCACCATGACGTTGTCACACCGATTTGCGGTTAGCCTCGGCTTTTTACGACACATAGCTGCAAGAAAATCCTGCACTTGTTTGTTTTACTTTTTTGAGGCTCCTAGGCAGGATACAGGAAATATTAATATAGGGCGATAAAGATGAAGACGAGATGCCAGGCGACCGCATCACGACAGCAAACGGTAAACCCCAAGACGATGATGTGTTTTGTGTTTTGTCGTCCTTTCTTGTAACGATTTGATTCTGCCGAGTGATTCTCTTAATTACAGAGTCGACTAGTAAGTGGATGATGCCACGAGGTTTCTCCTCCACAAATATGTACACAAAGCAGACACATAATCAAGCAAAAGAAAATTTAACGCAACACTCATTCGCACAGGAGCAGCTAGCCTAGGAGCAC
This sequence comes from Dioctria linearis, assembly GCA_963930735.1. Classification (NCBI taxonomy): domain Eukaryota; kingdom Metazoa; phylum Arthropoda; class Insecta; order Diptera; family Asilidae; genus Dioctria; species Dioctria linearis. The sequence continues at coordinate 243,136,475 of OZ005741.1, forward strand.
ACACACAACTAGAGTACCCGCGAGCTAATCACCGAGTATAACAGCATAAGTAGAAACAATACTAGCGTAATTCAGTATATTTCGTTAAGTTAAACTTTTCATAATCGCCAACGTTTAAATAGTGGAGTAACTATGGATAAATTATCTCATCTTCTTCCTTTGTGGGAGGTTACGTAAACAATTTTGTCTAGATATAAAAATTATGTATTACTATTCGATTCACGGCATCATTGTCACTAATTGCCCTCTTCCATCTCACAATCAGCAATGGGCTAACAGGTTTGTGTACAAAAGAAAATATAGTTCTTATTAGATGTTCGATCCAGGTCCTGAAAAAAAACAAACAAAACAAAAAAAATTCACAACAAATTAATAACCAGAACTGATCTGGCCGGCCCACCCGTGTATTGCAAGTACTTGACATAACGAAATTCGGAAAGATTTCCGAAATATATAGAAAGAAAAAAAATAAAGAAAATGTTAGATCCAATGCGAACGGACGGTAATAAGTTTCGAAAAACGAGAACATTCTTGAATATCGAAAACTTGTTTGAGAAGAAGAAGTTTGCTCTGCATCCGGCCGGCCGGCAGTTAGTCTGGAGAAGAAAAGGTTGACAGTAGCAACCTGGTAGGAATTGCATGGGAGGAAAAAAAATTAATTAGTTATTCCAAGTGGAAAATATTGTAAAACATCAAAGTTCGAGGCCTGGGCGAAACAAAAGAAAATAAACGAGGGAAGTGCAATAACTCATATTACAAATAGTTTGAATCACCTCCTGCTGAGTTAAGGTGGGTTATAATTTTCTTTATTAATCGGGATAGCTTCTCTATCTTTTGGTCTTTTCCTAAATTTTGTTGTCTTGGTTGTAGTAAGATAGGCCAACGGAAAGTTAAACTATATGAGAATATAAAAATAATGTGACTAAGCGATTAAATTGAACAAAAAGATTGAATTAGAAAGAAAGGAAATTTTGATAGAATTATATTATATATACATTGAAATAAATTATATGTGGTTATGAGAGTGTGAGAGTTGCGTCTCATTGAAAATTTCATATTTTTGTTAGTTTCGTGGTTTCAGCTAAAAAACTACGTGGCGCCCAGAAAGAATATCGATTGTGGGCTCTGTGCCCAGTTGCCCGATCCTGCGTTTAGTTTTCATACTGGCCGAATCACACCCATCCTCCAAGAGAGAGCCGGCATCACGTAGGAAAAATCTGCGTAACAGATGTTCTGTACCTTCAATGTTTGGGAGGGTAAGCACAGCCCATTCGAGTCACCACGAAGCACTGGAGTATATATTAGTTTTGAGGAAACAATAAGTGGGATGTTATGGTCGTAGCGTATGCATATAGCAATATGCTACACGAAACACTGAAGCGTGTAAGCCGGCTGCTGTCAAGCAAAAAAATTGAACGCACCCCGACCGAGAGAAGTGCGTTTCCTCGAGCTCGGAGTGACATTCTGACGGGAGATAAGGAAGAAGAAGAGTTTTGTCTTCCTTCTGTCTAAAAAGGTGTAAAAAGGTGGCTGGTCTGCGATCGATAAAATCGAAAGATATGGAATATTGTTTCTTCTCAGTTTTGCCGGTTTAAGTGAATTTTAAAGAAAACGTAGCATCTTCATTGAAACATCAGTAGATTTTCTGAAAGTGCAAGCAAAAGAAGTGCTCCGATGGTCGATTTATCTAGAGGAATTTTGTGAGTGAGAAGTTGGATTCTCAAATTAAGAAAAGAATCCAACAAAGCAAACCAGACCAAGCGGATCTGCAGTAGCATCCACAATTAGGCAACAACGCGGTAGCAGCGGCAATATTAATTAATTAATAAAAGCTGATCGAGAAAATTCTGAGGGTCCATCGTCCTAATACAACAGAAACCTTTGGTGCCTCCACGAGATTACCCGAAACGCATAGCATTTTTCTTTGGAGCAAATAATTGAAATAAATCTAGCATTAAGCGGGATATATTCAGAGTATGCAATCCCTCACAAGATGGCCAGGAAAATTCCAGTGGAGCAGATGCACTAGCAAGTATAGTAAATGTGTCATCGATAGTTATAGTTGCATTTTTCTTATTAATCAAATACTCCTTGCCGAGATCCAGTTAGAAACAATCAATAATTATAATTAATAATATACTTTGTCCATTGAAGATTCTTCAAGAATCAGTTAGATTAACAGGCAATAAGATTAAATTAGTGTAGTCTTTGCTGAACTTCAGCCACAATCAAATAAGAGGTATAACTAATAATCACACACGTTGTTCATTGATTATTCCTTCCGAGTTATTTAGTTTTAAAAGAATCATGAGGTGAAATTAGTATAGCTTTCTCCATACGTCCGAGTAGATTCGAAGGTCATGATACTTTGTGAGAGGACATCTTACGGACGGAACTTTTCTCGAATTATTGACTGAAATTTGTTACAATTCCTGGCTCGAGCAGCCCAGAGACCAATCGGATAAAATATAATTTACTAAATCATAACGCGCGGAAAGAATTGGTTAATTTTATATATATGTAAATAATGTGTAGTCCAAAGAAATAGGAAAGGAATGAGGATGTTAGAATAGAGGTTATCATGCCTCAATAGGGTCAGTAGCCCTGTATATAGCTTCACCTTGGCATCCGTCAGTTCGCAGTTGATCCCTCAGTAGTGGCAAATTTTTGTGCTATATACCTATATACATATATATGAACTGAACTTTTAAAACAGAGACTACAACTTTTATCCCTCTTCCCATTACCATAGACACGAACACCAACGCAATGACCCTAAGAGAAATAAGAGGTGGCCTCAGGAACCTCACGAGCGCCGAATTCGACCCGGACATGACAGGTATCCTGTCCTATGGCCCAAAATTTGTGCCTCCCATTAGGAGCATAAACATCACAGACAACATCATCACCCTTAACAACATCGCAGACTTAACGCAGAAGAAGACCCAGCAACAATTTTGGCAAAGCACACTGACAGATATCTGAAAGCCAATAAGAACCATAAATTAACCAGCATCGAACAAAGAATTAATACAGCAGTAGCTAAAATCAGGACTTTGCTAAAAAACAGACCCGACATCACAATAATGGAAGCGGACAAAGGGAAAGTCACGGTCGCCCTATATAAAGATAAATACAACGATCTACATAACGACATGTTAAATGAGGGTATAGAAAAAGATATATATGTCATAATCAGTAAGGACAGCGACAACAAGGCTCAAAAAGCCATTGAACTGTCCTACAAGCGGAAAATAAACGCCGAGACATAATCATGCTAACAGACCTGGCAGATTATGAGAGAGAAATTGCCGGAATGTATCCACTCATTAAGATTCACATGGAGGAACCCAAGATGAGACCAATGTGGATAAGATAAGATCCATCAACATCATCCTCGGGGGATACATTAATAAAGCATTAGATGACATGAGGCATGTAAGTTTTTTCAAATTCGACCCCCACGTGAAGGATAGAGCCACACTTAGGGAAGAATTAAAAGGCATCAAAATCCTAGACGGACACGAGCTGTATACCATGGACGTCAACGACATGTCCAACAACCTGAACATAAAAGGACTCCATAGAATTATCAAAAAATTCATATAGCCGAATTTAAGAGACACCTACAACATGCAAAATCTGATCAACCTGATCGATTTCGACATACGACAGTCAAACTATTTCAATATCGATAATAAAGTATATAAACCTCAACGAAATACGGCAGTCTATTTATAGATTTCCATATAAACAAAATGCTCCAAGGTCTAAAGAGAATGGGCGTAGCATTCATGAGATTATACGTACATGATTTTCTACTAACTATATGCAAAAAAGTGCAATATACAAAACATTAAGAAAACCCTTGAAACCAACCTCAGCATGGAATTAACCATGGAAACGGAAAGCCAAAATAAGGAAATAAATTATCTAGACCTCACAATCATTAGGACACCCACACAACTTGAGACGAAATGGTATAGGAAGGAGATAGCATCGAACAGGTTGATCATCTTATTCTCAAATCAACCGAACTTGTACAAGGCAAATACCATAATAGAGAGGCTCACATATGTGCTCAGAGTAACAGTTATTATGTATTTATTGGCAAAATTTTACAATTTATAACGCTCCATGGCGTGATACCTCTCGACACAATTGCCAATATGTAATCTTGGCTTTTCTCTACAGGTATCACAAAAAATAATGTGTCTGCCACCTCCCGCCCTGATTTTTTCTATTCGAACACACAACACAATTTTTCTTGGTTCCAGAATGTATGATGTGTAGTTTGTTGTCGAACCTGCTCTCCGTATTTGGTGTGTATGTGGGGCCTCGAGATGCGCTGCCTTGTCGAAAATTCCCAAATAGTTGGTCCACCAACAATTTTACGAATTTCAAATGTGGCATGGGTTTTTCATTATTTATCTTTTTAGCAGTCTTTTATAATATATACGAATTTACTACACACATTTCCATCCCCCAGAAAAATAGTTTTCTCCACCTTTGACGGATTTTCTCAAAAAACAATATGTTGCAGCATATTCATCGGCCCGATCTACTCCACGCCATATTCATGGTATAATCAATAACGATTTTAGGTTTTTGTATGTTTAATAATGCACCACCACGTACTCTTCTATCCACCGATGTTAAATCCGCTACATTACAGATACTTAACAAAGTTACAATCCTTTTGTCTTTCCAAGCGAAGACCAGCGTTTTATCTTTTTGTAGACTGTTGTCTTCTTGCCTATTAAAAACTTCGGTTTTTTTTATTACTATTGGTAAATATTTCCTGTTTATTTTTATAGTGCCGGTAAGGAAACCCTTCATCTTTAGCAGTTCTTCTGCAAGGGGTATACTCGTATAATACCTGTCGGTATACATGTGATAACCTTCATCATTAGGAATGTTGTCCAATAATTTTTAATACAAGTGTACGGGAATTCTGGAGCTGACAGGTAAATCCGGTCTTATTAGGTCCTCAGTTGTAATGCTGCCGTAATAAGGCAGAATGGAATAAACATATCCAGTATCCGAGTCTGCCAGAACGTATATTCTTATTCCCCATTTAGTGGGTTTAGCGAGGTTTACGTTATGAAAGCTATTTTTCCTTTGAATTTTATAACGGATTCATCAACGCAAATCGATTTATAAGGTACAAAATATTCGGAGAATTTTGGTTGACCTTTTCAGTGCGGATCCTTATGCAAGTATTTCTACCTATTGATGCATTTTTATGTAAATGACATGGTTTCCATATTCAGGATCACTCCAATGAAGGCTAAATATTTTTCGGAGTTAACATCAGTCCATGTATTCCATATTGACCTCTTTGACAATTCCATTCCACATATTCTTCAATTAGCATAATCATTTGCCTCTTGTATTATAGAATCAATTAATGTATCTGTAAAATATAATCTAAAAAAATCTAATGGTTCCTTTATATCGTCCGAAATTTGTGCTCCGGGAGATCGGGATGAAATATTGAAATCTATGGTAAATGGAATATCATCCATTTCTTTAACATCTATCCACTCGGTGTTTTCAGTTGAATCTGCTATATCTTCCATATTTTCTCCTCTGTCGCTTTCACTCCCTTCAATATCACTTTCAATTCTCGGTATGTTTCGTTGCGTAATAGGAAGATACACGAGCACTCCGAGGAAATTTATAAATATAACATATGACGTCGTTAAAGGCAGGTACAGTAACGCTTCTTTGACAAATTGAGTCTAGTCTGCTAAAAATAAGGATGCATAGTTAAAATGAGGGAGAATAATAGTTATCGCCAATTTCCTGCGTAAAGCCACAGGCAGACAACTGGAGGAATCAGATAGTTGACGAAGACTGCCATAAATTTTCCCCATCAAAGCGCTGATGTAGTCGCAACAACTAAATTTCCAATTGAGTTGAATGCGCACGTTCTTAACTGACTCAACATATTCAAGCGTGGAATTATTCAACCGAACTGAAGGCCATTCCGATATAGGGAAAACGCTTCTATATACCGGTAGACAGTACAGTACATTGATTCGAGCAATAGTCCTCGACCAGGCCTATGGGTCTGCTAAGGTACAACTGAACATCATCGGCATACAAATGCACAGAAGCGCTATTCATATCAGGGGTGAGGTCATTTATATAGAAGGAGAAGAGAATAGGGGACAATGGAGCGGAGATAGAATTCTGCACTTTTACAACTTTCGCACGATTCGAAAGGAAAGCAGAAATTAACCTAACGGCCGATGAAGAGAAGCCACATTTTGTGCCAAGTTTGCAGATTAACTTGACGTGACTCACCGAATCAAAGGCCTTACTGAAACCGAGAAGGACCAGTATTGCTAAATGATCATTGTCAAGAGCCTTTTGAATATCATATGTGACCTTTAAGAGAGGAGATTCACAACTGTGACCTGGGCGAAATCCTGATTGCCAGCCTGACAATATATTCTCTGCCCCCACATACTCCATGATTTGCGTGTGCATAATTTTTTCAAGTGTTTTAGCAAGAAAATTAAGTAGACTAATAGGGCGCAGATCACTAGGTAGGGAGGGACGAGATTTCTTGCTTTCCTACTTTGCTTTTGCTTATTAGAAATGAAACGAACCCATTCGTGTAAAGTGCATTATGGTTGTTCTGTTTACGTGCATTGGTTCAACCCAAGATATACTTTTTTCGAACTTTAAATAAAGATGGAAAAATATATTAAACTGTGTAAGAAGATTTATTTAAATTCGAAAAGAAAAATGTATAGAAATTCATATATTTACAATCTAGACCAGAAATAAATCTGAGTAGTGGCAGCACACACTGAAGATGGTAAAATAAGTCAAAATTTGAGTAAAGATGCAGATAAGCTGTAAGTAACATTTTTTAAATTATCCTACCTACAATACAAATGGGTGAATTTGCAGTTCATCAAATAATAATAATGACAATAATGAAGAAAGTATACCGGAAACCTCTAAAAAAATGCTGTTAAGTATCGACAAAAGCACAAAAAGAATTGGAGCAAAAAAGACAATAGTTAAAGTCGGTTAATGGTCAAGCCCTCTGTAAATTATTCCAGAAGTTTTTGGCGAATGATTTATTTAACTTAGATCTCACAAATTAGTCATACAACATAAAAAAGCTTTTGCGGATGTAAAAGAAAATCCTGGAAAACAACTCAGCTTGCCAGAATGTGTGGAGATCTTCCTTTGCATCTTTAAACAACAAAATTAGAATAGAAATTTGCATGGTCGTGTACTGTGCGCGACATGTTTTACGTTTTTCTCTGATAAGATTGCAAATGAGTTACAAATTAACATATTTTCACTAATAATCGACGAAGGAACCGATATTTGTACGAAAAAATATCTAGATGTTTTTGTACGGTATACATGTAACAAAAAAGAAATACCGTTGTTGATCTTGTTCTTGGCATTTTACCAATAAAAGAAAGTTCAGCCGTCTATACCATCTATATTTATAACGCTCTGATCCAACATTAACTGATCTAAACATTCCCGTATGAAATTTGATTGGTTTGGCGACAGATAATGCCTCCGTTATGAAAGGAAGCATTAGTGGAAAACTACTTAAAAGTCTCAACAATAACATATTTTACATTGTCATTCATACTGTAGCGTATTCCCCCTACGCTACCCTTTCCCTTCCCCTCTTCTCTTTTCTTCCTTTTGTTCGGCTTCTCTACCTTCTGTAGAGAAACCACAATCACTTTCCCAAGGTACCTGAAAAAGGGTGAAAAAAGTTCAAGAAGTAGCCCTCTGCTACTTCCCCACATACCATAAAACCTGAAAAGCAGGAAAACCCCAACTAAATATTTCTAAAAGGAAGACTCCTCTTCGTGCAGAACGCGCACAAATTGGAACCTTCCTCACAAGCCTGAAAGAAAAAGAAAAGAAAAATTATAAATAATTTTCAAAGGAAAAATTCCAATTTGTGCAGAGCTCGCATAAATTACGATCTTTCAGATGAAACCTGGAAAGTAGATAAAACAACAACACAGAAATATTTTTTCAAACGAAAAACTCAAAATTGTGCAAAACGCGCACAATTTACACTTTTTCATGCAAAACTTACCGCTAGTCACCCACCTCGAGACGACGAAAACTGTAACTCGCCTAGCGGTAATACATCGCATGACACCATCATGCAATGTATTACAGCAAGCCCGACGGAATTCTCAGAAGAATTTTGCTCCACGGCAGATGTTCTGTGGCAACAATTTTTGCTTTTAAAGAAGACACACACAGCCGCACATATAGTCAGCACTGCATTCGCCAGCAAAAATTTCGAATTACGACAGACGAACGAACGGCTCGTCTCGCGGGTGGGTGAAGGCACGGCTGTGATGTAGGGAGACTGCGTGAGCTCAGGGAGTGGAATTTTGTAATTTTTTTCGACGTGGACGTGCGCGAGTTTTGTTCGGAAAAATAGAAATTCTGGAAGAAAAGTTAGAGATTTTGTGAAGTTTCTCTTACTTCGGGATAAATAACTTTACCTGGTTAACCTAATTGTCCAGTGGAGAAATTCTGGAAGGAAAATTAGATATTCCGTTAAAGGCTTATCTATCGTGGAGAAATCGTGTTAGAAAAACTAAAGATTTTGTGAAGTTTTTCTTTAATATTTTCTATTAAGAACTTACCTGTGCGTTATTAGTGCAGAATATTTTTTTTTATGCTGCATAGTCAGCTCATCTAAAAAGGATTACATCTTATTACTAGTGATTATATTTTTTATTAAGAACTTACCTGTGTGTTATTAGCGCAGAATATTTTTATGCTGCATAGTCACCTCATCTGAAAAGTGATTAAATTATGTTAGCAGTGAGCATTTTTTTTATTAAGAACTTATCTGTGCGTTATTAGTGCAGAAATTTTTTTGTTATGCTGCATAGTCAGCTCATCTAAAATGGATTACATATTATTACTAGTGATTATATTCTTTATTAAGAACTTACCTGTGCGTTATTAGTGCAAAATATTATTATGCTGCATAGTCAGCTCGTCTGAAAAGGATTTAAAGAAAAAAAAAAGGTGAATAAGGCTTAATAAGCTTGTAACACAAATGAGCACCCTGCAAAACACTGGTAGCCCTGGAACACTGGGTACATCTGTCGGTAATCCTGGATCACTGATGGCGCTTGGCAGCTAGAGGACTTTCAATTAAGGTCAGTTTATCTAGACGTTGCGAATCAAGTAAGAATAGTTGTAAGTCAGGTCAAGTTAGTCAGGTACCTGTAGTAGGTTAGGTTAGTTTTATTTGTTATAAAATTGCAAGAAATGTTTAGATCTTCATGAATTCTTATAATACATCCAGTAATAAAGCCAGTAATTGGAGTAGATTTGCAGAAACACCAGGAATAAGGAAACATTGTCTTATGAGAATGACATAATATATTATCTTGCTTTTTTTTATTTTCTTAAACCTTCTTTTGTTTTTTTTTATTACCATTTGAACATTGCATATTTGTTTTGTTAATATTGGTAAGTTTTGTTTCTTTGTTTGTTTTGTGCATTTCTTTTCAGAATCACGAAACTGTGAGGCCAAAGGCAGGGTGATCTAGGATCGATTGATGCTACCGCATTCATTGGGCGCGTAGATGTCCGCAATACTTATGTCAGTTGTTCCATTTTTTTTGCTTTTTTTTTGTCTTGTTGCGTCGTGGTTAACCACAGTAAGAGCTTTGGAAGTCTGAAGTGGTAGTTCGCCCCGCAGTCCGTGAGATTCTAGGTGCAGATACCTACGAAGGGTCAGATTATGGGACTGGCCCAGCACATCTCCCTGCTGATATCAACTCTTTAGCCTTGATGCACAGATAAATAACTGCGGGTATGGAAGGTGGAGGCATAATGGATCATCGTTAGTGGACACACGATTAGGGGCTAAGCAAATAAATGAGGCTTTGGAGGCTTAGCCAGGGTGGATGGGGGCATTAGGGCCCAAACAATCCCAACATTACCTGGAAGTTCCTCTGCTCTCTCTCTCTCGCATTTGCTCCTTTTCGCCAACCTTGCAAAACTCTCCGGGTGAAGTGAAAATTGTTTGGCGTTGCTGAAATCCTTCACATTGTGTTGTAGCAATGAATCAAATAAATTTTATTCCGTCTAGGTTCTCTAGGTTCCACCAGGAGGAGGAAGTCCCCCAGTAGATCTTCTTTTTTTTGTCTGTCTGTCCGTCTGCAGTCACACATACAAGCTTTTCTCTTTACTGTCCGTCCGTCTGTCTGGTCAGATATTTTGTTGGTTGTGCACAGCTTTACAAGTATCAAGCGATGTGGGTGGCAACAACCACCCAAGCCGACTGATCGCTAGCGGCATAATCGCTGTGCAGCCACCCACGCTAATCCCGCGATGACTTTGCAGCAAAGAGGTGTCGGATGCAGTATCTACCTATATCCAGGTAAAAGTGGATATAGGCAGGTCTGTCGACTGGCAAGCTCGTCGTTACAATGCATATATGTCATTCTTTTAGTCTGTGTGCTTCAGCAGCTTCTCGTGAACTTCTCACTGAAATTGAAATATTGGCCAAAAACCTTTACACATACTTTTCCCACAGTCCCAAACGGCAGGCAAATTTCATTGAATTTCAGGAAGCATTTGATACAAAAACACAAAATCTTGAATGTTAGTAAGACTCGTTGGTTGTCTTTGCAAGCAGTTGTTAACCGTCTTATTGAGCAATGGGTGCCACTGAAACACTACTTCCTTCTACTATCATTCGATTCCGGCGCAAAAGAAATTTTAGACGGCCTTAGTTCCACAAATTGTGCATACCTTTTATTTTTTCAATTTATTCTCAACGATATTAATAAGTTAAACCGAATATTTCAAGCCGAAAAACCAATGATTCATTTACTATATTCTTCGATTACACACACGTTTTTGATTATTTTGCAAAATATCATTCAATATGAAAACGTCAATCTTTCTGTAGATTACAAAGATTCAAATGTTCATCTATCATTTTGAAACTAGTTCTTTGGATTAGAGTTTGAGAAACATATTAAAAAATACCCAGATGAATTAGATGTTGGTAAAATTAAAAAGAATCTTCTTCAGTACTACATTTATCTGTATGACGAGTTAAAAGGACGACTAGATTTTGCAGATAGCCAGCTGGGTCTGCTGGAGTACATAGATCCTAAAAAAATTCGAAGAGGAAAACTTCCCACTATTATTCCCCTTTTGGAAGCATGTCCATTTAATGATTCCTCCTCAGAAATACTAAACGATCAATGGAGGTCTTTACAAATTTCTTCAAAAGATAAAATCCAAGAATATCTTGAAAGAGATTTTAGTAAAAGGCTGGAAAAAGTTGGCTAAAGAAATTAACATGTTCGAAGAATTCATGTTCAAAGAACTCAGCGAATGTGTATTTTGGCATCCTTACCTCATAGTAGTGCTAAAAAACAATAAAAGAAATCGTTTGGAAATAAAACCGTAGAAAGTATAATATTTTTTTATTATATATTATTATATATTATTTATTATATTATTAATTAAGTTTTACAAAAGCTTTATGTTTGTAGACGGTAAATATCTTCCTATTTTGTAAAACAAGTATAGTAACTACTGATCTATTTTTATTTTTATATAATTGGAAATTTTGTGACTATGAATATTTTTTTTTGTTTTCTCGTTTTGAATCAGTGTTTTAGAACAGTAGCTCTTATTAGAAATAAAATCTCGAATATGTGATAAACTTCGCTCTTTCCTTTTCTAGCACACTTTTTCCTTTTCTTCCACACTTTTTCAATCCAATCTACCACCGGTTTTTCAAAGCAAGCGGCAACGCTGATTGTAAGCAATATTAGCAACATGCTACGAACTACAGCGTCACACTGTGTTCCACCCTTTACTTTTCCTCCAGCTGCCGTGCCGTATGGCTGTAGTTGGCTTCCCGCCTTACCATCCTGAGTAGCTGCCGTGCCATATGACTGTAGCTATGTTCCCCACCTAATTGTTCCATCTAGATGCATGCTGTGTTCAAAGCTTTCTGTGTTGACGCGTTTTTAGGCAGTGTTCAAATATGTATTGAAAAACGAAATTTTTGTATGGTGTGCAAGTTACACTTTTTATAAGTTTTATATAATTTGCTAGTAAAATGCCGAAGCTTAGAAAGCAATCTTTTGCACAAAGAACAGCCCGTCATACTCTACGCCAGGCTCACAGACGCGAGAACCCTGAATTGCGTTCTCAAGAACAGGCGCGGAACACTGCTGCGCATGCAACAAGACGCGAGGACGTAGAATTGCGTTCTCAAGAACAGGCGCGGAACACTGTTGCGCGTGCAATAAGACGCGAGGACGTAGAATTGCGTTCTCAAGAACAGGCGCGGAGCACTGCTACGAATGCAATAAGGCGAGGACATAGAATTGCGTTCTCAAGAACAGGCGCGGAGCACTGCTGCGCATGCAATAAGACGCGAGGACGTGGAATTGCGTTCTCAAGAACAGGCGCGGAACACTGCTGCCAATGCAATAAGACGCGAGGGCGTGGAATTGCGTTCTCAAGAACAGGTACGGAACACTGCTGCGCATGCAACAAGACGCGAGGACGTAGAATTTCGTTCTCAAGAACAGGCGCGGAACACTGTTGCGCGTGCAATAAGACGCGAGGACGTAGAATTGCATTCTCAAGAACAGGCGCGGAACACTGCTACGCATGTAATAAGACGCGAGGACGTAGAATTGCGTTCTCAAGAACAGGTACGGAACACTGCTACGCATCTAATAAGACGCGAGGACGTAGAATTACGTTCTCAAAAACAGGCGCGGAACACTGCTGCGCATGCAATAAGACGCGAGGACGTAGAATTGCGTTCTCAAGAACAGGCGCGGAACACTGCTACGCATGCAATAAGACGCGAGGACGTAGAATTGCGTTCTCAAGAACAGGCGCGGAACACTGCTACGCATCCAATAAGACGCGAGGACGTAGAATTTCATTCTCAAGAACAGGCGCGGAACACTGCTGCGCATGCAACAAGACGCGAGGACGTAGAATTGCGTTCTCAAGAACAGGCGCGGAACACTGCTGCGCATGCAATAGCACGCGAGGACGTAGAATTGCGTTCTCAAGAACAGACACGGAACACTGCTGCGCATGCAATAACACGCGAGGACGTAGAATTGCGTTCTCAAGAACGGCGCTGAACACTGCTGCGCATGCAGTAAGACGCGAGGACGTGGAATTGCGTTCTCAAGAACAGGCGCGGAAGACTGCTGCGCATGCAACAAGACGCGAGGACGTAGAATTGCTGTTAAATCGTGCATGTTCATAACAGATGAATCTAATTCTATCTTAATTCTTATATAAAGAAATTTAATTGAAATTGTAAGAAAACAAGATATATATGTATATACCATTAATTCATAATTTTATATGTAGGTCAGGCATGAATAAAGGTTCATGTTATCATTGTAATAGGAAACCTAATTTCATTCACCTGGCGCGAAATTCATTCACCTCGCTTCATGCAAAAATAAATTCTTCGTCATTATAATCTAAAGAAAGTTGAAACTCAGCAATAACTGAGGAATTTATTTTGCATGAAACTTGCAATTTCGCTAGATAAGTAGTATCGGAAATTCTTAATTGAATATTGCTTTCTGTTGTTTTTGGGGTAGAATAAGTGGTAATGTTAGCAAAATTTGAATATAAATTCACGACGAGTAATGAATAAATTATCAGTTGTTAATAAAATTTAGAGCGTTTTATTCAGTATCGCGTAACCCTTCTAGTTTTTCAGGCTTTTTGGTATTCGGTTAAAGTGCCGTTTATACTACCATCCATAACAACTAGCAAGCCAGGCAACTGTATTTAGCCTTGGTATATCGGTTCAAGTGCCGTTTATACCATCTGCGTTTTAAGGCTAAGAAAATATAGGCAAGACAAAAGAGCCTTGTCTCAACATTTGGTGACCCCGACGTGATACAAGTGAAACATTTGTATCACGTATTGAATCAAGTGGAATTAAATCAAATAAAAATGGCAAACGTATTTGAAAAATTAGCAGCGGAACAAACCTGCAATGGAAAAGAGATCCAAAGAATCATCGCAAACTACAGAAAGGACCCGATTGACAGAAAGGTCACTAAAGAGTATTATGCAGATCGCCTTCACCTATTGGAGGAGGCATGGGCACTATTTGAAACAACGGATAATAAGATGAGAGTGATTCCTGATCTTCCTCGGAGTCATTCTTACTTTACGACAGATTACTACAATACAATCATGGCACTGTATAGCCAATATCAGGTTTATTTTGCTGAGAAGGTAGAGCACTTCACTCATCAAGAGGCAGAGACATCCTCCAAGGCTTCAACTATTGAAAGCGAAGGCACTGAAGGACCTGGTCCAAAATCACCAGACATAATGAAACAAGCTAGTGCTACAGGAGCATTACCAAGGGCACCCAAAATTCCTAAATTCGAAGAGAAAAATGGTCATCTATCTCCTTCTGAAACTCAGCTACGACAATTAGCTGGAATCATAAGAAGACAAAGACGAATTATTGGTGTGCTAAGGAATGTACTTTACGTAATCGAGACTGATGGTGAAGATCATTCAAGACAATACTACGAACTAAAACTGAGGTCAATTAATCAGCACTGGTCACAAATCGAAGAGTGTGATCATAAAATATGGGAACTGACTGAGGACCCAATCAAGGAGGGCTATGATGCAGAAGAATTCATGAAGATGCAAGAGGAAGTGGATAACTGCTTAATATTATTAGCAACCAAACGTGACAGCCTTAATGCAACAACAATACAGTCATCCCAGTTCTCAAACGTCGACTCAAGTGCAATACTAAAACTGCCCAAGTTAACACTCCCACGATTCGATGGTGATTACTTGAAGTGGATCCAGTTTCACGACTTGTTCACTCAGATGGTGCACAATCAACCAATGCCAAATTGTCAGAAGTTATGGTATCTCAAGGCCAACTTATCTGGAGACGCAGAAAGATTAATAAGGCACTTTACGGCCTCAGAAGAAAACTATACAGCTGCTTGGCAGACCTTAAAGGATCGTTATAACAATCGCAGACTGTTGGTAACAGCACTCATTTACAAGATATTATCTCAGTCAGCACATGTGAACGATAATCCTTCAGCTGCTACAATAAAATCGCTACATGATACTACACAAGAGTGTCTGTTAGGATTGCAGAATTTAAGCGTTTCAACGGCAGATTGGGATCCACTCTTGCTTCATATCTTAACAAAGAAGCTTGACAGAAGCACGTACACTCTATATGAGCAATCACTATCAAAGCCTAGAGAAATACAGAGTATAAAGGTATTTCTATCATTTCTGGAAACCAGACTTCAAGCACTCGAAGCACTCGGCACTAAGTATAAAATTGACGATTACTAAAGAAGACATGGCAGCTCCAAGGCACTAACTTCGATAATATCATCCACTTCAAATCGGGCATCATGTATGTCATGTAAAGGGAACCATCCTCTTTTTGCATGCCCCCAGTTTTTGAAATTGACACCAGCCAGTCGACTGAGCTTTGTACGCAGTCATAACTTCTGTTGTAATTGTCTCAAGCCTGGTCACAGCAGCAACCAGTGCATACTTCGAGGATGTACAAAATGCACCAAAAAACACAACACGCTTGTACACCTAGAACCATCAGGGAAGGCAGAAAAATCTGATGTCAAATCACCAAGAAGCTCATCTTCAGTAGATGTAATGTTACAAAAGGCTGATACACCAGGTTATCAACCAGCCATAGTAGCAACACTGACAAACCAAAAACCAAGAGGTTATGTTCTCCTGGGCACAGCCATTGTCAAACTCATATCTGACAAGGGAGACACAATAGAATGTAGAGCCATTCTTGATTCAGGCTCTCAAGTTAATATAATAACAGAAAGGGTTATTAAGAAACTAAACTTGACACCAAGTTCAGAAAGAATTACCATACATGGTGTCGGAAATAAGAAAGGAAGAATCCAACATAAGGTTAATTTGCGGTTAGAGTCCACAATGAACAAATATGCAACAAGAGTAGAAGCCTTTGTGCTGCCAAAAATAATCGCGCCACAACCAACGCAGTCATTTGACATCTCAGAGTGGGACATACCTAAAAATATCAGACTTGCCGATTCTAAATTCAACATAACCGACTCAATTGATTTGCTTTTGGGAGCAGAGTTTTATTACAACCTACTGTCCATTGGACAAATCAAGTTAGCAAATAATCTTCCAATGCTACAAAATACTGTTCTTGGATGGGTATTGACAGGCAAGATCGATCAGAGTGAAACATCTGCCGCTACATGTGGTATATGTTCAGAGGACGAACAAACAGATCAACTTGTTCAAAGATTTTGGAAACTTGAAGAAGTTGCTGCAGCAAAGGACAAATTCACTCAAGAAGAAAGGCGATGTGAAACCCACTTCACGCAAACAGTCCGTAGAGATGACAGCGGACGATTTATTGTTAATTTACCATTTCGTGAGGAATCAACAAAATTGGGCGAGTCCAGAAGCACGGCATTGAATAGATTTCTCGCTTTAGAAAGAAGATTGGCCAAAGATGCAGCCTTAAGGTCTCAGTAAGTGGAATTCATAACAGAGTATATTGATCTCGGACACATGAAGGAAATAAATGGCGATAGCATCCAATCGCCCCATTACTTCCTTCCGCACCATTGCGTTCTAAAACCCGATAGTAGCACCACTAAATTAAGAGTGGTGTTCGATGCATCGATGAAGACGTCATCTCAATTGTCTTTATGTAAATGATATCTTGTGCGCAGGACCAACAGTTCAAAGTGACTTATTTTCACTACTGCTGCGGTTTCGGCTACCACGGTTCGTATTCACTGCAGACATTCAAAAGATGTACCGACAGATACTGCTGGACGAAGTCGACCAGAAATATCAGCTAATTTTCTGGAGAAATGACCCAAGAGAATCATTAAAAATTTACCGACTATGCACAGTCACATATGGTACTCGGCCGGCACCTTATCTGGCAATAAAATGCCTTCAGAAATTGGCTCAAGAAAATACCGTTAGATATCCATATGGTGCCGAGATCCTGAAAAATGACTTCTATGTGGATGATTGCATTACAGGGTCAGACAGTTTGCCGACAGCCATAATAATGCAGAAGGAACTTACAAAACTTCTACAAGGCGCAGGTTTTCGATTGAGAAAATGGTGTGCCAATCACGCCCAATTGTTGCAAGGCGTTCCACCAGAGGATCAAGAAATAGACCTTGATTTCGAAAACAGCACAGAAGAAAAGATAAAGACGTTAGGACTAACATGGCTGCCCAAGTCAGATCAATTCAGAATTAAAGCAGTCTCTAACCAAGGATCCAGGATCACTAAAAGAATAGTCACTTCTGACATCGCCAAACTTTTCGACCCTTTAGGTGTATTGGCACCAGTAGTAGTCACCGCTAAGATCTTTCAGGACCACTCTGTCAACCTTAAATAACGTCACATTTCCCAGGCACGTATTTGCAAAGGAAGTTCCAAGGCATATGCAAGTCCATGTGTTCTCAGATGCCTCAGAAAAGGCCTATGGCGCTGCACTTTATATCCGATCGATCAGTAAAGATGGCAGAATTATTGTGAGACTATTATGCGCTAAATCTCGCGTAGCACCACTACAAAAACAAACTGTTCCTCGTTTGGAACTATGTGCAGCTCTAGTAGCAGCCGAACTTGCAAACCGTGTAAGGAAGGAACTGAAGTGGGAAGAAGTACCAACCTATTTCTGGTCAGATTCGGAAATAGTGTTATCATGGATAACTTCATCATCCACATCATATCTGGTACGATTTTTTTTAAGTAATTGAAAGATAATCGGGGTTCGCAGTGTTATCAATTGCCCTGGCCGAGCGGAGGAAAGGGATCAATTAAGTTGTTGCTAGGAGCTTTCGGACTCATCAATTCAGATTTGCTGGAACTGACAAAGCGGGAGTATGTATCGGCTATGTTCCAAGTTATTCAAAGCTTTCAGAATGAATTTATCTTTTCCGGTTAGGTGTACAAAATTCCCGTATTGTGGCACGCGCATCGGCCACAGAAGAGAATCGCTGAAATTGTTTTCGAATTACGAAATCAGCTGTTTTACATCAGCAGAATTTGCAATTCTGACAATTCTGGGACTGAACCTTTAGGTACTTGTTTTCACTTGGGATATGAAAAGGAACTGCCGATATTTTGATGCCGTTCTTGTTATATTCGAATCGAGAATCTTCTATTGTTCATCTAGTGTACGCGAGTCGCGAATATCGCAAATATTGGGAATATGCTGAGAACGAATTTTTCTTTTGTTATAGAACTTTTGCGAGTTCTGCCGGCAAAGTTTACTGACCCCGCGGCTGCTGTGGTAAATCATCAGCAGTTCAATTATTCCTCCGGATAACGTTTTGCTGCATCAAAACTCACAATTAACATAATAATAAATCAGCTGGTAACAGACTGGTCCCCAAACTTGACTGGAGCTAATTCCCCATTTGGCGAGAACGGAGGAAATTATAATTTTTATATACACGGAGGAAATTCGAATAGTTCAAACAATTTACCATAACCGATTAATAAAACTGTAGGTGTTCAGAGGTAAAAAAAGAATTGTAGCTGAAGTGAAATTTTATGAGAATGTCATATTCTGATGTTTTAAGTAAAAATGTTGCTTTGAATTCTCACAATCTTGCGCTAACAAACCAAAATCTTAATTATCTGCCTTCAGATGAGATTCGATCGCGAAATTCCAAAGTGCCTAATGAAAAAGGAAGGGAAATATCTCAAATTGTTGATCGAAGAAAAAAAAATGTTGACGATAAGAAAAAAAAGGTGATATTAAAGCAAGGAAGGAGTTAAATAATCCTGTAACACTCGCGAATCAGGTAACTGTTACTTTCTTTATTACACAATTCTTTTCACAAGCAATTCCAATTTTATCTACAATTTTGCATATGTATCGCTACCCTAAAAGAAAAATTCCAGCTCTACTAATTCATAATTTTTAAAAATTTTCTTCCAAACAAAGAACTTGTCGATAGTCAGATTTCAAAAAAAATCCTACTAAAATGTAGAACGAATTGTACCGAAGTATGCGTAAAGGTGGAAATTTGTTTGGGAAACTCGGAATTGGGCATTCTAAAATTATATTTTCATAAACTTAATTTATAATACTCAAAAAATGTTTACTAAACTAGTTTCTTTCTTTTTCAAATAATAAGAATGAGAATTTCACACAAATTCGGATTCCCATGCATGCCTTCATAATACGACACAAATGTGCATATCGTATTTCGTCTGGTGGCGACGGGCACATGTGCATACTCAGCATAATTTGCGTGAGATTCCCATTTGGTGAGAATGGAAAAAATGAAATATGAATTTATATTTTTTATATGTATGTAGGTAGGTACATTTATTATCTCATATTGATATTCTAGTTACTGTATCTATATACCCGTTATATGGTTAATGGAATTTGAATTATAACTTTTACTATATTTATATCTATCTCGTTCCATGATTATCGGAGTTGAATAATATTTCCTTGTCATATATAAAGCTTATACTTTACCTAATTATTAGAATTTGAATAATATCTTTTGCTACACATATACATCTATCCCGTTGTATGATTATCGGAGTTGAATAATAATTCTTGTTACACACATATCTATTGCATTATATAATTGTCGGAATTTGGATAATAATTTCTTTTGTTACATATATACTTAGCACATGATATAATTATTGGAATATATAAAATACAGACAGATCAACCATACCTGGTGTGTGAGATAGTTTTTTTTCTTTTGGTACCTTTTTTGGCCATCATTACGGGAGTTTTCGTGGTTTTCCCCCAGTTATAAAAAAAGGAAAAAAAACTACGTGGCGCCCAAGAGAGTTGTTAAGTTTTTTTTTTGTTTAATAGCGTGTGTTCCGATGCCTTTCGCTCCACTCAAGGGGACTCACACCCAATCCTCCAGGAGCTAGCCGCACTCGCGCATTTATAATAGGCGTGACAAGATATATTCGTGCTAACCTCCTAGACCATTTGCACCATTGTGCAGCGTCCTGACAGTTTGCAGGAAATATGTCTGGCAAACTTTGCAGCTCTTTATAGATATTCGAAAACTGCTGGCCGGTTATCCGAAGCTATACAGGAATTAGAGGATAATATCCAAGAAGATCCCGAACTCTTAAGCCATAATAGGGCCCAACGCTTGAAAGATTCTAGCTGCTTTGTACGTAAGCGAATGAAGCCCTGCGTAATTCGCTACCGGCTATATAAAGCCTCACAGGATCCCGATAATTTTTATAGGGAGCAAGTAATGCTATTTATTCCATGGAGGAACGAAGAAGCTGACATTCTTGCCCAGAACTGTCGCGAAATATGCTTGCAGAACAGAGTCATGATTTCTAACAATCGAAGGCGATACGATTCATTCGAAAATGAATCGGAACTGGATAATGCTCTGAATGAGCCCCAGCAAGACATGATTTTACGTATAGAAGAGAATCACGTAGATCCAGATATATTGGATGACGATCTTCGTGTTTTCGCGATCCCACAGGTGGATTCAAATGTAAATGTCCTCGATGATCAGGCCGACAGCACAGACAGCGTGCGCGTGATAAAACTACCTGCCCTAATTTCTCTAACTGAACTGCTGGAACTAATCAGGCCCACATAACACATAATATTAAGCGCAGCAACACGATCTACGAGATCGTAAGTGGTGGAGCTTGTGATGGTAAAAGTAGATTAATAACGGCTATTTACCAGGCTCTTACTCAACTATTCAATGCAGTTCCAGGTAGCGACCCCAATTTATTTAAAGTTTTATTGTGCGCGCCTACGGGAAAGGCAGCTTTTGGTATCAATGGATCTACACTCCACTCGGTGTTCTCTTTACCATTAAACCAATCATCCGGTGAAATTAGACCACAAAGCAGCGATGTTGCGAATACACTTTTTTCTAAATTTATTTCCTTGAAACTAATTATCATTTCATCATATTCATTTTCCCCGGTGGGAGATCGGTGGGTATTCTCTCCAAACAGAACAGATCCCTACGGTACTATAGCCGGTACTCCTCTGTGGGATCTGTTCAAGTATTACGAGCTCACTGAAATTATGCGACAAAGGGAAGATCGCACATTTGCAATGGCTCTGAATAACGTAGCCATTGGAGCTCTGACCGTTGCCGACATTGGCCTTTTTCGGCAACGAATAGTATCTCCTGAAGAAATTCCCCGCGAGCCCATTCATCTATTTCGCTCAAATGAAGAAGTTGATAATTATAATTGCTAAAAAACTGGGACTACTGAACACTGAGTTCACTACCTCGACGGCAGTAGACAAACTTAAAGGTCCTGTGCCAGAAAATAGTCGGCAAATATTCTGCGGTCAGTACTACTTTTCAAGACTACGGAAACAGCGGGGCTGTCAAGTAGTATTTGCTTGAAGGTCAGTGCAAATTACATGATCACAGTCAATGTTGACACCGCTGACGGACTTGTGAATGGTGCCTCTGGACAACTGATGCACATTGACTATGGCACTGTGGGGGATGGTTCCAGCATTCCTATTCGTATCTGGTTAAAATTTGAAAACGAGGCAGTGGGCTCTCTTGCAAGATCAAAGAGGCCAAATATACAAAATGCCTCTTGGATTCCAATAGAAAAGATTGCGAAGTCATTTCAGTATAAGCGAAATAACCAAATTTCAGTCAAATGCACCCAGTTTCCAGTAGTACCAGAAGAAGGAATTACAATTCATAAAAGTCAGGGCGCCACATATTCGAAGGTAGCTGTTCATCTAAAGCCCAAGATGACCACGTCTTGCTTGTATGTTGCTTGTAGTAGGGCCTTCAAACCCACTTCCATTTTCTCTTGAATCGTTCTGAATCTTCTCCATGTTTGGTTTTATATCAGAACGTTCAAAGTTTGCATGCTCACTATCAGGACATAATGAGTGATAGCCTCATTATCACTTGTAACCTGCTTTGTTTCGTTGAATCTTGGACTTTGCCGGGCGAGGAATACCCGATTCCTGGATACACTACTTTTGAGCGGTTAGAAAGTACTTATTCGGAAGGACGGAAGAAGACTGGTATTATCTGCTACGCGAAGTCCGACATTTCAAATGAAATAAGGGTACTTGAAACCAAAAACCTTTCGTTAAGCTCTAACAACGTATTCCAGAACGTTTTATTCCGGTACTGCAATTCTCACTTTGTTATTCTTTATAGGAATCCTACATACCCAAAACGTCTGGTAGTTTCTGAAATACCCAGCATTTTTGACGCCACAGTGTTGAACAAATTACTATTTTAGGTGATTTTAACGAGGACATTCGCATTAGTGCCCCAAGAGAGTCCATGAGGTGCAGCTTATTTCGCTTGGTGCTTCAAAGTTTACTTCATGAGCAAACTACTAAAACTACTGGCCGTACTCAAAATGATTGGGCGTTTTCAAGCCTGGACGCAAACGCAGTCAGTAAAACAACATATGAGACGACGTACAGTTACCACGACTGTATTTGGGTAAGACTTGAAAGAAACCTTTTCAATTAGTAGAGAAATACATAATATTTTTTTTACGCTACTAAGTTTCTTTGTAGTAACTTCTTCGGTTGCCTTGCCTTGCTCTTTGTTTTTTTTTCATATGTAATTTATTTATTTTATTTATTTATTTATTTATCTATTTATTTATTTATTCTTTATTTGTTGTTTGTTTTTTTTTGTTTGTATTTGTTTATTTTTTTTTTCAAATTTTTCCCTTGGCCATAATGTTAGCGGTTGCGGATAGTGTGACGACCTATAAATATATACGGTAATACACGTATATAGGTTAGCTGCGAATATTAATAAGCAGCCGCGGACAATACATCTAAAAATTTTTCATCTAGGATATAATATTATTGGTCTTCGACCAATTATAACTTTTTCTCTTGTTTCATTTGTTTTTCAAGTCACTCAATTTCGCTATTTGGGACCTGTTGATGAGTCAAACCAAGACTTGAAACTTGTCACCCAAAATATAATGAGTTGTGTGATGAAATAACAAATTAAAATATTTTTTAGCTTTTGCTATATACCGGAGAATCCAAAAAAGTTCCTTCTTGAACAAATATAAGTTTAATCCGGTAAACAATCCTATAGAGTAATCTCTATCTTTATTATTTTTCTGTATAGCCACAGGAGCTGTATCACTATATTGTTTATTGAACTATTTGCAGCCAACTTCATTTTTCTTGTTGTATTTTGTTAATTAGTCTAGTGATGCAAGAACGGAAGTCCTTGGGCGATTCTTCCGAATATCGTTTTCTTTCTCATTGCAGGAAAGTCCACAACCCTACAGGAGGTCTTCATGGAGGAACGATTTTTGTGGGTAATAAAAGATTTTTTTTTCATTCGGCTCGGGGATTTCCTTGTTACTCTAATAAAACATTTTTCTTCAGTATAGTCCATAGATCCGATGTCATTTCTACGGGGTGAATTTAAGATCAAAAATAAGAAAAGAAACGAATTATGTAATATATATAAAAACAAGTAAAGAAGCTAGAATTGGTCTAAAAGACAAATTTATTATGATACCGTGGATGAGTCTTCGTATGTCATTTCGTATGGTCACCCAACAGTGCAAATTTGATTTTTGAAGTGTTTTTTTCGGTTCGTCGGATGGATAGAAAAAAGGATATAACCAATTTTATATGATTTCATATTCTGAATAACTTTTCAGTACATTAAAACCGTATCGGACTGATCGGTTTCACAGGATACGTGAAAATCCTATATTTTTATATGGAAACACCAAGAAGGGGTTGCCCGATTAAGTCTTATTTTGAAATTTTATTTACTATTTTTATGAAAACACTGGGTGCGTTCACCGACAGAAAAAAGCGCGCAAAAAGTGCCATTTTGTCACCTCGAAACTGAGTCGGTTGAGAGTGACTTCTAGCGCGCTCCATTCCACTCCAGTATTTCGTGAAGTAAAGTTGAGCGAAAGAAAGTGAAGCTATGGCAACGAAAGCATGTGACATTACC
Organism: Dioctria linearis; assembly: GCA_963930735.1. Taxonomy (NCBI): domain Eukaryota; kingdom Metazoa; phylum Arthropoda; class Insecta; order Diptera; family Asilidae; genus Dioctria; species Dioctria linearis. The sequence continues at coordinate 243,160,549 of OZ005741.1, forward strand.
ATCGTTCTGGATGAAAGCAACATGGCAAGTTTATTAGAGGATAAATTGCTAATATTTAATTTAATTTAATTAGAAATATTATAATTCAGTATATATTTCTTCTTTTTCAGAAGAATTTCCCTTATTAAAAAAGTGTGCAGTTCATTAAAAACTTAAGTATTTTCGTTGTAAATGTTGTACTACCCATCTTTTGCTGTTTTGCGGATTTTGGTACTTTAATAATTAAGTATTTAAATTGCCTAAGTATAATTTCTGCAGGTAGCTCGTTGAATAATAAGAATACTCTACATACAAATGAATTCTGCAGTGCTCCACTTCTGCATCTCGGAAGTTGAAAGGCTTTAGTCCTTATATGGTTGAACGTTGTGAACGTTTTGTACAGTTCGGGAGCTTATGGTTCCTTTTGTTATATATGAACAAAAAATAGTTTAAGTCAGTTCTTTGCTTGACATTAAACTATTTTAATACTTCGTAGGAAAATTATCCGCATTACTTTGTTTTGAAGTCGCTCAACATTACCTTGTATGGATAAGTCAATAATTGTCAAGAAGTACTGAAATAAGGATTATTTTAACTAATAAGTCTTAAATATAAAGTTGTTGCCTAGCGAGTGTCATCTTCAGTTTTAATTCTGGTGATAAGTAATCGCAAAATTCTTACCCATTTTCTAAAATTTTATTTCAGGTCAACAAATATATAAAAAGGTGTCGCCGCAAATTATCAAAACATTACAAGAGAGTAATGTCGTCATTCGAGTCGGCTTTCAAAGTGCGGAGGTGGCAGAAGTTGATGCATGTGTGGAGTTCCCGGAAGTAAGTGGAGGTTTGGAGGTGCCGCAAGTAATTGGAGGTTTGGAGGTTTGGAGGTCCCGCAAGACTATAAAATGGAAGCGAGTGAAGATGTGGTGGACAAAGAAAGACAACAGAACAGTAGGTAACCTATAAATAAGAAATTCACAGTGTGTTACAATGTTTAATATTTACTAGGTAATGTAAGATGGACGAGAAATGCCATTTTGCGCCCCAGCAGCATTTACGGACGAAAGCGGAGAGAATTCTCAAACTCTGGGAAAAGACATTCTCAAATTTGGGAAGAAATTGCTAAGGATATGGGTGCTGCTGGATTTCCCTATCGATCAACACACTGCAAGTGGTTATCTGAGAAGACAATATATAAAGAGGAACGACAGCATTAGGTCAACTGGTTCGTCTCGCTTTATATTCCCTTTCTATGATGATATGAGGTTAAGTTTAGGACAGCAGCATGCCGCGAATCCCATAGCCTTAGCAAGTTTTTCCGCATTTCCGGCGCCACCTCCCACTGTGCAAGCAGAAATTTTGACCGCAGCCAATAATGTGGAGGAGACAACGCGCTTAAGTGGACCAAGCACTTCACAACAAAATCTTCCAGAAGACCATAGTGCGGAAAATGAGGCAAATGATGTTCCCCCACAGGCTTTAGGAACAAGAAGACTGCGCAGAATTATATCGGAGACGATAGAGCACCTCATAGAAGAAGGAAGGGCAGAGAAAAGGCGGAAGTGAAAAAAAAAGAAATCTTGTCAAAGATGCTAGAAGTTAAGGAAGCCGCAGTTGCAACATACAGGGAGATGATGCAAAAACTAATAGATAAATAAAGAAATTTTTTTTTTACATTTCTTTAATTTGTTTATCTTTAATTTTTATTCTTTTTTATATTTTGAAATTTGCTTTTTAAGTTTTTTTTTTTTTTGCATTTTTGCAATATTTCTTTCAATGACGAACAACTGTACACATGCAATAAGTAATTATAAGGATTTTTAGTTTTGAATTGACGAGCAACTTCATATTGAAGTTGCAACAAGTATTTATTCTAATTTTATACATTTAAAACAAGTTTTTTGTGTCAATCCATTTCTCCAACATTATCGACGAGTTTGCCACCTTGTCCGCAAATTTCCAGCCCCTTATAGAAATCTATGGATCGTAAAGCAAAATAGGATTCAAGGCGTCTCCTTACAGCTCCAACAGAGCTTAATTTATTTTAATTTTTAAAAAGTGACACAGAAATCTGAGCAAATGAAAGTCAAACGGAGCAATATCTGAAGAATGCGATTGAATATTAACATTTCAGTACCTTACTTCGGTAATTTTAATTAGAATATGTACCTCACTCTACTTTATATGCTAAACTGCCTTAACGTCCTATTATGCTGTATACCATAGCCCACACACGGAAGTTTTTAGTAAATTTTTACGGGTGAGGAGTTTTCGAGGGTAGGAAAAACTCCGTCCTACCAAGTTTCGATCGGGAGTCAGAGCAACATATCCATACTACTGGAAGCAGATTAGGTCCGGCTATTACGTAAAAAATAATTTAATAATCATTACGTGTTGTGAATTTCTGATGCAGTTACTGTTTGTATAAAAAACTGTGATTTACATTGAACACGCCCACAATAATTTTCGGTAATCATACAAGTACGCGGAGCAACATTATTGTGCTGGGACGTTCTAGCAAAAAGGAAAGGAATTCCTTTATTCCGTAAAGACTTCTCGCGTGGAAAGGCGCTATGTTTGTATGTGTTCTACAATGTTATTTTATACTCTTTGTGAAACTTGCTATGTTTCCTGCTGTGAAATACTCTTTTTAATCTTTTTTATTAAGTGAATTATTTGATATGTACAGTTTTGACATGTAGTGACTTTTAGTATCCCTATTACTTTCTACGTAAATGCTTTCCAGTTTTAAGTCTTACTATACACACTGACTGTACTTGCTAAATCTTTCGCTGCACCCAACGTTTATTTGGGTACCGCTTGTGCCTGCCACTTAAATAATGAAATTGAACTTGTGCCTGCCTGTGAAATAATTAAAATGTGAAATTAAAAATAAGCATTGCATTAAAATTATAAATTTAATTCATTTTCTGTACAATGTAAAATACAGAAAATACAAATACACATGCCGCCAATATTGTGTGAGGAACCCATTCGAAGCGGTTCATCTCTAAATACTTCAGCCTTCTAAATCTGCCAAAAAGAAGTGCAAAACTCCTCTCTATCACTGGGCGTGCGGATGCATGAACTGCATTGAAATTCTTGTCCATGTCAGTAAGATTTCCACGATCAGTGTATGGTACCAAACATCAATCAAGAAGTTAGTGATGGGGAAAATTAGTCGAGTGACAAAAAACATCGATGTTTTTCTAACCGATTAGCCGATGTTTTTAGTCGATTATTTTCCATGCGATGTTTTTTAGTCATCGATTATTTATCTTAGATTTTTTTGAATTGAATTTTCTCATTCCCATTTCCCAGTTTCATACTTTCATGGCAGCACTTATCTTTACTGCCCAACCGACGATTGTAGTTTTAGAAGCACTGTATTGTGTACACGAATTATTCAATATTCACGTTTCAACCATTCCTGTTTTCTAAGGTTTTTGTAGTGACTGGTGAGTCATGTCTGTCAAGTCAACTTACATTGTAAGACGCAAAACGCAGGTTTTTATTCTCTGTGCATTGATAAAAATTATTGAGTAGATGCATAACACCACAATCGCGAAAATTAATAAATATTTTGTTAAATTAGTAAGCTTTTATGCTGTATTTCCCTTTGAAGAAATCAAGTTCTGATAACTGACAACATTTTAATTCTGACTTCTGAGGTAAGCAAAAGTTCATTAGCCATTTTTTTAAAATATCTAATATCTAATATGTGAAAAAATTTTAAAACGGAAAGATTTTATAATACATTGTGTTTATATTTGTTTCACATATATGAGTGCATCATTCGCAAAAAGAACTATTTTCCTGAATGTCATTGAGCATCACATATCCACCTTCAATTATTTCTACACCGAATTCCTCCGCAATCACGCCAAAATCTTCCAAATTATAATTTTCACAATTCTTATTTTATTCGTGCTATTAGCTGTATTTTTTTCGCATATGGGTCATGGTCAGGATCAGCAGTAATTTCCGCATTAAATTATTTCGATAGAGCTATGATTTAGAATGTTTTTTTGGCAAACTACAAATTTTCAATTACATTGCATTGGAATTCTTTTTTACATATTTTTTCTTATGTCAAACATTGATCCATATGGGTTCTAGGTTCAAGAATTAATACTTTTTTATATACGTTTTTCATTATTCCAATGCAATATGATTGAAAATTTGCAGTTTGCAAAAAATATTTTAAATCATAGCTGTATCGAAATCATTTAATGCGGGAATTACTGCTGATCCTGACCCAGACCCATATGCGAAAAAATACAGCTATTATTATTATTAAAATATTTTTGGCAAACTGCAAATTTTCAATCATATTGCATCGATCATTGAGTCTACTTTCTGAGATTAAACTAATGTGGGGTTTTGTATCCTCCAACATTTTTTGTAAAGATAATCTCCTATCAAATGAGATTCACGAATTCATATTAAGTGAAAGGAATCTTAAATTTGTCTCAGTACTCATCCTAAGTTTGAAGCCGTGAAATGTAGATAGGCGACAGCCTTCTCATCTTCAGACTTTAGAGCCTTGTATTTAGGCCAAAATTCTAGAATTAGATAATTGGTAGCAGTATTTAATCAGTAATTATCCCGTATCAATTTCAGATCTTTCATTTTTTATCACAATGCTAAAAAAACACTCTACAGTCTCCTTGCTGGAAATTTTTCAAAAAAATTGACAGTAATAGTAGTCAGTGTCTATTATGCCCTACAAGTATAAGAACATGTGGTAATACATCCAATTTAAATAGCCATATCAAACGGAGACATATAAGTCCGGATAACGAACTAATTGCCATTAGAAAGGCAAGAAAATTGCCCACCTATCAAAGAAAGGGTAGAAATATTGAACTAGGAGACGGATCCAAAATAATATCAGTGGTAAGTGGTTAGCATATACCTAGTAACTACTTCTATCTATCTACGCAGTATTAAAGTTTACATTTTTAGGTTGAAGAAAATCAGCAGAATGCAACAGTGCAAGAGTGCAATAGCACAACCAATGGAGGATGGGAATCACCAATGGAGGATGGGAATAATAATAATTTAAACAGTGAAAGCATAAAGAGGACCATACCGGAATATTTTAGTAATATAAATTCTCTTATTGGTAAGTACATAGTATTTATTTTTCCCGCGGACGGGAATCGAACCTACACTTGTTAGAATCGGTCAATGATGGAGAAATAAGAATTTTAAGAACTTTTATTTTTAATGATTCTAAATCAAATTTACAAATACAAGAAGAAAAAACAACCGCCTCGTCCGGGATTTGAAACCGGGACCTTCCGCTTGCCGGGCGACTGCTCTTACCACTGAGCTAACGAGACAGATGATTTTCCTTCTTGCATTTATCAAATTTGTAACTAGCCTACTAAGCCACGTTTTGCTTTCAGCTGGCATTAACTAGTAACGATGAAAGCGCACAAATAAATTGTAAATTCAATTTTATTTATTTTTCCCGCGGACGGGAATCGAACCTACACTTGTTAGAATCGGTCAATGATGGAGAAATAAGAATTTTAAAAACTTTTATTTTTAATGATTCTAAATCAAATTTACAAATACAAGAAGAAAAAACAACCGCCTCGTCCGGGATTTGAAACCGGGACCTTCCGCTTGCCGGGCGACTGCTCTTACCACTGAGCTAACGAGACAGATGATTTTCCTTCTTGCATTTATCAAATTTGTAACTAGCCTACTAAGCCACGTTTTGCTTTCAGCTGGCATTAACCAGTAACGATGAAAGCGCACAAATAAATTGTAAATTCAATTTTATTTATTTTTCCCGCGGAGAAATAAGAATTTTAAGAACTTTTATTTTTAATGATTCTAAATCAAATTTACAAATACAAGAAGAAAAAACAACCGCCTCGTCCGGGATTTGAAACCGGGACCTTCCGCTTGCCGGGCGACTGCTCTTACCACTGAGCTAACGAGACAGATGATTTTCCTTCTTGCATTTATCAAATTTGTAACTAGCCTACTAAGCCACGTTTTGCTTTCAGCTGGCATTAACCAGTAACGATGAAAGCGCACAAATAAATTGTAAATTCAATTTTATTTATTTTTCCCGCGGACGGGAATCGAACCTACACTTGTTAGAATCGGTCAATGATGGAGAAATAAGAATTTTAAGAACTTTTATTTTTAATGATTCTAAATCAAATTTACAAATACAAGAAGAAAAAACAACCGCCTCGTCCGGGATTTGAAACCGGGACCTTCCGCTTGCCGGGCGACTGCTCTTACCACTGAGCTAACGAGACAGATGATTTTCCTTCTTGCATTTATCAAATTTGTAACTAGCCTACTAAGCCACGTTTTGCTTTCAGCTGGCATTAACCAGTAACGATGAAAGCGCACAAATAAATTGTAAATTCAATTTTATTTATTTTTCCCGCGGACGGGAATCGAACCTACACTTGTTAGAATCGGTCAATGATGGAGAAATAAGAATTTTAAGAACTTTTATTTTTAATGATTCTAAATCAAATTTACAAATACAAGAAGAAAAAACAACCGCCTCGTCCGGGATTTGAAACCGGGACCTTCCGCTTGCCGGGCGACTGCTCTTACCACTGAGCTAACGAGACAGATGATTTTCCTTCTTGCATTTATCAAATTTGTAACTAGCCTACTAAGCCACGTTTTGCTTTCAGCTGGCATTAACCAGTAACGATGAAAGCGCACAAATAAATTGTAAATTCAATTTTATTTATTTTTCCCGCGGAGAAATAAGAATTTTAAGAACTTTTATTTTTAATGATTCTAAATCAAATTTACAAATACAAGAAGAAAAAACAACCGCCTCGTCCGGGATTTGAAACCGGGACCTTCCGCTTGCCGGGCGACTGCTCTTACCACTGAGCTAACGAGACAGATGATTTTCCTTCTTGCATTTATCAAATTTGTAACTAGCCTACTAAGCCACGTTTTGCTTTCAGCTGGCATTAACCAGTAACGATGAAAGCGCACAAATAAATTGTAAATTCAATTTTATTTATTTTTCCCGCGGACGGGAATCGAACCTATACTTGTTAGAATCGGTCAATGATGGAGAAATAAGAATTTTAAGAACTTTTATTTTTAATGATTCTAAATCAAATTTACAAATACAAGAAGAAAAAAAAAAAAAAAAAGAAGGTTAATGCCAGCTGAAAGCAAAACGTGGCTTAGTAGGCTAGTTACAAATTTGATAAATGCAAGAAGGAAAATCATCTGTCTCGTTAGCTCAGTGGTAAGAGCAGTCGCCCGGCAAGCGGAAGGTCCCGGTTTCAAATCCCGGACGAGGCGGTTGTTTTTTCTTCTTGTATTTGTAAATTTGATTTAGAATCATTAAAAATAAAAGTTCTTAAAATTCTTATTTCTCCATCATTGACCGATTCTAACAAGTGTAGGTTCGATTCCCGTCCGCGGGAAAAATAAATAAAATTGAATTTACAATTTATTTGTGCGCTTTCATCGTTACTGGTTAATGCCAGCTGAAAGCAAAACGTGGCTTAGTAGGCTAGTTACAAATTTGATAAATGCAAGAAGGAAAATCATCTGTCTCGTTAGCTCAGTGGTAAGAGCAGTCGCCCGGCAAGCGGAAGGTCCCGGTTTCAAATCCCGGACGAGGCGGTTGTTTTTTCTTCTTGTATTTGTAAATTTGATTTAGAATCATTAAAAATAAAAGTTCTTAAAATTCTTATTTCTCCATCAAGTACATAGTGTTAAATGGATAATGATGAATTTAGAAAGCTAATAGCTAAATTATATCGTAGGATAATTAAAAAAAAAAAAAATTGTAGAAATTTTGAGTTTTAAAAATTTGATAAAAAATTAACGCGGCATCCAAACAGAAAAATTCTTAGATAATATTATAAAGAATATGTGGTTTCGAGAAAAAACGCAAAAGAAAAATCAACTACTGCTTGCCGCGCTCACTTTTACTTACTATAACTTTGGACATTATTTGAATTTTGAATTGGTTAACCACTTAAAATATTCTCAAATGTGTAAACAATTAATATAGCACAAAAAACAAGGTGGTGTAACTCCTTAAGGGGCTCTCCCACATAAAGATATATTAGAACTTTCAATTAGAGGTCCATTAAGCTGAAAGCTTTCTGCTGTTTTATAACACAGGCAATTCACATCTTCATGTACATTATTTTTGGTGAGGGTTTCAAAAAATCGATAATAGTTTTACATTTTCTCAAACTAGGATTATTCAGAAATGCGTACGTAAAATGTTAGGAGAAAATTCTAAGAAATTACGGAGTTTTGTCGTTTGGAGTGGAGGCAGGTAGAGCGAATGGGATCGACGGGATGGCCTCACTTATAAAATTACAATTAAGTACCAGTCAATTAACAACATTTATGTGTTTGCTAGTATTACAATATTTATTAAAACATATAAATATGAATCTGGAATTGATACAATTTGATAAATTTCAAAACTTAAATTGAAAAATATCAAACAGGTTTAAGCATTGACATATAATAAGAATGGACTGAGCGTTCTTGCCTCAAAACTGGCACAAATATTTAGCAGGTCGTGAAAACACCGATTCATAATTTTGTATTATTAGTCGATTAGAAACACTAAATATGTTGTAAAATAGTATTGCATTACATAAAATTTGTTTAGGAAGTTAAACTTATTTTAATTAACACAAAAATTAATGCTTAATATTATTGAAAAATGTGTTCCTTTGCAGATTTTATGTCAAATATTATTGAGCTTGTAAGAGATAGACGTACATAAACAGTATATTTGTCGCAATTTTTATGTCAATTCCATTTATTACAACCGTACTGTTCCCAAAATTGGTTACAGTTCAACGTACATTTTGAGCTTGAAGGAGACAAACAGATTTTACCAAAAATTTGTGCCATTTTGACTATAGGATTTGATAGGAAGGCTCAGTCCATTCTTATTAAATGTCAGTGGGTTTAAGTGACGGAACGGAACGTTCTCTGTGTGCTACATGTAAGAGGGGCCTTGCTGTGCTCTGTCCCACTAGAAGAAGAAGAAGGTGCTATGTGATCTCCGCTTAAGTCGCATTGAGAAAAATATTTATTTCATCTTTTTTGGAGAAAAACTTCACTTTAAAAGTCATCCATCCTTTTTTGGTACATAAATTTTTTTGTGGCACGTGCTCTTCTACTGTTAAAATTCTTGGAAGGCTTGGTTCTCAGATAAATGGGAGTGCACGAATTGCTTTCTTGGAAACGTCTTAGTTTTGGTGGACAGAATTTACAAGACACGTAATTTAATTTGGAGTCCTTAATATTATCATGCTGGTATCGCCAAAAATAGAAGTATTTACGGTGTATAAGGAGATATCAAAATTGTGCGATAATTATAAATTCTTCAAAGTGAAGGTTATAACTTTTAAGGAGTTGAATTATTATCACTCAAAAGTTTCAAATGACCTACAAAGTGCTAGAAATCTAGCGAAATTCTTAAGGCAACACAATCACGAGAATTTCACAATTATGGGTGGAAGACAAAAACTAAACGCTTTTTTGGGGGATATTTTTCAATGTATAGCAAAGTTGGAAAATTCATTACAGTATATGGAAGAAGCAGAGGATTATTATGAGACTGATTTGGAAGAAGATATTATAGGTGGACAAATGTTTAAGTGATTATTTAATTTCACTGCCTTAAGGGGACTAGGCAATCGTTGATCAAGTGAAAAAAAAAATTTACAAACATTTACTTTACAAATAAATTTCTTTACAAGCAAATATAGAAACAAATCAAGTTGCGTCCTTTTAACTCATGCTAATTAGTATCATAAACACTTAAAAGAAATTTACACAGCCATATACATATGTATGTAAATAGACTAAATATATTCATCAATTCTGCACGGACTTTTTTTGTTTTTGCCTTCATAACTTTGTAAAGAGGGTTCAGATCAACTTGAAACAAAATTTTAAAATTGTAAAAGGATCATCATTTCCCGCCAAACCTCTCCAATAAGTTCTAAAAATTAACGTTTTCCCAAAAAATCAAAAACCGTGAATTTTTGTGTTTTAGGGAGGGTTTTGAGAGTATTTTGTCTCTTTTATCAAAAAGTTCACGGTTTTTGATTTTTTTTACAAACTCGAAATAATGATGGTAGAGCCAAATGGATTGGACACCCACGCATAATATTAAAAGTTATTTTGATTTTTGCATGTCCGTCCGTGCGCACGATAACTCGATAACGCGTACACTTAGAGAGCTGAAAGTAAAATTAAGTTCGAAAATGAGACAAATCGGGCAACTCCTTCGTGGGGTTGCCATACAAAAATTTCGTTTTCCGTTATATATTTGAACACTGCCTGAGAACGAGCAGCCGTAGAGAGCTGAAATTTGGTACATGGTGTTTTCATTGTACTAGCAAAAAAAAAATTTTAAAATGGACTAAATCGGGCAACCCATTCTTGGTGTTGCCATATAAAAAATTAGGTTTTTTATCTATACTGTGAAAACGATCAGTCCAAGACATTTTTATTGTACTAAAAACTTCTTCAGAATATGATATCCTATAAAATTGGTTATAATCATTTTTTCTGTCCGACGAGCCGTTCTAGAAATATATGCGAAAAACCACTGCAAAAATCAAAATTGCCCAAATGGGTACCCATACGAAATTTCATACGGGCATTCATCTAGGGTATCATAAGAATTGGTCTTTTAGACCAATTCTAGCTTTTTCACTTGTTATAGAGAATTTTGTTCCGATTTCATATCCATAAAACTGAATTATACAATTTTTAAGCTTAATTTGACTACAATATGTGAATTTATTGTAGTCATTTGATGCCAAATTACAAATTGCATTTTTTGACATCTTTCCCATAGAATCTGTGCCATAACTTATCAATACGCCATCTTTTAGTTCAATTTACTAAATTCCTCTCAGAATTCATTTTCGTTCATCTTTATTCGTGTCCCTTTCACACCTTTGTGTCTCGTTCGCACTCATTGGTGTAAAGGTAAATTCGAAAATTCGCGATTATCCCGCAATCCGTGATAAATATCGCGACGCGAACGCACCCATTCGATTCTGCGTCTCTTTTTACCCCGGGGTGCCATTTCAAACGTCGCGAAAGTATGGAGTTCGCCAGTATATTTATATTCGTGAAATGTCACCGCGCGCGAGTTTGTTTTTATTCAATTTTGTGTAACAAAAGTGTTTTTATGTTGTTGAAAGGTGCTCATCATGGGATTTCTACATTAATACAGGTATGTATACGTTTTTCTCTTAATCCCCTTTCGTGTAATTACGTAAAATTACAACTTTTCCTCATACTGTGTATACCTGTCAAGGTGAGTTTATTTTACAAAATTCTCATCTTAGGTATTCACAAATGTGTTGAAAAGTTATTTTTTCACTTTAGGAATTGTTATTGTTTGTGTGCCTTATGTGGTGGCTTACCTACCACCATACAAATGGAATGTTGTTGTGGTTTTTTTGTATGTTTGTTTACAAAAGATTAATTCGTGTATGCTTAATTTATTCATTTACTGTAATTCATTCTCTAATTCAAACGGAATGACAAACTTAGTATACCCCTTTAAATTTCATCTAGGGTATAAAAAGGGGGTTCATTCTTCATTCTGTCTTCTTATTTTCAAAGTTGTCAAAGTGCGAGCACATGCAATAGCATTCCTCCCACAATTTGCAAATTTTCTCCAGTGTCATCAATAAAGGAAATAGAAATTTCAGCAACCTGAGTATATTCTTCAACAATAGAAGCATTAACTTTTTCAAAGGCAATTCGCAACAGCAACAAATTTTCAAGTGAATTTATTGGTGAAATTTTTAATAGCACAAATTTAAATTAAATTCAAGGTAATTTTGTATATTATTCATTTCTTCAATTTGGGTTAAATTTCATTGTGTTTGCATGCCAGGTGTTGGTCATACACACATGTGTTACGCAAATTACAGATGACAGCACCCCACATGAAGATTTATAAAATGATTGGCAGCACTGATATCCAACTTCACTCGGTTCCGTACGTGATATACGTTCTTCCTACATACACGCAAGACGTCAGCTTATCGAGCGAACTACGTGTACAAGAAAATTATCTAAACATAACCCGAATAAATTTATATAATCAGTAGCCACGGTGTTTTTATTTTATTTTCGTAACAAATCAGAAGTGGGACTTCCTCTAAGATGTCAGATAAAGATAAAGTCACCAGCGAAATCGAGCAGGATACAGATGAAATTCAATCTGAACATGACCTTTACGATCAGCAACCAACTCAGCCCACGAATCATCAGCCCTTCGTGAATTTGCACCCAACCGAGTTTGCTAATCAGTTTAATCTCGAGTTTCCGAACAAGCCACGTCAGGAGAAGGTAAATTCTGAGCCACTTGTGGATTTTCAGGAAGCTGCAAATTCGACTGCAAGTCAGTCTCATTCTGCTAGCAGAAATGCTGCGTAGCCGCTTCATCAAATATCAGCGTCAATGTCAACAAACACTCATCATTTAACTAGTACAACGACGGCTACACATACAGCAGAGAAGGAATTGGATCTCTTGCGCCGAGAACGGGAAGTTTTACAGTATGAAATCGAACTAATTAAACGTGAAAAACTTCTTCTTAATTCACAGCAAAATATCAACAATTTCTTTACTATGCCAGTCCATAATTCATCTACGGCTTTTTATTGTAGCCCTACCGACTTAAGGAATATTGTGTCAGAGTTCGACGCTTCATTTAAAGCAGGCTTCAGTGCTACACAGTGGACAAATAAAATTGATTCGTTGCGTCAAATATATGATTGGAGCGAACAGTATACGTTATTCGCTGCCACTGCAAAACTAGTAGGAGCTGCCAGATCATGGTATGAAGGAAAACAATCCACAATATTCACGTGGACACAGTTGAAGGAAGAACTTACGAATAGCTTCCCATCGCAAATTGACGAAAGTGAAATACACCAATTGCTACTAAATCGTTACAAGAAAAGTCACGAATCGTTCGAACAATATTTATATGACTTAGTTGTTATCGCAAAACGTGCTTCATTAAGTAAACAAGCAATCATAAAGTATGGCATAAGGGGAATAAACGACGACAACCTTAGACGTGCGTTATCTCTTCAAGTGTTTACGAATCCGCAAGATTTATTGAAGGCGTACAGAAATTATGAAGAGACGTCAGAACTTTCGCGAAGTACATCGATACAACATCCAAGTGACAACCGAAAACCATAGCATCCGATAGAGCAAACTTGTGAAACCACGATTCAGCGAAAATGTTTCCACTGCTCTGAGCTAGGGCATTTTTCCATCAACTGCCCCAAACCCCAACGAAGACAACGATGCGAGAAATGCTTTAAAGTAGGCCATACAGTCGCACAGTGCAGGGTGATGAAAAATACCGACAAACGTGTCGCTCTTTTAGTAAGAGACGAGTACCATAAGGAGATAATTATTAATGGCTATGCACGCATTATTGCATACATTGACACTGGAAGTGAAATAAGTTTAATGTCACTTAAAACTGCTGAGGATTGCAACTTACAAATCGAACCATTTAAAATACCTTTGCGAGGCTTTGGAAACGCACGGCATTTTTCTACTGGAAGATGTAAAGTGAAGATCGAAATAGATTCTATTTCAGCAGAAATTTTTATATTTGTGGTCAACAATGAACTTCTTAACATTCCGGTAATTCTAGGGCGTGACCTCATGGATCAACAACATATTTGTATTGTTAAAACTATTGGTAAATTAACGTTCATGAACTCGTACGAGTTTCAAGCGATAACAACTAATGTTCGGGAGAAAGGAGAAGCTGATCCACGAATGTGCAAGATAGAAGTTAGAGCCGACATCCACGATGTGCGAGAAAGCAGAGAACAATGCACCCTACTACCAACGTGTAAGGAAGTTAATAATGGCAACTTATCCAACAAGCAACCTGTAGATAAAAGAATTGAAGTAATTAACCCGATTCCAGACGAGGTAGGTCAATCAATTTCATTTCCGAATATCTTAGAAAATATAACGCGTAAAACCGAAATTAATAAAGGGCGGTATATGCCAAATAACGAAGTAAGATGCATTACTACAAACGACACGTCACGAGATAACATCAAACTCCACGAAAGTAATCTCGATGAAATAAGAAACGAATCGGATCGTGATTATATTCCGATCAATAATGCGAATGCTGAGACTGCGTCCGTAAATTTAATAAGCTATGATGATGATATTACGATGGACGAGATAAATTATGATAAGAACCTTAACGTTAATCAAATTAAGCAACTTTTAGGCCTTGTCAATGACTTCCGTCATTGTTTCGCGAAAAAGAATACGGAAATTAAAATTAAATTAAAGGATTCTAAAATTATCTGTCATCGTCCATATCGTTTAGCATATTCTCAACGCGAAGTCATCCAAACCATTGTACAGGAACTACTAAATACACACATTATACAGCCATCAAATTCCTCGTATGCGTCCCCAGCCTTGCTAGTTAAGAAAAAAAGTGGAGAATGGAGAATGTGCGTCGATTACAGAGATTTAAACTCGATCACGGTCAAAGATAAGCATCCTTTACCTCATATAGACGACTTGTTCATGTATTTAAAGGGAAGTCGGTATTTCATTGGTTTAGATTTGGCCGCAGGATACTACCAGATTCCAGTAGCATCATCTTCTAGAAAGTATACGGCATTTGTTACGCCTGAGGGGCAATATGAATTTTGTCGTATGCCTTTCGGACTTGCAAACGGTCCTCCAACCTTCCAGCGGATGATGAACTAAGTTGCTTAACAAGTAGGTCGTAATAACTTAGTGGTGTACATGGACGATGCACTAATCGGTTGCACTAGTTTTGATGATGGGTTGTCCAAGCTCAGAAAATTATTTGAAATTTTATCTCAAGAGGGTTTGACACTCAAATTAGATAAGAGCTTCTTTTTCAAATCCAGTATCGAATTTTTGGGATACGAAATTGATGCTGGCGGAATTAGACCAGGTAAAAGAAAAGTAATCGCAGTACAGGAATTTAAACGATCTGAAAATGTACATGAACTGCGACAATTTCTGAGCTTGACAAGTTACTTCAGAAAATTCGTACCCAAACATGCTGAAATTGCTCGACAACTCACAGAGCTCACAAGGAAAAGTATTATCTTCGAATGGACTAGTCTTCAGGAAGACGTAAAGTTAAAAGGAATCTTAACCAGTCGACCAGTACTTGCATTGTATGACAATTCGAAGTATCAGGAAGTGCACACAGATGCTAGCTCCTTTGGGTTAGCAGGAATATTACTTCAGCAAGAGCATAATGAGCAGCTGAGGCCTGTAGCGTATTTCAGTCGCCAAACGTCATAGTTACGAATTAGAAGCGCTAGCTGTTGTTGAGACTGTTACACGTTTTCGATGCTATTTGCTAGGCAAAAAGTTTAAGATAGTTACTAACTGTCAGGCTTTAAAGACCACTACGTCGAAAAGGGATCTAATTCCACGCATTGCTCGATGGTGGCTTAAGCTACTCGAATTTGATTACACAATCGAATATAGGCAAGGAAAGAGAATACAACATGTTGACGCTCTAAGTCGTTTGCCGGTGGAGACATCAATAGAAGTTGACACTGTGGCATCAAATATAATGAAAATAGATACCAGCGAGACAGATTGGCTGTTCACCGTACAACTACAAGATCCTAAACTGAAACAGATAGCCAGTATGCTCAAGAAATTGCCAGAGACACCGCTAGAGAAGCAAACACATCACGACTACAAGATGAAAAAGGACGCTTATATCGAATTGTCGATAAGGAACTTAAATGGGTAGTTCCAAGTAGCACGATCAAATTGGACATTTCAGCTTAGAACGAACACTGGAGCACGCCAAGCGATATTATTGGTTTCCTACGATGAGGAACTATGTCAACGGTTATATAAATTCTTGTCTCGACTGTATTTATAACAAGAAACCCTCGGGAAAATTAGAAGGACGGTTATATTCCATCGAGAAAGTTTCGATACCATTTCACTCAGTACATTTGGACCACCGTGGCCCTTTTCCTAAATGCTCAGCAAGACACACTCACGTCTTGGTTCTAATCGATGGCTTTACCAAATATACACTTTTAAAGGCTGTCAAAAATACTTCAGCGCGACCAGTTATTAACGCATTAGATGAAATTACTATACATTTCGGTACACCTACAAGAATCATCACTGATAGAGGAACGGCATTCTCTTCGCGGGAATTTTCAAATTACTGTGAAGATAACGACATAAAGCATATTATGAATGCTACACGAACTCCGCGAGCAAATGGACAAGTCGGACGTTGCAGCAGAGTTATTTTAAATGCGCTAACGACCATGACTGAAGATAATAATAAATGGCATCAGCAGCTGCGTAACATACAATGGAGACGTAATTCCAGCCGACATGAAGTAACCAAAATGACGCCTCAAGAACTGCTTTTTAATTTCAATCCACGGAACGCTCTAACCAACCAAGTTCTGCTGGCGCTTCACGATGACCTCTCCCCGAAGACTACTGACGTAGAAGAGCTA
Source organism: Dioctria linearis (assembly GCA_963930735.1). Classification (NCBI taxonomy): domain Eukaryota; kingdom Metazoa; phylum Arthropoda; class Insecta; order Diptera; family Asilidae; genus Dioctria; species Dioctria linearis. The sequence continues at coordinate 243,177,101 of OZ005741.1, forward strand.
CGACGCAAATTGGACAAAAAACTACGTTTTGATGCTAAACATAAGCCACCACGGACATATGCAATTGGAGACTTAGTGGTACTGACCCATGCTGCACCCTCAACAGGTGACTCGCGAAAATTAGATACCAAGTACAAGGGACCATATCTAGTGACAGCTGTATTAGGAAAGGATAGATATGTAGTGGAGGATATACCAGATGCTCAGCGTAATCAACGAAAATTCTCGTCTGTTTATTCAAGCGATAACATGAAACCTTGGTGTTGTAACTTCGATGGTGATTCTGGAAACGAGGACGAAGATGACCCTTACCTAAATCTCAGGGACGAGACTAACTGTCAGGATAGCCGAGCTGTTACGCAAATTACAGATGGCAGCACCCCACATGAAAATTTATAAAATGATTGGCAGCACTGATATCCAACTTCACTCGGTTCCGTACGTGATATACGTTCTTCCTACATACACACAAGACGTCAGCCTATAGAGCGAACTACGTGTACAAGAAAATTATCTAAACATAATCCGAATAAATTTATATAATCAGTAGCCACGGTGTTTTTATTTTATTTTCGTAACACATGTATGAATTTAACAAGAACGATTGAATTTTTTATTCTTAATTTATTCCTTTCAGCCATTTAACTAATTCACTCAAGTAAATCGAAATTTCTAACAATTATTCATCGTGTAAAAAAAGTGCCATTAGGTCATTTTTACACAATATAATAATTGGAAACTAGATCTACCTTGAGCTCTAATTATTATTTACTTTCAGCCATTAGTAAATACATATATTAGTTAAGAAATAGAAAGGAAAAATTGTTTTTACCTTATATATATATATATATATGAAATTGTAACGTAGCATAGTTTTCTAATTTGTCATTATTGAAAAGAAAGAGATAAATTCGAGTAAAATATAGTTCCTTTTTGTACATTTAAATTTCCTTTAGTTATTAAATACATAACAATACAGGGAATCAGTGAATTGCAAGTAAAGTTTCTAAGCTTTTACGTGTAAGTTGAGGGAAGTAAATGTTGCATATTGATAGTGTCTACGACACGTGAGGACAGTTCAGTGAAATATTCTGCAAGTCAACCCAATTCATCAATGAGGTCAGTTCATTGCCCGGTGCAATGTACGGGCAAAGGTGCAACGAATCAATTTCATGAAATATTGATTGCGGCATCAGCAAAATGAACGCACCATCAATGAACGGCAGGTACACGTACCGGAAAAGGCAGTTCAGTCTTCACATATCGGGCGAGTAATAGAAATCGGGGAATTGAAAGGAATTGAAATCATTTTTGTGTGTTATAATATTATTATATATATATATAGTTATAATAGTTTGCTTCCTAATTATTTACAAATTTTTATTCTGTGGTGTTCATTTTCTTTGTTCTTCTTTTATCATAAGAAAATAAGACATAAAGTTATTAATATTTTACCTCGCGCGTTATCATTTAACTCAATTAAAATGTCGAGTGAAAGAAGATAAAGGACGTAAAACAATCATTGGTCCTTCGAGCCGGATATAGCGTCCAGGAGCATCATTAGTGGAGCATTTAAGTATCCTCTACAAAACCTGTAAGTCCCATTCTCTTTCATTAGGCTAAGTGAAGTGCAAATTAAGTGTCAAGTGTTTATCTCTACTAACAAAAATGTCTGAAAATCAAGTTGCTAAATTGATTCAAGCTCAAAAGAACTTAATCGAGCAAATGACCAAATTTGTGTCAAACACAAAAAAAAACCCCTCTTCCTCGACGTACACATGGTTATTATATTGGTCGCATAAATGGCTGGCATGATCTTTGGCAAAAATTTCTTGGCCATGAAGCTACGCTAAGTCAACTAAAATCATCTGAAGGCTCCGAAATTGATTATTTCAAAGATGATCTTTTTCAAACACAAGAAGCACTTTTTTACGACTTCAAAGGTGAGCTGGTAGAAAATTTAGCAAAGTTAGAAAAGGCAGCTTAATCTGGTGATCCCACAATTCCGGGTATATCCGCTACAAATTCTTCAACACATGTTGATAATAAATCCCTAGGGCAGTCGAATCTCCCTAGAATATCTTTACCGAAATTTTCTGGCAATTACAATGATTGGGTAAGCTTTCGAGATCTTTATCTCGCCGTGATTCATCAAAACCCCAATCTAGAAGATGTTCAAAAATTTCATTATCTAAAAACAACTCTAACAGGTGAAGCAGCATATGTAATAAAACAATTTAGCATAACTCAAGCAAATTACGCATCCGCTTGGAAGTCATTAACCGAGAGATATGAAAATAAACGCATTCTCGTATCATCTCTATTAAAAACCCTCACCTCACAACAAAAACTTTCAGTTGAATCAGCACATTCCATTAAGGGTCTTTTAGACGTAACCAGTGAGTGCATTGCTTCAATAAATAATTTGCAAATTAACACCTTGCACTGGGACCCCCTTCTCATTCATCTAATCATTCAAAGACTTCCGGCAGAGACTCATAAAGAATGGGAAGAGTCTATAGGCGACACTACAGATGTTCATACATGGATGAATTTAAAAAATTCTTAGAGCTCAGATTTCGAACATTGGAAGCGATATCTGGGACAAAACAGAAAACGAACTCTCCATATGACCACAAAAGATTCGAGGAAAGCAATAAAAAATTAAAATTTCAAAATTTTCACATGACTAAAGCAGCATGTAAAATTTGCAATGAAAATCATCCCATTCGCCTATGCCCCAGATTCTTAAAATTTCAACCTACGCAACGCTTGAAAATTGCCAAATCAAAGGGATATTGTATCAATTGTCTAGGCAAATATCATACATTTAATAAATGCCTAAGTACTGCACGGTGTATTCAATGCAGAGAAAAGCACCACACTTTACTCCATTCAGCATTTAGTAAACAAACGACGAACCTAGCATCAAATTGCATTACAAATTCTAAGTCATCCGTCATGACCTGCCCCAACAAAACAAATATGGAAATATCAGCTTCAAATGTTTCTTCGCTTTTCATATCAGAAAACCGACAGGTACTGTTAGCCACGGCGCTTTTATATGTTGAAACCCCTGAAGGCCGTCAAGTAGCAAGAGCATTGATAGACCCAGGGTCTCAAATAACATTCGTGACTAATTCTCTTATACGTCGAATGAAAATTAAAATGAGTAATACATTTGTTAAGATCACAGGTCTGGCAAATAGCGAAGCTGCCAGTTCACGTAAGATGGCAAAATTAATCTTAAGATCAAGATATCAAGATCTAAGTGTGAAAGCAGATGCTGTCGCCCTCGATACTTTAACAGACTTTCTACCATCCAAAGCCTTCCTTCAAGGTAGATGGGAGCACATCGATAACTTACCTTTAGCCGATCCTACATATCATATACCCAATCGAATAGACATCTTAATTGGAGCAGATGTCTACCCTTTAATTATACGAGAGGGAGTGAAAATAGGCCCTCTTGGCACTCCCATGGGACAAAATACAATATTCGGATGGATATTATCTGGGCAAATTAACAGTAATACACCGAAAGCAGCTAAAACCGAAGTAATTTCTTTGGTTAATACCCTCGAGTTAAATTTTGACTTAAGAACATTCTGGGAAATAGAAGAGCCTTATCCATTCAAGCCTGAAAACCCCAAAGACATCCTATGTGAAGAAATCTATCGAACAACACATAAAGGAAAACCTGACGGATCTTACGTTGTTAGACTACCGTTCAAAGCTGCATCAGAACCCTGGCTAGGCTCCTCTCGCAACATTGCTATGAAGCGTCTCCTTTCTATGGAAAAGGCCATTCAAAACAGAGGGTTATTTAAAGAGTATAATGAAGTTCTCATGGATTACCTTACCTCGAATCAAATGGAAGAAGTAGTACCGCAGGAAAAGATGAAGAAGTTTCCGGCTGGTAATGAAACTTTTAAAAGTAATTATCTCCCTCATCACGCCGTAATTAAAGAAGCGAGTTCCACCACTAAGCTGAGGGTAGTTTTTGACGCTTCTTGTAAAACATCATCAGGGAAATCATTGAACGAGCTACTAATGACAGGACCATCCCTTCAAAGGGATCTCACGATTCTCTTATTAAGTTGGCGATTTTACAAATTTGTCTTTTCAGCTGATATAGAGAAAATGTATCGTCGTATTTGGGTACACCCTGATGATACTGAATATCAACGTATTTTGTGGAGATCGACTGTGAATCAGAATGTAAAAGATTACCGTCTTATGACAGTCACCTTTGGAGTTTCATGCGCCCCTTATCTAGCAATCAGGACCCTTCAGTAACTAGCCGAAGATGAAAAAAGCGACATCCCTGAAGCATCGAAATGTTTATTAAACCATTTCTATGTCGATGACGTTTTACCTGGTCACGACAGTATCGAAAAAATCGTTAATTTAAGGAAAGATCTTACTTTGCTGCTCAAACGGGGAGGGTTTCTCTTGCGCAAATTTGCGGCAAATCATCCAGATATATTAAATGATCTCGCCTAGTCAAGGAACCCATTGCGCTGTTTAACGGAGAGTCAACTATTAAGGCATTAGGGATTAGCTGGAATCCAAAGGAAGACGCCTTCTGTTATAAACTAACCATAGATATGAGTGGAGCACCAACTAAACGCAGTATTTTATCAAAAATAGCCAAACTCTTTGATCCTTCAGGGTGGCTCAGTCCTATTATAATTTGCGGAAAGATTTTAATGCAAAAGCTCTAGCTTGTAGGAATAGACTGGGATACTCACCTTCCAGAAGACTTATTGCAAGAGTGGGTTACGTTCGCTTATGATTTAAAAGCCATCGAACAAATAAGATTGCCCAGACGGCTAGGTTATCTTACCACCGCGAAAATCGAATATCATGGATTTTGTGACAGCTCCGAACGAGCATATGCAGCAGTTAATTATGCACGAACTATTACATCTGATGGGCATATTTCTATTCAGCTAATTATTTCCAAAACACGAGTTGCGCCTGTCAAGACAATTTCTCTACCGCGATTGGAGTTATGTGGAGCACATCTTCTTTCAAAATTGGTGACCCACTTATGAAAACATTTAGGGCAAGCTGAAGCATTTCATCTTTAGACGGACTCTACCGTGGTCCCCGCTTGGCTGAATAGTCATCCAAATCGATGGAGGTCATTTGTCGCCAATCGAGTTTCTGAAATTCATAACAACACCACTGAATGTTGTTGGCGTCATGTACCTTCGGAGCAAAATCCCGCAGATCTAGCATCTCGGGGAGTGCATGCATCCGAGCTTGTGAGAAGCAACTTATGGTGGAAAGGTCCAGATTGGTTGGTAATGAATTCTGAAGACTGTCCGAAACTCACAGCGGACCCTGACTATGATCTTACAGTGAAAGAAATGAAGAGAATCAGATCTTATCAATTCAAATTAGACACAGAACAAATAGCTAATAGATTTTCAAACTTCAACAGAGCTTGCAGAGTTGTTGCATACTGTCGTCGATTTCTTGAAAAATGCAAAGGAAATAATAATAAACCAATGCCCTCTTATCTAACCGTACAGGAGCTAAAGGAGGCGAGACTCAAACTAGTTCAGGAAAGTCAACAATATTCATACTATCGAGAACTGGAAGAATTGCAGAGAAAATGCCCAATATCTGCAAAAAGTCCGATAAAATCTCTCAACCCATTTTTAGATAAATCTAATATTTTACGCGTCGGAGGTCGTCTCGAAAATTCAAGTTTAACATTCGCAGAAAAGCATCCAATAATACTATCCCGCACATCGAAATTAACATCTTTATTAATTAATTACATTCATAAAATCACATTACATGGCGGTCCAAATTTAGTACTAGCAACTTTAAGGAAAGGTTATTGGATACCATGCGTGAAAGGTACAATTAAAAAGTTATTACACCAATGTATAACATGCTTTCGTTGGGGGAAAGAAACTGCAAACCAAATCATGGGCAATCTACCCCCACCACGAGTAAATTTAGAACGTCCATTCTATGCTGTAGGTATCGACCTCGCAGGTCCTATAAATATAAAACTAAGCAAAGTTCGTAATGCAAAAACCTCCAAAGCATATATTGCTATTGTTTCGCTACGAAAGCCATGCATATCGAAGTGACCTAACGTCGGAAGCCTTTTTCGCTGCGTTACGTAGATTTTTCTCCAGGCGAGGAGTCTGTAAGGACATCTACAGTGATAACGGAACCAATTTTATTGGAGCCTCTAAAATGCTTGAAAAGGAAACAAATGAAGCCATAAAAGTGAGCATTCAAAAGGCCAGTGAGGCTTTTGCCACACAAAATGTGACTTGGCATTTCATTACTCCAGCCACTCCCTCCAAGGCTTATGGGAGGCTGGAGCGAAGTCAATTAAATATCATCTTCGCAGGATAGTTGGCCAAACATTATTGACATTCGAAGAACTCAATACGATTCTAATACAAATCGAAGCAATACTAAACTCCCGGCCGCTATGCCATCTAACAGAAGATCCAGAAGACTTAACTCCGTTCACTCCAGGACATTTCCTTATTGGAAATGCTCCATTAACTTTACCTGAGTCTGATTGGGACCATGTAAACATATCATCATTATCCCGCTGGAAACATTTGCAAAAACTGAAAAACGACTTTTGGAAGCGATGGTCGACAGAATATCTCTCTCGACTACAGCATCGACAGAAGTGGAAGTCTGAACAATCCCCTGTTCACATTGGAGATCTCGTCATTTTGAAAGACGAAAATCTTTCTCCATCTGCCTGGCGGTTGGCCAGAGTTGTAGAAACACACAAAGGAAAGGATAACCAAACTCGAGTTGTGACTCTCAAAACTTCAAGCACGCAATTGAAGAGACCTATAACCAAGATATGCGTTCTGCCATTTCAGAAGGAACAACTTGCTTAAGACATAACCTATTAAATAGTTATTTATCGAAATAAAAGCTTAGTTTTAGTCAACTTTATTAATTATAAAATTATGTATAACTCATTCACAGCGAATAAAATACATCATGTGGAACCAATTTCTGTCTTTCGTCCTCCTCCAAGGAGTCTTGGCTCTGATAGCATACGATTGTGGCCATGAGAAGATTAATCGTACGAGAATTTCCTTTCTAAGTGTGAAAAAATGCACTTTCAAATCATTAACATCATTAACAGACGTCACATCAATCCACGTTTATCAATGTAAAATTAATGTATTGCAATCCATATATTTCTGTGGTATGTTCAGCCATCTCTCGTTGACCGCGGGAGGCTTAAGTACCTTCATTACTGACCTAACACAAGAAGAGTGTATGAAGATTCATCAGCAGGGCACTTACCGTTTGCTAAATAACAAATTACTTGAAAATATTGAAAAGAACGCTACATTTCGGTACACAGAAATTATAGCAGGTTTCGTAGATGCAATGGGAAACTGTGTTGGAGCATCTTATACCTATGGCCCGAATAGTTGGAAAAATGTTATTGTCATACATGCTATGGAATTCACAATAACAGATTATATCACTACTGTCCGACTGGAAGATAATCAAGTTATCTTACGCAGGAATATTCTCCGCCCATATCTCAAAGGCAAATGTGTAGATCCCGAATATGGTATGAATTTCTGGGATATGATTCCAGATACGTCCTGTGAAGCATTAACATACAATGTACTATACGAAGGCAATGCTACAAAAATTCAAACCTTAGACGTAACTGAACAACAAATGCACATAGTGTACACAGTCGATATAGGCAACGTGATCTGCGCTTTGGAAACTATAAAATCCACGCCTGTTTGTCGCTACCCCGGGTTCCAAACTGAACATCCAAGGCTAATAATAGTCAAGAAAACCACTGGCGATTATATATTTAAAACAAAGTCTACAAAAAGTTTAGATCTTTTTACGTATATTAATACTAAATTCGTCTACGTGGAGAGACATATTAAAAAACAGATTGAAGATCTTTATGCCCATCTGATACACAAGAAATGTGAACTGGAGCGTCAAGTCTTAGAGACGCAATTGGCAGTTGCGCATCATCATCCTTCTGAATTCGCCTTTATGAAAATGAAAGAGCCTGGCTACACCGCTGTATCACGCGGAGAAGTAATATACCTCATAAGATGCCAAGCCGTAGAAGTCGCAGTCAGGAAAACTGATCGATGTTACAACGAGCTCGCCGTTACTTATAATAACAAGAGTTATTTCATGGCCCCAACTAATCATCTGTTACAAGAATACGGTACAGAAATACCATGCTCTAACACTCTCAGTACAGCATATTTACTGCATGGCGCATGGTACGGCTTCACACCCGAAAGTCATAGATTAGAACCTCCCGAACATCTAAACCCATCGGAAGATATTCCATGGAAGTACGAAGATACTCATGATCTGATCAAGTCAGGAATCTACACCTATGAAGCCACGGATGAATTGAGACGACAAATTATGTATCCATCCGAGAGAAAAGCAATCGACAATGTCCTTACGAAAGTGATAATAGGATATAACACTGACCGGCAAAATATTCTTTTGATCTCTTCAGGGCATCTAAGTCAAATTCAAAGTTATCTGCAAGGAACTTGGTCGTTTTTCACTGCGTTTGGAAATATTACATCTGCCATTTTGGGCACCTGGTTCGTCATTCGCTTGATAAAATACCTTGCGAGCATCATCATAAATATACGCATTATTCAAAACATTCATGGAAAGAGTTGGTGGCTATTGGCTGCAATCTGCAGCCCGCTCAGCACAAGCTTGCACAAACAAGAGCGACGATCCCACTCAGAACCGGACATTCAGCTGACATCTGTAGTAACCAGCCAAACTGTAGCTTGTCAAGGCAATGAGACTTCTCCAATATCGATAACAACAATCGACTCACCAGTCTCTACTGCAACCTCTATAAACCTTGACACTTTGAAGCAGCAGACCAGAATCTATCCATCGTTAAAAAATGAAGGCACTTCACTTTTCACCTAATACTGAAACCCCAACCAGAGTATTTCACCTATCCTTACATCCCATTCCCTTACGCAGGGCGAGTCGGAGCACCCTTCAAGTAACTCCTTCATCAGCGGATGATTAACTTGTGCAGGGAGGAAATGCCCTCACAAGAAACATCCATATCTAATAATAATTTTATCCTTTCAGTTATTGAAACCATAGGATTTCAAGGTCCCCCGAAATGTCTACGACACGTGAGGACAGTTCAGTGAAATATTCTGCAAGTCAACCCAATTTATCAATGAGGTCAGTTCATTGCCCGGTGCAATGTACGGGCAAAGGTGCAACGAATCAATTTCATGAAATATTAATTGCGGCATCAGCAAAATGAAGGCACCATCAATGAACGGCAGGTACACGTACCGGAAAAGGCAGTTCAGTCTTCACATATCGGGCGAGTAATAGAAATCGGGGAATTGAAAGGAATTGAAATCATTTTTGTGTGTTATAATATTATTATATATGTATATAGTTATAATAGTTTGCTTCCTAATTATTTACAAATTTTTATTCTGTGGTGTTCATTTTCTTTGTTCTTCTTTTATTATAAGAAAATAAGAAATAAAGTTATTAATATTTTACCTCGCGCGTTATCATTTAACTCAGTTAAAGTGTCGAGTGAAAGAAGATAAAGGACGTAAAACAATCAGATAGATTTTGATCAAGTAATTAATTTCCTCATAAGATTAATATTTGTTTAGTCAATAGTATTAGTCGTTTGCAATAAATAATTGAGTGAACAATAGAGTGACAAATTTCTTTCCTTTTTTATTTTATCGCTACACTCCACCAGAATATTTTATTTCAGCATACGTGGATTCTCGTTCGTAATTGCAGTTTTCTTTCGAAAGTCAATTATAGGAATTGACAGATTTCATTAGGCTGGACGTTGCGAACGCAGTCCATTCGTATTTGTCAATTAGTGGAATTGACATATCAGCTGTGGTAACACATAAAGTAAAAACCGCCTTCAAATAACTTTTTTTTTTAGGCGGAGGAAAAAAATATAAGGAAATTACGGATGTCATCCTATATTTTATATGTCATGATAACCAGCCGCTATTGGTTGTGGAGGATGAGGGATTTAATCTATTAATGAAGACTGTGTGTCCACTATGCAAACTACCTAGTCGGGATAAAATTACTGTATTATTAGATACGAAGTATGATCTCATATCCAACAAACTTAAAGCAAGTATAAGAGATAAGAGAGACATTATCAACAGACATATGGACTGATACCATTAATACTCGCAGCTACATAGGACTAACTTTACACTATCTTCAGCATACCGAAATGAAACCAATTAATGTCGGGGTATTTCAGTTGGATGAATCCCATACAAGTGCGTATATAGGTAAGAAATTAGAAATCATTTTGGCGGACTGGAACATAAAGAAGGATAATATAAATGCAATAGTTTCGGACAATGGAGCAAATATTAAGAAAGCTATTATTGACTACTTTACGTCTGGTGTATATATACCTTGCCTTGCGTACACCATGAATTTAGTACCACAGAATGCTCTCAAAAAAACACCACATTTTACCGCATTGCTGGAGTCAACTAAAAGTATTGTTGCATACTTCAATAGATCGGTCACAGCTTCTGACGCTCTCCGTAAAGTACAAAAAGAAGCACAAAATAAGATCCTAATGCTGGAAAAAAAAATTTAATGTATGTACCTAACACTATTGAGGCGTTATTTTTAAATGATGTATAATATGTATATTCAAAATATTTTTTATAGAGTAGTATGAAGCTGTGCTTTTTATATTCTTACCGAAAGTTTACGATTACATATTCTTTATATTATCAAAATAAAAACAAAAGTGCAATATGCGCAATTAAGCATTATATTTTACCTTTGTCATCAAAATAAACTGATTGATGTAGTATCTATTATAGGTTTGCTTTTCAAGTTCTTTTTATAATAAAAATAAAAAAAATTTAATGTATGTACCATTATTCAGGCGTTATTTTTGAATGATGTATAAAAGTCCATTTTTCCATACATTGAGATAATTAAGGGTAATAATAGGTAATAATAGGTAATAAAAGACAAATCGTACCTTCAGTAAGATTTGTCGTGGAAATTGCAATATGTATGTACGAACGTACATACATATCACAAAAAAGCTTTCGCGATAAGAAGAGCGCGCCGCGAAAATACATTGTATGTATACGCGCGCGGCAATTCTAATCATCGTGACGGTGGCTGATGTTTATAAAAGCATCAAATTTCAAGCCTCCGTCCAACGAAAAATATTCTGGACTTGTTTAATCAAGTCTATAATAAATGAAAATTTTCTCAGGGTGAAAATCCAACTATGCATTTTCTACCCTGAACGAAGGCTCTTGATCGCGACAAAAGTGATCAAGAGCGGAGTTGAATTTTAAATTTTCTACGCGGCAGTCGAGTTTTAAAAAACGAAGTACGGCGTTTTCGGAAAAGAGTTTTAGAAGTGAATTGAAAAAGAAATAAAAAACGACCTGGGATACGGACGGTTTGGCATGGTTGGCTCGACGGTTTTGAGAATACGATAAATTAAAAAAAAAATTAGAATTAATCGAAAAGCTTATTGTTCGCGAAATATTAGTAACAGATGTTCAATAAAAAAAATTAGCATTAACCGAGAAGTTTCTTGTTAGTGAAAAAATAAAAAATAAAAATAAAAAAAAATAAAAAAAAAAAAAATAAAAAAAAAGGAATAATCAGAGAGCTGTTGGATTTCGCCAGAAAAAAGAAAAAAGGAATTAAGCATGTAGGAGTACTGATTCTGCGAATATATATATATATATATAACAATTGGCGCAGCCGATAGGATAGAGGAAGCCTACTTTAAACAAACAAAAGTATAAGCGGTCGAAAACCCTCTATCTTACGAATCAAAAGGAGTTTAGGACGAGATCGAATACTCGGCAAGACACCCTACCCTCCGCCTGAAGTTGAGTCTGGCTTCAGGAGTATTTCGATCTTGTCGGCTCCCAACGCTCGGGGTCGGACAGCTTTAACTGCCCCTGTTTGTAAAACACGCAGCCACCCTCTCATCAAAGCACAAAGTGCCAACGTGGGACAATAGCGGGCTTCATCCCAGCCCAGGAAAAATAGACGTCCACATTAATAGGAAAATTCCAAAGCGAAAACCTGAAGGAAGATCAGATACACTCCAATCTGCGATCCGGAGCTGAAAGGGACTTTGAAGTAGGCAACGCGCCCCCCTTTCAGCTTTTATCCAGGGGAATTTAAGTAGGCCACGGGCCCCACCGGCAGCAAAAGAACTACAACCGAAAAAATCAGCGATCCTGAATTGAGAGGGACCTCCAAGGAGGCAATAAGCCCCCCTCTAAATTTGAACCAAGGAAGTTAAGACGGCAGAAGCCCCCCTAGCTGCAAATTTTACATACGGTGGTCCATGAGCGAAAAAAGCTCCCACCAGGAGACGCCGCAGGAAATCTCACCAATTCCACCAACTCCACAACAATCTTCCTCACCGGGCGACGCATAGGAAGATCCGTCCCAGTACGAAGGAGGCAATGAGGGAGCAACATCTGCAACAGAGGGTGCTAATCAAACACCCCCAACAAATACAACAACAAGAGGAGTCACGTTAAGGAGTGGGACAATCCTGGCAGGTCCCCATCATGTAAGAAACACTTTAAACTTAGAAATATATTTGAAAAATTTGGAAGGGAAAGTGCGAAACTCCTCCGAACTCTCTGTGAATCAGTGCGACTCAGTAGAAAAGCAAATCGAAAAGTCGAGATAAAAAGATTGGAAACAATCGAGCAATTAAACATTAACACAGAGAAGTTCAAAAAGAGCTTAAAGGAGTTTGGAGAATTTTCGCACTCTCTCGGGGTAGATATTGTTACGTGCCACAAAGTGAATCAAGCGACATCTGTTAGGAATGGAAGCAACTTTAGGTTAGTGTCATCTTAGTAAACTTTGGGTTCGGAGAACGGAATATTCAGGAAGGTTCTAGGATAATTCGTAGAGTATAAATACGGCACTCTGACAGCTAGGAGGCGGAGTATTATTTCAGACAGCGAAGTGAACGAAGTAAACTATTTGGATTGCGATAATTAGAAGTACAGTACTAGCGATAAATAAAGAGTTGATTTGATAATTATTTGTGAATTTGTGAGAGTAAACGGTCAAGTTAAATAAAGAAAGAACTTTTGAATTATATCTGAAATATTGTGTTTTAAATAACGAACTAAGGCCACGCTCGTAACAATATCATTCAAAATAATAGTGCTAGGTTAAGAGAAAGTGCCATCGAAGACAGTGTCAGTGATTCCACCGCGAGTGAATTCTTTTTAAATTGGCTGGGTGACTCCCTTCTGGAGACCAGCTTAGAAGAAACTAGCCCCCCAAAAGTGCCAAAGTTTAAAGTCCCCAATATAAACATGGCAGATTACGCGAAAATCGCCAAGCTAACTGCCCAGCTCGTTCCCCTATTTTCGGGAGAACAGCACCCAAAATTGAGCCTTGAGCTCCAAACTTTCCTAGGATGCTGCAGGCAGGTAATCCAGTGCATTTCGGTGGAGGAACTATCAGCATTTTTGCAAATCTTCCCCACCAGACTTCGAGGCGAAGCTTATCAGCTTTTTGCCTCGAATATGCCAACTACTTTCAAAGAAGTAGAAGAACGGTTAAATCGCACGTACCTGCCTAGAGAAACTTACCAGGAACTGGTAAATAAATTAATCACTACAAGGCAGTATCCTTTGGAAAACCTCACAGCCTTCACGGCAGGAGTGAAACAGATGCTGGCACTATGTAATGAAGCAGCAGAGTCCAAATATGGAGCCACGGCAGCACCAGCTGTTAAAACGCAGCTTGAGGACTTTGCCAAAAACGCACTGAAAACAGGCGTAAATAACCCATATATGTGCCAATAGCTTCTGACCTTGACCGACGGCACTATAGATGAATTAATACAAAGAGCACTTGACATGGAACGTCTCCAGCAAAGTGCCCTATTCCTGCAACCTTCAGGGCAAATTCAACAAAATGTGATACAAAATACACTACCCCATTCAATAAGTGCAATAACACCCAATAACGCACAATTTAGTGGAATTAACTCATCGGCTAATCACAGCGTATTTAATCCAGGCATAATGCCATACGCTCAAGTTCCCCAAACCCTGTCAAACACAAGTAGCCACACTCAGCAGCCGCAGTTCACACAGGCAAACACATCCCCATATATCAAACAGGAGCCAAGATCTCCTAATAAAACTTATAATGTAAACAATAAAAATACTTATTTAAATAAAATCAGTTGTAGTTTTTGTAATCTAAGAGGCCACACATATGCTGATTGCCTTAGAAGGAAAAATACGCTTTATTGTGTGAACTGTAAAATGTATAACCATGACGTGCGTGACTGCAGAAAAAACAATAATAGTTTCCAGAGACCACACAACAATAGTGGACCCCCAAACCAACGTCCTAGAGAGCCGCAAAACCCCAATAACAACTCAAGAGTCTATAACGTATGTAAAAAGTTGCGAATTTTGTGGTCGTCCTGGACATGCAGTAAATAGCTGCCAACAAAAACGTAAATGGGAGGCCCGGAGTCAGAGAAACGACGTTCAGTCGACCCAAAACTCCCCGGCTCGACTATAAAACTCCCATTTAATAAAATAGGGTCCCCTCAGCAGCCCGATTCCAGTGTCGCTACAGTAAAACTTCCCTTAGACATTGGCCTGAACGGCCAAACTAAACTAGTAGTAGACACAGGCGCTGAGGTAAGTATAATAAAGAAAAGGTCATTAAAAGATCTCAAGGAAATTAACCACAATGAGGCATGCACACTTCAGACCCCATTTGGTACCGGAAAGACGCTGGGAAATTGCCAGGGAAACTTCGTTTTCAAAAACAAAATTCCCTGCAAGTTTCAAGTCGTAAAGAACTTGCCTGGCCTTTCCGATGATGGACTTCTAGGAAATGATTTCCTAGCAAAAAAATGTAACGTTGAGGGTCTTAATAAGGCACTAAGGTTTCCTCGCACGGAAACTAATCCAGACGAATTTGCTTTGCCATTAGAGTTTGAAACGGACAAGCTACATTCTGAAAAAGCAGTCGAAGTAAGAACACTTGCAGAAGAGGTAGAGTCTAAACAGGCTGAACTATCCACCTGCAGTGTCTTCAAGGCTTCTCAAACGAGAAAAGCTGGCTGCCAAGCTCCAAAAGGGCCCAAGGAATGTGAAAAAGGCTGTCTGGGCGAACAAGAGACCGATGAAATCAGGCAGCAATTGGTTACCTTTAAGGAACCAATCTGCATACCTGCGCGCTCTCAAATTGTTGCCCCAGTCCCGTTACAAACTCAAGAAGAAATGCTCTGTTTATCACAAGAAATAAGCGATGGAGTCTTCTTGGCAAACAGTGTACTGTCATCTGGAGAAGAATTAGTGCTGGTCAGTATTCTCAACGCTAACAGTCATCAAATAGTCATACATAGCTTAAAGTTACAGCTATTTCCAATAAACGACTACACACTAGTCCCATTGACACACAAAAAAGACCACAACCAAACGCACATTCCCATACCAAACAAAGGTGCAATATCAAACAACACAAGACACGGAACTGAGTGTCTAAAGCCTGCCAAAAAGGTGCATATAACTCTTCCGTCCAAAATCCCGAGGCATAAATCACTATTAAACAAACAACGGCCATATAAGAATGGTAGCGAGTCGCTAAAGCCTATATTAAAGGTGCATATTACTCCACCGTCACACAACACAAAAAATTCTACATGGTCAAAAAGCAGTAGCATTGACGCGCATGAGTATATCACACAACCTAAGGCAAAGACCACACAGGTGTACCAAACTCAGCCGTCAACAAAGCAGGAAGCAAATACCCTGCAACATGCTAAAAATAATGAAACAAAGCCTCAAAAGGAATCAAATAAGCCTCATCTACCTACAGGTAACAAGTTAAACAGGAAGAAAAAGTCAACCCAAGGTTCAGCTGAAGAATCAGCAATTGTACAACATGTACGATATCTATACCCGGATAATGAGATTTCGGACGACATTAAACAATACCCGCGTATTTCTAGGCTAGAGCAAGAACTCAGCCTAGACCTTAATTTAACCGCGGAAGAAAAAATTTCGATATCAGAACTCTGCGAAGAGTATAACGACATCTTCTTCCTCAAAGGTGACAAACTCACCTATACAAATGCGATAACGCATAATATTCTATTGGTGCAAGATCAAGCACCAATCAATCAAAAAATGTACCGCTTACCTGAAACACAGCGAAAAGTCATTAACGAGCAGCTAAAAGAAATGCTAGACAGCGGGATAGTCCAGTCTAGTAAAAGCCCTTGGAATTCACCTCTACTAGTTGTCCCCAAGAAAGCGGGACCTGACGGTGAAAAAAGGTGGCGCGTCGTTGTCGATTTTCGTAAATTAAACGAAAAGACAATTGGAGATGCATTCCCGCTACCCCGAATCGAGGATATTCTCGACCAACTAGGTCACGCAAGGTATTTCACTACACTCGATTTGGCCAACGGCTATCACCAAGTTCTTGTCGACAAAAAAGATCGACATAAAACTGCTTTCAGCACAAGCTATGGGCACTACGAGTTCAAGCGTATGCCATTCGGGCTCAAAGGAGCCCCCGCCACATTTCAACGCCTAATGAATTTCGTCTTAACAGGCCTACAAGGCCTCGAATGTTTTGTTTACCTAGATGACATCGTCATCTATGGTAAAAATTTAAATGACCACAACGAAAAGATGAGGAAAGTCTTCAATAAGTTGAGAGAGAACAACTTAAAACTGCAGCCAGAGAAGTGCCAGTTTCTACGAAGAGAAGTTGTTTACCTAGGACATAAATGTTCTAGCGAAGGAGCCCTACCAGACCCAAGTAAGACGGCCTACGTCCAAATATTTCCTGTTCCAAAAACAGTACGGCAAGTTCAGTCATTTTTAGGACTTGCCCATTACTACAGGAAATTCATTTCAGACTTCTCCAAAATTGTACGTCCAATCACAAATTTACTCCGAAGGGATGTAAAATTCACTTGGACAGAGAAATGCCAAGAAGCATTTCAAAGCATAAAAAACGCTTTAATTTCTCCACCACTTTTAATTTACCCCGATTTTTCGAAATCTTTTAATCTCACTACAGACGCAAGTAACGAGGCTCTAGGAGCTGTGCTTTCTCAAGGAGAAGTCGGAAAGGACCAGCCCATTGCCGCACATTAAACAAAGCCGAAAGAAATTACTCTACTATAGAGAAAGAGTTATTGGCTATTGTCTGGGCTACCAAGAATTTCAGGTGCTATCTTCAAGGCCGGAAATTCACGGTCTATACTGACCATAAACCTCTCAAAGGTGTCTTCAATGTGAAAGACCCTACCTCCCGTTTGGTGATATTTCACCACAAATTATCTGAATTCGATTACAACATCGAATATAAACCAGGGAAGTACAACACTAATGCCGATGCACTAAGTCGCATGCCTCAAGCATTATTAAAAGAAGACAGTTTAGGCAATACCTTAACGGTAGAAGCCCTAGTCCACCACACGATGGACTCAGATGTGGAGGAAAACAATTCCACAAATAATAAGAGAAAGAAGAAATCCGCTCATTGTTTCGTCGTGACTCGAGCTCAGAAGCAAAAGGCTCAAGAGAAAATAAACAGCTCCAGTTTGGAGACAGAAGAGCACACGAAAGCGGACCAAAACGAAATTCAACTCACGGAGGCGGAAATACTAAACCCAGCATCGCTTGATCAAAAAGTAAGTACTGGTAAGACACCCGAAGCTATCACGAGCCCTACGGAAATCCGAACAATCTTAAAAGATTATCACGAATCTCCATTTGGTGGCCATCAAGGTGTCATAAAAACTTACAAACGCATAAGACGCAAGTATTGGTGGAGACACATGCTTAGCGACATCAAGAAATACATAAAAAAATGCCCAAAGTGCCAGACGATGAAAGCTTCTCCACAATATAAAATGCCAATGGCTATCACGCACATCGCAGAACAACCGTTCGACAAAGTTTACCACGCTATTGTAGGTCCATTAGAAGAGACCATATCAGGTAACAAATATATCTTGACCTTCCAAGATAATTTAACAAAATTTGTCGACTGGTATGCAATACCTAATGCAGAAGCCGTCACAGTAGCGCAAGTTTTCTTTGATGAAATCGTTACGCGCTATCGCATACCCAAAAGAATACTCACCGATCAGGGAACAAATTTCCTGAGTGAATTATTCAAAAGAGTATGTAAGCTTCTAAAGGTAAAGAAGTTACAGACTTCGGCATACCACCCACAGTCTAACGGAGCACTAGAGCGTGCCCACAGACCGCTGATTGAATACCTGCGAACAATCGTAGACGAAAATCCCAAAACATGGGACCAATTCCTTCGAACCGCTGCATTCGTGTATAATAATAGTGTACACGAGGGTACTAAACTTACCCCAATGGACTGCCTTTACGGCTTCATAGCGGATGTCTCATCAAATTTAAAACGGGATCCCGAACCAGTTAACAATCACGAGAGCTATTATCATATACTAAAGTATAAGTTCCAAAAATCATACGCCACGGCAAGAAAGAATTTATTAGCCAGTAAAGAACGCTCAAAGGGGTACTATGATAAGACAGTACGACCCCTAACTTTTCACATAGGAGATAAGGTCGTCATTAAAAACGAAAGCAGGAAACATGAGCTTTCCCAAATCTGGGTAGGACCTTATCAGGTAACTGCTATACCAAGTGGAGTGAACACCACAATAAAAATTGGTAAGCGTATTGTCACGGTACATAACAACCGTCTAAAACCATACTTCGAATGAAATAAGCCTGTTGTCACAGAACCAGGTTGACTCAAATTCCTACTCTGTTTGTTTCAAATTAATCCCATTTTAACGGCTCTCAGGAACACTTGCGGTGGAGCCACTCCACTGCCTGGTCTAATAACGGCATGAAATAAGTAAAGTCATACTTAAAGGATTATTTTCATCCTCCGAATTGTCCACAGAAATGGCGCTACAAATTATTGCAATCGCCATCCTCATCCAGCACGCGCAGGAGAAATCGCCGACAAACCCTATGCTATAACCAAGCTTAATAGCTCGGGCATATTTTTCGAGGATCTAGGAAGCCTCATGGTGTATCATAACACTTGGAATGTTCTCACGGAGATAGACTTGGATGAGTTAGACACACAGATAAAACTAACGGAACATGCAGAATATTTAGTGCATAAACTCTGCATAAATATCACGGACAAAGAAGACCTGTGCAACGTGCAGCAACTACACATACACGCTATAATAGATAGCGTACAAAAGCGCACGAGAACCATTAAGGAATTAGTTTCAGGAAGGCGTAAGGCCAGATCACTATTCGACGGAATAGGGAATGCTATGCACTATTTATTTGGTACCATGGATAGTAACAACGAGAAGGAGATATACAGCCGCTTAGATGAAATTGAATCGAACACACACGCCCTAGCGGAGCTAGAGAAACAACAAATAAGTGTTGTTAAAACTACCTTGGAACAGATTCAAAAACCATTGGCTATGTTAATGGATCGTCAGCAAAACATAGCACACTAGATTAACGATCTGCATACTGTGACCGAGGACCTAACCAGAAGGCAGCTGAGGCAAGAGATCATATCGAGCTTATTGCTTCAAATCATCGAAGTCGAATATCGCCAACAAGCCCTCCTTGACATTATGATAGCCACTAAAGGCAACCATATTCACCCACTCCTCGTGTCTCCCAAAAATCTGCTGGATATATCGAAAATCAACTTCGAAATGTCTAAACGACCAAAATTGCCTATCGATTCTGTACCAATCAGCAGGAGCCCAGTCACGCCTTATGCAGAACAAATTGGCGGTGAGAATAACTCTCCCAATTTTTGATTCCCCCAAAATTAGGCTACGGCAAGTCCGATGCTTTCCAGTACCACAACCAGCAAATTATTCCATAATCCCAGACCCTGAATACTCTTGTGTGGCAAATAGCGCTCGCACACAGGAATTCCTCTTATTAAAAGGTGAGGATATGAAAAGCTTCAAGAAAGTCACTCATAGCCTGGAGGAAAATACATATATAGGTCTACTAAATACCCCCATAATTAAGGCAACAACCTCAGATGAATGTTAGTGAAAGTGTTGTACAATCCTTTAAATGAAGTGCCCAAGTGTAGGTCTAGAGTACAAGTTCCCCAAAAAGACATGTTGATAAAGTTAAACAAGCCCAATGCGTGGCTATTTTCGTTTATTACCTCCACGGTACTACATATAACATGTCGAGATCACTTTGCCATCAAAATTAGAGGGGCAGGGGATACTAGAGATAACGCAACCATGTCAGGTGCAAATAGGGGAAAAAGGTACGAAGGTGAAAATAAACACCCTCTCAAAATTACTCAGCCTAAACAATTTCCTGAGATGAATCATTCATTACTCAACCTGAATCAAGCCGAAATTTTACATAAGTCTCAAAACCAAAGTGTACAAACCGAAATCATAACAGGGGACGATATCAATAAATCAATCTATACTGGCACACAGTCGCTGGAAGATATCCAGCACAAATTAGACCAGTATAGTAACAAGGTATCAAGCAGACGATCCCATATCCTGTCCACAACTTCTCTATCATTTACGAGCCTACTAGTTCTGGCCATAATGATCGCTGTGGAAGTAAAATATCTTAACCCTGTTGTCATCAAGATGAGACAACAGAGAAATCAACCACAAGGTAACCCCGAAATTTCATCAGAGGGAATTCCTTTAGAAGAACGAACTAACTCCTGCTTCCCAACCCAGTTTAAGGCGAGCCAGCAGCCTCTCCAAAACAAAATCAGCCCAAATCGTTAAAAAAAAAAAAAAAAAAAAAAATGGAACACGGACACTGTCAATATGGACAACCAATCAACCTAATTAAGGACATAAAAGGTAGACCTGGTAAAACATCTACATTAAATACATAGAAAACTGGTAATTAAAAACAAAAAGAACAACATAAAATGTATCAATATACTATATATTAGTAATATATAAATAAAATAAACAACATAGGAGAGATAAATATATATAAAAATAGATAGAGCGGCAAAAAATTAAAATACATTAGACTTAATTATGGATAAAATAAATAAAATAAAGCTAGAAGTATAAATAAATTAAAATAGAATGCCCTAGATTTAAATATAATATATAAAACTAGAAAAGATAAAATAACAAAAAACTATAGATAAGATTACATTTGAAATAATAAAAGCAAAAGAAAGAGGGATTTACCAGGCTACAAATAACAAAATAAAAATGTTTTAAAGTTTGTAAAATTAAACTTAAAAAAAAAAAAACAAATCTAAAATAAAATCAAAATTTAGAAAAATAAGAAGTAAGAGAATCCTAACAAAAAAAAATGTCTCTTAGGATAATAAGAGAAAAATTTTGATATTATATAGAAAAGAACCGCGCCGACCGAACCAATCAAGCCAAGCCTATCACACAAAAAAAAGAGAGGAGAAACCACCAATAATAAGTTAAAGTATTAGAAACCACCCTTGTCTGTTTCTTGTCTTCCTTTAGTCCACCAGTAAGAGTACAAAAAAAAAAAGAATTTAGAACAACTGAAATGGGGGAGTAAGTAATTTTCTTTATTTTTTGTTTGTTTTGTTGTTGAAAAAGAAGGAAGATAGGAAAGTTACAAAAAAGTTAAGTTAAAGTTAAAAATCAAATACAAAAAATAAAAATTAGATGTTGTCCCGGCTGCATTCCCGGTCCCAGTCATCTTCGGAAACATCATCGAATTCAACGAGGGGAGGGGTGGCCATCAGCGGCTGGAAGATGGAGGTGAGCAAAGGATCAAAAACGGGGTGGCAACATGCGCATAATCCATGCCGCCCCATGATGTTAAGGGCACCTCCGGAAAAAAAGGAGGGAGAGATAAAAATATAACAAATCACAAATACTCTTAGATCAAGTACTCACCTTTGACAACCCACGCCTGCCGCTGGTGCGGCTATAAAGGTAAATCCACTTTATAGGTGCGCCCGGCCACGGCATCCTCGCCCCACATGGTGAATGGGCGCTCCCCGCGTCTTAGCAAGACCAACCGGATTGGGCCCCGCCACCCCGGAACCACGTGCAGCACGTAAATTGAAGAAGCCACAGAGGTAAGACCCGGTAGTGAGTGTTGGGGAATGTTGTTTAACCTCATCGTGAACAGCATAGTGGCGAAATTGAAAAAAAAGGAGGGACTAAAACGGAAATTCGACTAGCACCTAGCAGACACAAGTACTAAAACTCAAGTGATCCCTGACCAACAAATCTTCTACCCAAGCCCTCACGATTATCGAAGCAGCAAAGTAACATAAAGTAATCGGATACCTTGATAAGGAATTCAGACCCAATTTGTGCCAACAACAACTTCCCCTGAGAATTATTCCTCTTCAAAGAATAATTCTCTTTTTCTCAGGGGGAAGGGTTGTTATATATCTAAAATAGGCCTTAAAAAGAAAATCCAAATTATAATTCCAAATTATAAATTTTCATATAAGCTAACCATGCCTAAAACATGGTTAGCTTATCTATTCAATCAGTGAAGAAAATTGCGTCAGCAATTTTCTTCACATTCCATAGAGTTGAAACAAAATTATTCCCATGGCAAATTTTGCCTTCAGCAAAATTTGCCAGTAGAAATATTTAATTTGAAAAATAAATAAAAGACAAATCGTACCTTCAGTAAGATTTGTCGTGGAAATTGCAATATGTATGTACGAACGTACATACATATCACAAAAAAGCTTTCGCGATAAGAAGAGCGCGCCGCGAAAATACATTGTATGTATACGCGCGCGGCAATTCTAATCATCGTGACGGTGGCTGATGTTTATAAAAGCATCAAATTTCAAGCCTCCGTCTAACGAAAAATATTCTGGACTTGTTTAATCAAGTCTAGAATAAATGAAAATTTTCTCAGGGTGAAAATCCAACTATGCATTTTCTACCCTGAACGAAGGCTCTTGATCGCGACAAAAGTGATCAAGAGCGGAGTTGAATTTTAAATTTTCTACGCGGTAGTCGAGTTTTAAAAAACGAAGTACGGCGTTTTCGGAAAAGAGTTTTAGAAGTGAATTGAAAAAGAAATAAAAAACGACCTGGGATACGGACGGTTTGGCATGGTTGGCTCGACGGTTTTGAGAATACGATACATTAAAAAAAAAAAATTAGAATTAATCGAAAAGCTTATTGTTCGCGAAATATTAGTAACAGATGTTCAATAAAAAAATTAGCATTAACCGAAAAGTTTCTTGTTAGTGAAAAAATAAAAAAAATAATAAAAAAATAAATAAAAAGGAAATAAAGGAATAATCAGAGAGCTGTTGGATTTCGCCAGAAAAAAGAAAAAAGGAATTAAGCAGGTAGGAGTACTGATTCTGCGAATATATATATATATAACAAAGCTCACAGAGTTACTTCAAACCGCTTTCGAGGTCACTATAAGCGTGTTGCTCTGAACAGACTCATTTTACATACGAGAAACGACTAAATTTAGTCGATTCATCGATATTTTTTTGGCGATTTTTTTTAGTCGTCGATTTTTTTCCCAATTAGTCGGGTTAGTCGATTCATCGATACGCTTTCAAATTTTCCCCATCACTACAAGAAGTGGATATGCCTTATCTCCTAATATTTTCTGATCATTTGGAAAATACAAAACAAGATTGGCCATAATGTCGCTGTATATCACTGAACTACGAAACACTCTGCTGTCATGCGCCGAACTTGGGAAACCAGCAAAACAGTCCATAAATTCAATTTTAGCCTGAAGAGTTACGGCTGTGAACATCTTTCTGTTTGTGTAGGATTCCCTGTATTTCGCAGGAGCTTTCACTGGAATGTATGTTCCATCGATGGCACTTATGACATTTTTTAATTTGCTGTTCTCCTCTATACACCTGGCAGTTTCAGCCATCTCGTCATATGAAGGCCATTTAATTACAGAGCTTGCGAGTTTATTCAACGCAATGATAACTCTGAAGAAAACTTTCGACAAAGTTGATGTGGCCATGTCAACTCTCTTACCTACTGATCTGAAAGATAATATTACGGAATATAAATATATTATATTTCAAATTAAAAGAATTTTTATGTATACCCGTAAGGCTCCTGATTTGATAACAGTCAGATGATGGGCAGTACCTGCTTTTCTAGCGGAACACTTACACGTGAACTTTCCACTGATTGCAAAATGATTAGAGATGGCCAATGCTACACCTATCTACTACAGGTAAAAAATAAATAAATCTTCCTCATCATCGTTATCAGAATCAGCACCAAGCAATTCATCTATGAATGCTGATATACTAATCTGTAAATAATGAATAAATAAACATAAATTAATGTAAACATCTTTTTGAAGTAAAATAATAGGCGCGCAACTCTGGGCCCCTCGAAAGTTTTAAGAGTATAATAACAGAGCAAATTAATTAGTTAAATAATTAATAATAACACGAAAACGAATAGACTAGTACATAATGAAAAATGATGCATATAAATTGAATATACATACTAAATTATAATATATTAATAAATAAACAAATCAAGTACGTACGAAAATCAATATGGTAGCACAATAAAAAATTAAATACTTCACCTGATTTATTCTCATAATTGAAAGAAGTTCTTCTCCCAACGATAACGAAACTTGCAAATCAATATCCATTTTAAATTAAAATTTCTTTATTTTTCAGTATCTAAACTTCACAATTATTCTTCACAATTTTTACTTTACAATATTTTCATAACGCTACGCTTTTTTTCGTTCACCGTGCCAAAGTCACCACCGTAGTAATTAACTGTCAAAGTAATTCTTTTGACATATGTTTACTACGCTACGCTAACACTACGCTACAAGACGCTAACGTGTCGGTGAACGCACCCACTATGTACAAAATTTCAGCACTCTATGTTGACGCGTTCTCAGCTAGCGTTCAAATATGTAGTGAGAAACTAAATTTTTATATGGCAACCTGAAAAAGGAGTTACCCGATTTGTCATATTTGTGAACTAATTTTCACTTTTTTTTCTTAACGTCTATGTGCAAACTTCAGCTCCCTAAGTACACGCGTTCTTAGACAGACCAATCCATTTTGCTCAACCATCATTATTTCTAGGTGATACAAACGGAATGACAGACTTAGTATAGCTTTTAGATTTCATCGAGGGTATAATAAAATGAGTAAACGAAATTTGTAAAATGCATTCGTAAGGTAATAAAAATCTCTTTTTCTCTTTCCTTCTGCGACCGGAGTATCCTCTCTTTCTCGAACAGGTAAAAGACGCAAAAGGGCATCAGATACCAACTGGTACCACAAGGAGGCTGACGCATAGCACAGTGAGGATGATCAACATCTGATATTCGCCATCATCATCATCCTTTTCAGGTAAGGCTAAGCCAGATCCCTTCAGGCCTTGATGTGGTGTTACCCACTGCTTTGAATAGGGTTTCCCCGTACTTCTGTGGAGAAGGGTGTGAGTTTACGTGCTACAAGAATTAGTTGGGCGGCACCTTAATAGCTGATAGAAGAATTCGAGATAGACGGCAATTAGAAAACATAAACTTGGTAAAACAAAATTCTACTGCACATAATACTCTTTATGAGAATAAAAAAAAATTATCTTCAAGACATTCTACAAAGAAACTTCTGATATAAGCTACATTATCTTGGATATATTCCACAAAACTTATCTTACAAAATGAATTTATCGTTAATATCTACACATCCTACAAAAGCATCTCACGTCACGAAACCACTCTGTATACAATATTTTTTTATGAATATCAAGGATTTACGATTTGACGCTTAAATAAGAATGCAATTATCTTCAATATACTCCTCAAAGAAACTTATCCGCTCTAAATGAATTGTCTTTGATATCGATATATCCTACAAGGAGACTTCTCTTTTATCAACGTGCCAAATTTGCGAACAAGTGCAACTCACATCATTGAATTTTTTCGTGTTCAATGTTCTTTATTGCAGTTACTAACTTAGGCTTTGAAAAAACAATGCAATTAACTCTAAAAATGAAATTATTCTTCGCCATAATATATTTTATGTTAATAATGCAATTAGATGCAATTAAAAAGGAAATTTATCTATAAATCAACAGTTCAGCAACCAATATGCTTATCTTGCATAAATGAATTTACTTTAATAACTTCAACGGAATACTTATCTTTCTAACAGTACAGGGACCATTTTCTCCTAATTTACATCGGCTTCGAACGAATTACAATCCTGGCTCATCTGAGCAATCTTTCTTTTTTCTGCGATTCTTCCTTAATAATCTCTGCAGAAACTCAATGGTTTTCCTTTTTTCTATTATTTCTTCCGCTGTTCTTTTGCCGATTAATATTTTAAATAAACTTTGCATCGCTTTCAACTTAACCACTGACACCTGCACTTCGTCTTGCTTCTGTCAAACTTGCAATCTGTCTGTCACAAAAACACCCGCTGCACAACCAGAGATAAAAAGGTATCAAACTCTTTTCGTGGATCGGACTAGATTCGTGCTAGATAATAGCTCAATTATTTAAGCGTACTAGTTTAGTACACGACCATTTCTTTTCTGATTTCTTTTGTTTCTGTTTTGTGTTTTTTTGTTTTTTCTTATTTAACTTTTGAGCTGATATTCTCTGCGGCTTTGGCGTGTTATTAATTTTATTTTAATTTCAAAGTTTGTTGGAAAGTCTAAGGCAGGTAATCATCGTAACATTATTTTTGATAAATTTCTTTGAATTAGCAAGGGTTTCTTTGCAGATGTTTTTTTTACTAAGGAGGAAGGACAGAGAAAATTGAA
Source organism: Dioctria linearis (assembly GCA_963930735.1). Taxonomy (NCBI): domain Eukaryota; kingdom Metazoa; phylum Arthropoda; class Insecta; order Diptera; family Asilidae; genus Dioctria; species Dioctria linearis. Next base: position 243,203,994 of record OZ005741.1, read on the forward strand.
CGGGCCCATTTAAGGCTGAAATAAAACGTATGGTCCGTATACTGTAAAAGATAAGTATAAAGATTACTATGCATATTACTTCTAAGGCCTGTAATAGCCCATTTTTTAAAACAACTCCAATTCTTATCACAAATAACTCTTCCAGCTTAATTGGAAAGTAGTTTAACGAACCATGCAATCTGATTTTGTTAATTATTCCTAAACGGAATAATGACTTGTGATGTTTTTTTAATGAAAGATGATAGATTATAGATAAATTTACGAGTTAAAATGGCTTAAATGTTGCAAAATTTTGCAGAATTAAAGTAATGTAATGTAATGTGATAAAACATTGTCTGTTACGGAAATCATTTTAGATTCGGTAATTAGAAACCCATCGGGGTTTAGTGAAAAGAATTATTTTCAGGACAAATTGGGGTTATAAGTAACTGCCCCTATTTAGCCCTGCTAGGTTATTTCCGAACTAAAAAATTGATTTCAACAAATTATTTTTTTAAAAATCCAATAATTTTGCCGTTTTTAACTCCACCTCAACACTCTTCTAGGCCCACCCCTTAAATTTACACCCCCGGTATTGGCATATGTTAGCTATATTGTAAAAAAAAAAAAGAGTTACTGAAATTGATTTTGGTGTAACAAGATAATTTCAAGTTACCCTAAAAAAAACTTAATTTGATCATTTTCCAGCACAGAAGAAACTCTATAACTTTTTTTTATGTTAACGTAAAAGCTTGTTTTTAGAATGAAATCGCATCTATATTTTATCCTCTAATCACATATTTCATTAATAATTAAATCCAATAAATCGTTTCGGAGATGACTCGAAAAGAAAGGACACCATTCCTTTTTAAAGTGTAAAATGGCCATTTTCTGAGTGAAAAATAACTTTACTGTAATTTCGTGTTTATGAAGAGCCTTTTATGTCGGGGAAATTGGCGACCTAAACAAAAAACGTTCACAACAGACCGGTGATGCATACGAAATAAAGAACGGGCAAAATATATGCAAAATGAATGAAGGGGGTGTATATGATCCAAGTGTTAAGAAAACCATTTTTACATGTAAATCGTTCGTGCGAAGTTCACTTCCCTCTTTCATACGATACCACACGCGCCTTATTTTGTACAACCCTTGTGGGGGTGGTACAGCGCCTCACGTCCCCAAACCTACAAGCCAAATTTTTTTGCACCTATTTTTTCTCCCGAAACCATAAATCCAACTAAAAAAACGGCATCGCTCTACGGCCCTCCCACGCAAGGTTAGTCTTTTAAATAGGTTTTAAAATCACCATATCCCGTAATAAGACGAAATACTATTATTAACACAAATTTTGTTCGTTTTTTTAATGAAAAATATAAAGCATTATGGCTTGTTCACGAGCGCGATTTATCACATGCGACGGAGCTCTGATTGGCTGCAGCACTGTAGTTGTCGCTGAACATGCTTACTCTTTTTACGTTTCGCGCGATACAAAAATTAATCGCAGGAATGCTCTTAGTTTGGTGCGACTTTCACCTTAACCTCAACATTTTTGTTTGTTTACAATTATTATTTTCACCTTAACCTCAAAGTTTTTATTTGTTTAGATTTGTAATCGGGTGTTTTAGCTCCACAGGAATGTCGAAGTTTACTATGTATAATATGTAAGTTTCAATATTGTAATCACTTAAAATGCGAAGTAAAACAAATTATTTATTTTTACAGCAAACGAAGAAATTATGGCAGGGCCACAGATTGTTGGCAGCAATGAAGAAGTGGAAAGCGCAACAATTTTAGAACATTTTTAATGATTTTTACAGATTTTCATGAAAGGTACGAAGTAATCGTAGACTTCATACATGAAGTCGAAGGTCGACTATGTCTCTGGGATACTGGAATAGCTCAGTATCATGATAGGAATAAGATCGCCAGAGTTTGGGAGGAATTGACCACACAATTTCCTGGTAACGAACAAAACAATTAATTTTACAATACACAATAATAATAGTAATAATGATAGGTTTAGGTGATCTACGGAAGAAATGGCGATATATCCGGACGGCTTTTGTTAGAAACAGAAAGGAAAGCAATCTGCCATCTGGGTCTGCAGCCAAGCAAACGCATCAATACAAATACGCGGAGGAGCTTTCATTTTTAAATGATGTGGTTTCCCCGAGAGAGTGTGTAAAAAAAATAATTACTTACATTCTTATTCATATTTTATATTACAGAACATCATGCACTTTTTCTCCAATGAACAAACGTGCTCGGGAAGACACTAGTAAAAGGAATTCTGCGGGGGACCTTGTTGACGAGCTGGTTAGCTTGGACTAGCAGATGAAGAGTGTGGTGTCAGCCCTGGCAGAGCCGCAACCAAAGGGCCAAAACGGGCACTTCGGGATGTACATGGCGTCCAGGCTGAATAGCTTCCCTGCAGGAAAGGTATCAAGTGCTCAAATGGCCATTATGGAGGTTCTATCCAGTATAGAAAACGAGTAAACCAGTGATGATAAGTGCAAATTATTATTAACAACATGAACAACTTTTGAAGTACAAACATGTGATGAAATGTGTTCATTTTCTATTTATAATATTATTAGTTGTAAGCATGAAGTAACTGTTAATTTTTGTAAGTAAAACCAAAACTATCGTGAAACTAATCAATTTATGTTTTATTTATTTTTTCCTTTCTTTACAACTGTTTCCATTGAAAGCTCTGCGCACCTTCATTCATAAAAAAATCGCTAAGCCAAGTCGGACCCTCCAAGCATTCCGATATTGCTACTGCCACCTATCACATCAGACAGTCCTTCAGGAAATGCAGATTGTCGTCTTCAGGAAATTCTATTGCTTCACAGGGAAGCCAATGATGTTGGCATACCGCTGCTTTCACAACCCTCTCTACGTTTTCCACTTTCAATTGTATAGGCTTTCGAAATATTTGGAGCCTCTGCACCAAAATTCCGAAGGACCTCTCAACGCATTGTCGAGCGTGCGAGATTCGCAAATTAAATACTTTTTGCGATATGGACCAGCAATATGACTTCCCCTAGGAAATGCGGCATCTCCCACAAGAAAATATGGGAACGGGAATTCCCTTCCCTATCGCCATACTTCCCAGGTATTAGATCTCTGGAAAGAAAAACAAACACCATTGTATTAATGGTTAACGATTTTACAATAATAATCAAGATTCAACTCACTTAAATCCTTTCGCAATCAGCATACCTAATGACGATGCCTTCAGAACTCCGCCGTCACTTTGTTTTCCGAAGGCACCAATGTCGCAGTATAGAAATTTGGCGGATGCATCAGCTACAGCCAGTAAAACTATGCTGAACGTCTTTTTGTAGTTATAGAAGTTCGAACCGGACTTCGGAGGAGCCTAAGACGATGACATACAGAATTTAAATTATTAGTGGAGTTGAAATCTTACCTAAATTACTACATGCTTCCTATCAATAGCACCGCAATGCAATTTGGCATATGCCATTTGCGTTCGAACTCCTCAACTACTCGCGAGAATGTCTCGTCATCCAAAACAGGAAAGACAACTGGTGAAAGACACTCCCAAATATGCAGTCTCTCTTCAACGCTTATTGCTCCATGGTGAGCCCCATTATTTTTAACAAAAAGAGGCACAGTCAGCGCTACTAAGTTATTCAACTGTGCAGGAGTCATCCGTAAGAAGTCCTTAAAATGGCATTCATCCACAATTATCAACTCCTGAACTGCTGTATGGTAAAATCCTTGAGTAGAGCGATGCAGAAAACAAGGCCGCACTTTAATTGTCTTCTTAGAACTTTTCCGCTTAGGCACCTTCGATGTGGAAATCTCCGGGAGATTTTTTTTTTTTCAAAAGTACTACTAATAGTGCTGCTTTTAATTCCATCTGTCTATCCATTATAAAAACTTTTGTATTTCGAGATTCACAATAATATTTACTTTAATCCACAAAACCAAAACAAATTAACTTGTAGATAGCTGTCAATTTTAAAAACCTCTGTCAACCTTATGAACGTATCGCGCGATAAGAACCAGTCGCAAATAGAGATAGATCTATAGAAATAGCAGAAAGTCACCAAAATATCGCACGTATCATATCGCGCTCGTGAACAGGAGTTTAGGCTTCATTTGGCATTTGAATAAAAGAAATCGGTTGCTACATTCTCGAAGATTTTTTGAAAAGAACGTCTCATCGTAAAATCACGAAATTCCCCGAGAAATGAAAATGAGTGAGACGTATGTGTCCTGCTTTTAATTTCGTCTCTGTGAGTTAGTAGCGTAAAGAGGCAGTAAAAAGTTCAGTAAGAGGCGTGATGTAGAGGTGGTGCGCGTGGGAGCCTCCTTTCCTCCCCCTAATAAATTGTTGAAGATGTGGATTAATTTATAATTTCATGTCACTCCGACCGTCTGGTGAAAAGAAAGAACCAATTTTAATCAGATTTGACACAAGTCAGATGACGAATGGTTTTGCGTCAGAGAAATTTCATAATAGGGTTTGACATTATTCCTATATGACAAACAGTTACAATCTCAGAGAGTTGATTGTGGGGATTCAATCGGAATGATCAGGGGTTGCAGAACTTTATCAAAACGAGGTCACGTTTTCGGGCAGAAATTTAACTGTTCAAATTTCAAAAGTAATATTGTCAATAGATAAGTTAACCTGGAAAACGAATTTGTGAACATCGTAAAAATTTTGAAAATATTAATAAAGGAGTTTAAAACAAGAAAATAGATTGTCGTACGTAGTAAAATACTTAAGAGCACATCTTATAGTATTGGTAGTAAAATAGTCAATCTAGAACTGAAACATAAATATTGAGTTTGTATTAATTGTTTTAGTTAAAAAAAAATGATCTAGAATGGAGTGTGATAGAAAGCACATAGTGACTGCATATATGTGATATTAATTTTCAAACTAGGATTATAGGCGTGGCCAGGGATTAAAGCAATTGCGGTGACTCCATCACTCTTTAAAGTAAAACGTTATAACAATAGCTCTTGCTTTTTAAAAAAGCTCTGTTGTATATTAATTCATTGAAAAGACGAGAGAGATTAGTTGTCGTTATAGTCCCGTGGCGATTGTATCTGTTGCAGACCTAAAAACCTAAAAATGGTTAATTCGGAAATACATATATAAATCATAAAGTTTCAATAAGCTAATCAGCTTATCTCACTTTCAATACATTTTATAAAAATATTCCCATAAAACGACTTGAGGAAAACAAAAAGTTCAGTTTACAACCCAAGTCGTTTTGATAGTAAAATTCCCATTACTAAGTAAGATTTGTCAGAAATATAACAAATATACATTCGTCGCATATACATATATACCGGGCACTTAAATCGAGTGATAAAAGATGCGAGCAACTAAAATACATTGTATGCTATGGCCAACAATATATGCGTGGCAGATTCTAATGACAAGACGGTGGTCGATGTTTATAAAAGCATCAAATAACATTTTTAAATCACTGTCCATCGCTATCATTCTGGATGAGATTGGACTCTTCCAACAAAAATTTTCTCAGGGTAGAAAGTGCTAAGTAAGCATTTTTCACCCTGAACGCAGGAACTTGATGATTCTTGTGGAGTTCGGTTTTTGGAGACGTCCGGGAAAGTTGCTTAAAAAAAGTCTTTAAAAAAGGAAAAGGCTTTAGGAAAGAAAAGTTTTTAGAAGAAAGGAAAGTGTCAAACAAAAAGAGAAGTTTCGAGAAAAAACGGTTTTTAAGAAAGAAAAGTCCTTAACAGACAGAAACGTAGTTATCAGAAAGAAAGGTTTTCGGTAGAAACAAAATTTGGGAATAAGAGCAAGCGTCGGTTACGGTGAAATATAGCTGCTGTTTGTGAAGTACCTTTAGTGTGATCAAACCCAATGAGTGTAGAAGTAAAATGAAGAAGAACTAAAGTAAAAGAATATTGTAATATGCCAGCAACCTAATTAACGTCGCATACCCATTTACCTACATGCATACACAATGTGCATCGTACCGATATTGCGAAACATTCTTTGACGTGGGTCAAGCATTTCCAATGCATGCTGAAATTCGCAAAAGGTGACGTAAAATCGAAATCAAAGAATGTTAACACAAAAGGCGTCATACAGCATGCAAATACATTGAACACGCATAAGCAAAAGCACTGATGTGTGTCACGCATTTCACAATACGAAAGGTAAAAGCGAAACAAGTAATGCAAAGTCAGGCATATTACACCTCGACCTAAACATTACGCAAAATGGTAAACAAAGCTACTCGATGTAAACTATTACCCAATTCGCAATTAAGAACAAAATTTACAATCAATTTATGTTAAGAATCAATTAATATAAATAAGTTGGTCATTTTTAAAGAAATAGACAGTTGATAGCCATTAAGAGCAAAGTACGGTTATTCATTTTTCGCGTGGTCCACAAGTAGTGGAAGTTCTTAACTACACATAAAGGCAGAGTTAAGCTACTCACAAGCTGCTCTCACATAGGAGTTAACGCTGTGACCAGCTGTATCATAAGAGTAAAAACCTACGGTGCTCTTATCATCAGCAGTACTACCAAGAGTAAATGCCTGCGGGCTGGTCTGGCGTAGTGTAGGCTACCAGCAGACGCAATTAGCAGATCTTTCGCTGGTTACGCACAATAACCCGACCTAGTTATCACATTTGGCGACCGTTGTAATAGAAGGTTTATTACAATATCAAGTGTTGTGTTTCAATCAACAAATCAAAACCAAATAAGGAATACCAGTGAAACTAACAGGAAGAGGAGTTGTTATATACTATCTTTTACCTGTGCGACGTAGGAAGGGCTTTATTAATCCATAACACCGTATTTAGGTTATATACACGTATTTTATTTCCATTCTTTTTTCTTTACAGTTTTGCCTTAAATTACACCTTTTCCTTTTAACTATTTTTCACTTTTGTGGATAGCATACGGGCGCTGTGACAACTCCGCCCCTTCCCGCTGTCGGAGACGACTCCGACGAGGACTGGGACTAAGCCGGCGACCAGAGCAAAAATAAAACTTTTGAATTTTCTTTTCTTTTTTATATTTATCTGTCCTATTTTCTTTTCTCTTCCTCACTTTGCTGTGAGTACCTTCGGAAAATAAATATAACACATCATCGTATAGTTGTATCGTGTAAATTTTGTTAAAAAAGAAAATAGTGAAGAGCCGAGAAATATAGAGCAAACTTGTGAATTTGACGACTGATTTATTTTGTGATATGAATTTGCACATACAATAAAAAACCAACAATTTTCAAATCAACTAAAAACATAAGAATGCACATTCCGCATTCTTGCAATATTAAATTGGCCCAAAAACCATCGCTCAATTAATCAATCACAATAAATGCGATCGATTGCATTAATTGCAATTAATCAAAACATACGCTAAACCAAATATATGTCACAACCTTAAGAAGTGACTGTAATTGTTCACATGCGTTTGTTTACATGTTTTGCAACCAGCGTAATAGTGATTTAGTTGTAACGTGTCCCAAATCACGGGCATGTACACAAATCATGTATTAATGTGCATTAATAATAATTAAGTTTAGGCAAGCAAATTCACGTTTGTATAAATAAGCTAACGTTACTCCAATAAAGAGGAATTCATTTAATTAGTCAGAGATAAGAAGTAGTCTTTTATTTTACCACCGGACATCTGCTGTTTACAGCTGCGCCTGTCGTAGTGGCGGAGGTCTGCTTTTTACAAAGCTTCTCCTGTCTCCTCTACGTTCATCTTGGCGATCCAGAACGACGAGCTTTCATCTTCATTATTTAACTACACAAACGACCAAGCTTATATATATATATGACGTATATAATTAATTACTACATGGCGACCCTAACACACATTAATTACTACATGACGACCGTCGCATATATAATTAATTACTACAATTTTGTAACGAATCCACATGACCGTCCACTATCCCAATCATGGCCAGTCCCTACCATATAAAATAATCACGTGAGCAGACTACCAGTAGAGAGAACGTATATACATATAACTTAGATGATTGCGCTTCTCAGTTGGCACAACACCCGACACCATAGTGCACCGCGCATATAAAAAGGGAGCCGTCATAGCTGCAAGATCTGTGGCATTCATTCGCATTCATTTTCACATTCATTGGATTGAAGTGATCAGCAGTGTTTCAGTAAGTGCTCGTGTTGAAAAATCACAGGTAAAAATTGTATTCCAGGTAAAATTTTCCGACGGCATTTGGTAATTCGGATCGCGGTCGTGTTATTTTCCTTGGAATTACCGACGGGTTTTTTCCGACTGGTGAAATCACGCACGTGTAGTGGCAGGTATCATAATGAGATAGGACTAAAAAAATACTCTTAGTTTTTGTATTAACAACAGTAGTGGTAGTGCTGTTTGTTTTCGAGACAGGACTCAGTTCAAAAAGTGAATATTCTAGTGAATGTGATTAAATAAAATTTCATTAAAATGAGTGAAGAATATGATAAGGCAAAAAGCAGACTTTTTAAAAAATTACAAGAAAATGTAGCCAGGCTAGGGAGATAGTAGCATGTAGGAGAAAAGGAAGTGAAAGTAGACATTTACTCAGAGCTGGCCGTTTTATATGGCCACGCAAATCAAGACGATGACGGCGAAAGTCTTCCAGAAAATTGCGACGACAACATTGACATGGAGTCAATAGCCAGTGCAGCCTCTAGTAAAAAGAGGCTCGAAACAGAGTGGCATAAGGTTACCGGAAAAGCTGGAAAAAAACCCAGACCTGATTCTGAAACCATTACAAGCCCAACCGAAGGCAATCACTTCGCTGGATTATTGGAGGTGAATCTATCTCATGGCAATAATCCAACGCATGTGTATCTGTCCGTCTGAGCCGTCATAGCTGCAACATCTGTGGCATTCATTCGCATTCATTTTCACATTCATTGGATTGAAGTGATCAGCAGTGTTTCAGTAAGTGCTCGTGTTGAAAAATCACAGGTAAAAATTGTATTCCAGGTAAAATTTTCCGACGGCATTTGGTAATTCGGATCGCGGTCGTGTTATTTTCCTTGGAATTACCGACGGGTTTTTTCCGACTGGTGAAATCACGCACGTGTAGTGGCAGGTATCATAATGAGATAGGACTAAAAAAATACTCTCAGTTTTTGTATTAACAACAGTAGTGGTAGTGCTGATTGTTTTCGAGACAGGACTCAGTTCAAAAAGTGAATATTCTAGTGAATGTGATTAAATAAAATTTCATTCAAATGAGTGAAGAATATGATAAGGCAAAAAGCAGACTTTTTAAAAAATTACAAGAAAATGTAGCCAGGCTAGGGAGAAAGTAGCATGTAGGAGAAAAGGAAGTGAAAGTAGACATTTACTCAGAGCTGGCCGTTTTATATGGCCACGCAAATCAAGACGATGACGGCGAAAGTCTTCCAGAAAATTGCGACGACAACATTGACATGGAGTCAATAGCCAGTGCAGCCTCTAGTAAAAAGAGGCTCGAAACAGAGTGGCATAAGGTTACCGGAAAAGCTGGAAAAAAACGCAGACCTGATTCTGAAACCATTACAAGCCCAACCGAAGGCAATCACTTCGCTGGATTATCGGAGGTGAATCTATCTCATGGCAATAACCCAACGCACACCCACGAACAAAAAAATACGTCTATCAGAGCTGGTGGAAGTAACCAGGGACTAAGGAAGAATTCAACAAAAGTTCCCCCCATAATATGTTTCAACCTCCACGTAAAGGATCTGGCCACAGCATGCAGCGGACTACAGACAAAGCCGAAATATACGGTTTTAAACGTCAACAGGACTAAAACAATATTAAAACCAGAGACAACACAGGATCAAAAGCTACTCTTAAATATAATCAAATGTAGCAAAACGAACGCTTTCACGTTCACCTTCACCGCCCCCCCCCCCCCCCGCGGAGGAGAAACGTGTCAACTTGGTTTTAAAAAATGTTCATCACAGCTACGATGCAGACGACGTTAAGGAGGACTTAGTGAAACTAGTTCCGGAAGCCAGAGTGATAAAAGTCTCCAGATTATCTTCATCACATGCAAGGAGGAAGGGCATAAGTTACAACAGCTTCATCATACAATTGGAACTTGGTTCAGACCCAGAAGCCATTACTTCAGTGCGGTACTTAATGGGACAAAGAATGACCTGGGAGAAGCTGAGGAACACAGGCATCATCCAATGTAAGAACTGTCAGAACTTCGGCCACGTCGCCAGGAACTCCACTGCACAATACAGATGTGTAAAGTGCAAAGGAAGACATCTTCCTGGAGAATGCAGTAGGAACGCTCCAGCAGATGTAAAGGACAATGTTATAGGTCAACCTCCACCTTTTTGTGTCAACTGTCAGAAGGATGGGCACACCGCTAACTACAGGGCTGCACAGCCTACAAAAGAATCACCACTGCTTGGCAGAATAAAAAAGCAGAAACGGAGAGGGTGCATCAGCAATCCCGTAAAGCAGTCACCAATTATGTTTAGGAGGGTAAGTCCTTTGCTAGTCTTTTTAATGGTAGTAGCAATATTAAAAAACCTAACAAACCATATACAGATAATAGTTATAAAGGTACTATAAATTTCATAACCAAGGAGTGCCGCGAGCTTTTCGGTATGGCCATGTTCTCTTTTCTTGGGAAGATAAGGGAATTCATGCCAAAATATAACTCCATTAAGGATAAACAGCAAAGGCAAGCTGCATATTTAGGTTTTCTTTTTGAAATATGCAAGTGAGAATAAATAAATTAAATATTATGATTCTCAATGTGAATTCTCTTATCTCCCACAGAATACGCATCTCTTTCTCGAATCTACTCAAGGACGAACAACCCCATGTTCTCTGCCTTAGTGAAACCAATCTCACATCTCGGCACAAAGTCCAGTTCGATACTTACAGAATTGTAAGAAATGACAAATTTGATAATTCAGTTGGGACCGCTATTCTTAGTAAGACCTTTATTAAAACCGACCAAGTAGAAATTAAAAACCTTGCCTGCTCCGAAGCAACAGCAATCCGAGTTCATCTATCAGGTGACGAAACACTTGTTACATACCTAAAACACACCTGGTTTCCATTACTACATTAAAATCTTTAGATTTAGATTTTTAATGGTAATGCGGTAATATAGGAATGCAACCTAATGCAAAATGGTGTTAAATACCCAAATCATACCTGAAAAAAGGTAGAAAATAATTATTCAAAATCATACCTGAAAAAAGGTAGAAAATAATTATCCAAAATCATTAAATCTTCATATAAGCTAATCATGCTTAAAAGCATGAGTAGCTTATCAATTTAATCAGTGAAGAAAATTGCGTCAGCAATTTCGTTTTTACAAAAATGTTCCCATGAAATACTTAATAAAAAAAAATAAATCGAAAGACAAGCTTATTGTCGGGAAAATTACAATATGTATGTACGAACGTACATACATTAATATATAAAAAAAAATAAAAAGCTTTCGCGATAAGAAGAGCGCGCCGCGAAAATACATTGTATGTATACGCGCGCGGCAATTCTAATCATCGTGACGGTGGCTGATGTTTATAAAAGCATCAAATTTCAAGCCTCCGTCCAACGAAAAATATTCTGGACTTGTTTAATCAAGTCCAGAATAAATGAAAATTTTTTCAGGGTAAAAATGCAACTATGCATTTTCTACCCTGAATGAGAGTTCTTGATCGCGACAAAAGTGATTAAGAGCCGAGTTGATTTTTAAAGACTTTACGTGGCGGTTCTCGAGTCTGATAAAAACGTTTGACCTAAAAAGCTACGGCGCGCTCTGAGATACGAAAAAAGAGGAATTAGAAAACGAATAATTAAAAAACGGATTAAGAATAAATTGGCTAAGTTTTGTTCGGTGCTCGGTTAATTAAAAAAAGAGGAATTGTATACTAAGAAACTGTGTACTAAGAAATTGTATACTAAGAAACTGTGTACTAAGAAATTGTGTCTAATTGTAATAACTGTGTTTAAATAAAAGAAAAGAGTGAGTAAAGTGAAAAAAAAGGTTGTTTAAATCAAAAAGGTGATAAGCAGGTAGGAGTACAAGAAATATATATATATATATATATATATATATATAACACTATGATTAGTTGTTGCTGAGGTCGGCGTTGATCTCGATGACGAGGCGGTATTTCTTCTTGTGGATGTTGAAGGTCCTTCAAAATAATTTGATTGTGGCGGTGACAAAAGAGGCGGGGATGACAAAACAGGCGTTGTCGTTGCTTGTTCAATCCCACATAATTCAATGTCGATATCCTCCATATCCTCCAATTCCTCGAATGTATGTGTAGAACTTTGATCCAGGGAGTTGGCCTCACTATTTATTGTGTATGGCGGAATAATATTATGCCTCTTCTTTAGGAAGTCGTCTAACTCATTGAAAAACGGCCAAGTTGTTGATAAATCGCATCCATCTTCCGTACTTATGCTGGTTGGAGGTTCTCTAATTTGCTGAAACAAATGTATTTCATTAAATTTTCTTTTATATTTTTACATAAAAAATTGACAATAAGAAAGCACTTACTTTATATTTAGTTACCAAGTTGTTCCATTTTTTTTTTAACTTTTCATGTGGCTTATTTATTCCGGCTTCTGATGCAACATGACTAGATTAAAATTTTTACTATAATTAAATTACAATAAAACAATTTAGCAAAATCATTTTACTCCCAAACCTGTTTCACATCGACTATTTTTTTAGTAAATTCCTCATCAAATTTTATTCTCGCTGCTATGAACTTAATTGTTTCATCGGTCGTCCCTGAAATAATTAAAATGATACTATTTCAATACGGGAATAATTACAACAATTTATTCCTTACTTAAATCGGTCATAACCACTCGCTCTTGGATTTTGTTTGTTCATTTTACAAATAAATACATAAAATCTTTCAAATAAACCGCACTTGTCAAATAATTAGACGGATGTGAAGAAGAAGAATTAGCAAGCTCGTAAATTTACTAAATGGAAAAGTAATAGATTTAGCCAGCATTTAGCCCGTTTGGCAAACGTCCTAAGTTGTGTACAATCATTTAGCGGTGGAACAAATTCCCTAATTAAATTTATCAATAGAACTGATTATGTTATACCAATCCTCGACTGCTTCGACAATGATTATAAATGCTTAATATTAGGACTTATAAAAGAAAAAAAAGTAGAGGATGCGCGCAAAACATTATTAATTAACAGTAACGCAGAGACATGGATTGATCTCAAAACAATTTTGATCAGAGGACATGGCGAAAATTCATCAGTTGACGCATTAATAGACAAAATTAGAACATGTAGATGCGATAATACGATCGAAATTTTTTATCAAAAGTTAAATACCTTATTGTGTAGATTATATAACGCGTATCTTTTAGAGGGTGGAGGAGATAATAATCGAATCGCTAGTAACCAAAGAATAGCTTTACATTCATTCAGACATGGGTTGCCAGAACCAATCAAGAGTATCATTATTAGTAGAAATCCTTCAACACTAACCAAAGCCTACGAAATCATTCAGTCGAATGGATATTTGAGTTATAATGGTAGGAAAATACAAAACAACATAATACAAAGAAATCCGTTTTATACTAATGGTAATAACTATAATAATACTTATAATGGTAATAGTAACAATAGTAATGGTGGAAGAATTAATAATACTAACAATTTTAGTCTAAACCAAAACTTCAACAACAATCAGTGTTCGATTTTATGTTCATAAACTTATTAATGAAATAATTGTAATTAAATATTTGTAATTTAACTGAACTGTAAATTTCTAGTACTAAAATTAAAGACTAATATTCGCCTCCGCCACTGTCGATCAATTCCACTAATACAGGTAAGAAAATTTATAATGTACATTTGTTGTGACTCAGTTACCAATGCCCTAAATCACAACCAAAAGGTCAATACAACAATATATTGCCCTATGCAATATATTGATGCATTACAAGTGACCCTGAAAAAGAAAAATCATTTCATTTAAAATTTCGTTTAAAATTTAAGATGCATTTAAAAATGCATTTCCATGTCATAACAAAATGCAATTTAGCATAAATTGCATTTTGTTATCAGGCAGGTATTACATTCTCACGATATGCACTGCACACTTACCTACGTACACAAGTGCATATCGGATTACGGTTTTGCATTGATGCATATAGCTCGCATCAAAAAACTTTTGCATTTCCTCACGTACGTTTTTTCAACGTCGTGAGAAAACAATAAAAATGAACAAAGAGCTTTTGAAGCGATCACGGGCACCTGGGTGCAATTTGCCCAAACCTCCGCCGTGAGTTGTACGGAGATAAAGAAATTGAAATTTGTAGTAAAGATTGAGTGTCCAAAATAATTTTGTCAAGTGATTCAGGTCGAATAATAAAAAAATTAAAATATAATTTGTACCAAAAATAATTTCATCCAGTGACTCGAAACAAGTGATAAGAAATTGAAATTTTGTCTCAAAACAAATGATAAGAAATTAAAACTTAGTCGAAATTTGCAATAAACAGACTTTGCGAAAAAAAAAAATAATCAAGTGAGAAGAAAGGAATTTGTTTAATTATAAAGGCGGTGTGCTCTCCTTCAGGAGCACGGCACGCACGCACGACACAACACATTTATAGATAACGCAACACAATTTGGATACAACAGGAATTTTGTCTAGTCTAGTCGAAAAGAGAAGATTGACTTGTACACTTGTAATTCAGTACTAACGCTGGCAGCAGCAGCAATAAATATTATAAAGTATCAGCAAGTGTTCATCATTTTCATTTCTTGTCAGTACCTTTTTTACCATAACAAAGTTGTGATTAAGAATTCCCTACGAGCTGGGAATTACTATAAAGTCGTCCAACGTGCTGGATTAAGCAGAAAAGGTCATCGAGCCCAAAGAGCTGGGAATAATAAGGCAAGTTACATCTATCCAGATTTTACAATCAGAATTGAATAACAGCGGTCACAGTAGAGAAGCACAGAATTTTAGATCGAACCCCCAGTATAGACAACCCTTTAATAGACCACAATTCAGCAATAATAATCATAATTTTCAAAATGTCAACAATTTAAATCAAAACGGGAGACCCGAACCGATGCAAGTCTGTCTAAATGAAAATAGATTCCACCGACAAAATTTTCCAATAAACCGCCAAAACAATTACCCTATTTAGTTGTTAGTACGCCCATTAAGAAACTCAAATTTATCATAGACACCGGCGGCGAATATAGTATCATTAACCCCCAGCTATGCAATCTTAAATGGAGAATAACTTCGAACATATTCACCCTGAGAGTACTAAATCGAAACATAGAAACGAGCATTCACTACAAAGTACCTCTTTTCAAAGAATTTAATAAAAGAGACTATTTTGTCAGTTTCTTAGAATATCATTTTCACAATCAATTCGACGGAATATTAGGAAATAATATTTTAGCAGATTTAAGCCCAGTGATCGACTATAAAAATAGAGTTTTGACCACCAGTGAAGCTAATATCTAAATATATATCTGAACGACAACGAACAAATGTAAGCAAAGAATTACTATATAATGAATCCCTAAACATATTTATTAACGAGACAAACAAAAATAACTTTTCCGTAAAAAATCGTCGCAGGTCATTTGAACGAAAGCGATGCTTTTAAATTAAAAAATCTTTTACATTCGTATGAAGACATATTTTACAAAGATGGCGACCATTTATCATTCACCGGCGAAATAAAGCATAAAATTATTACAAAAAACGATCCTGCGATTTATAGTAAACTGTACAAGTACCCCGAAATTTATCGCGATGAAGTTGATAGGCAAATCATTGAAATGCTAGAACAAAAAATCATTGTTCCAAGCAGTAGCTCGTATAACTCTTCACTTTGGATCGTACCCAAAACATTGATAATGATGGAAAACAAAAGTGGCGCATAGTTATAGACTACCGGAGCAAACGATAGACAATAGAGCAAACGATAGACAATAGATTCCCTATCCCAAACATCGACGATCTTTTTGATAAATTAGGCAAATGTAATTACTTTACCACCTCAGATCTGTCGAAAGGCCTTCGAAGTAGATCCAAATGAAAGAGCAACAACATTTTTGACAGCAAGTGCTCAATATAAATTTACTAGGATTCCGTTTGGTCTTAAAAATGCTCCGGAAACTTTTTAAGGACTTATCAACAACGTATTAAAGATTTTGCAGGAAAAATCTGTTTCATCGAACACCTAGACTCATTAAAGAAAATATTTCAAAGATTGCGAGAATACAATTTGAGAATCCAAATTGATAAGTGTCGCCTTGTTGAAATATCTACAACCAATTTAGGACATATAATAACAAATACCGGGATTAAACCTGACGATAAAAAGATAAAGTCTATCAAATCGATGAAATTACCTACGAGTACAAAAGAAACTATAGGAAATTCGTGAAGGATTATTCCCGAGTAGAATATCCGATGATCAAATATTTGAAGAAAAAAAATGAGAGTTAACGTAAATGATAAAGAATACATTGAGGCTTTTAACAAATTGAAAATATAGTTAATGAGTGACACCATTATAAAACGTCCCGATTTCAGCAAAACTTTTCCGTTAACAACCAATGCATCACAGAATGCAATTGGAGCAGTCTTGAGTCAGGGCAACCACCCTGTGTGTTACGCCTCTCGTACTTTAAACGATCACGAAACAAAGTATTCTACGATTGAAAAAGAATTGCTCGCGAACGTATGATCTGTAAAATACGTCCGTACCTACCTATGCGGTAGAAAATTCATCATTCGCACAGACAATAAGCCTCTCATCTGGCTGAACAACATCAAAGAACATAACATGAAACTGCAGAGATGGAAGTTAATGCTGAACAAATGCGATTTTGAAATAATTTACTTAAATGGAAAAGAAAATAATGTTGCCGACGGCCTTAGTAGGTATGTTAATAAAAGTGATGGAAATGATGGCGATGTGCCCAATGAACAATTTATACTGTAGCGTATACCCCCTTACGCTACTTTTGTTTGGCTTCTCTACGTCTGTAGAGAAAACCCCACGATTTCCCAGAGTATGTAATTTAGTCAAATTTATTTATTTTTAAGAAGTAGCCCTATGCTACTTCTTCATATCAGAAAATTCCTACAAAGTCAAAATTTATTTATTTTTTTTTAAGAAGTAGCCCTATGCTACTTCTTCATATTAGAAAATTCCTGAAAAGTAAAAATTTATTCATTTGCAAGAAGTAGCCTTATGCTACTTCTTCAAGTTAGAAAATTCCTGAAAAGTCAAAATTTATTTATTTTCAAGAAGTAGCCCTATGCTACTTCTTCATATTAGAAAATTCCTACAAAGATAAAGCCATATGTATACACACCCGCGTACAAGTACAGATCTAAACGAAATAACAACAGCTGCAAAATAATTTCAGTCCAAAAATTCTAAAATGCGCAAAATGAGCACAAAATACAATTTTTCGGATAACATTTACCGCTAGTCAACCAAATCAAAGCGACGAAAACGGCAATTGGCCTTGCTGTAATACATCGCATGATACCATCATGTAATGTATTGCAGCGGGTCCACAAATGCAAAAAAAAAATTCCCAGAAAATGTTGCTCCAAAACGAAATATTCTTTCTACCGAAAAAAAATACACACACACCCGTACCCAGGCAATAGCACCAGCGCTAACTTGCCTTTAAAACTCACAAAAAGTGAAAAACGTTCGTCTAGCGGTGGGCACCAGAGACACGAACAGAGTCGGTGGTACACGAAGGCGCTCGTCTGTCGTGCGGTGGAAAAGACAGAACGGCGGAATGTAGGGAGATTGCGTGAGGGATTAGGAGTCTGGTTTAAGTTCTGATTGCGCACGGATCTAATGAGTTTAGCGCTAGAGTTTTAGTAAAAGTTTTTTATGGGGATTTTCTTTTTTGGTGGAAAGAGAGAAGTTGAATCATCGATACGCGACGATATCAGTACTTTTGGTTTTTTTTTTATTTTATCGCGAAATTCGTGGTCGTGTCGAGGAAAAATCTAATTAGCTGTGTCGAGGAGTGTCACGGCAAACTTTTCAGTGTCATTTTCGGCACCATTCAGTCTGCAAGAAAGAATTGTAAAATTGTGCTATATTAATGAGAATTTATTAACTTACCTGTGCGCATAATTGCCGCAGTGTCATTTTCAGCAGCGTCCAGTCTTCAAGAGAGAAATGTAAAGTTGTGCTTTATTAATGAATTTATTAATTTACTTGTGGGCATAATTGCCGCAGTGGAGTTTAAGCAGCATTCAGTCTGCAAGAAAGAATTGTGAAATTGTGCTTTAATACTGAATTTATTAATATACCTGTGTGCATAATTGCCGCGGTGTCATTTTCAGCAGCATCCAGTCTGCAAGTTAGAACATATGCGAATTTGTGCTTTAATAATAAATTTATTAATTTACCTGTGTGTATAATTGCCGCAGTGGAGTTTAAGCAGCATTCCGTCTGCAAGAAAGAATTGTGAAATTGCGCTTTAATAATGAATTTACTAATTTACCTGTGTGCATAATTGCCGCAGTGGTGTTTAAGCAGCATTTAGCCTGCAAAAAGGAATATGTAAATTAATGTTTTTGTAAAGGAATTCAGAAACTTACATGTGTGCATGATTGTCGCAGTGTCGTTTTTGGCAGCATTCAGTCTGCAAGAAAGAAAGGTGAAATTGTGCTCTATTAATGAAAATGCTTAGAAGTACCGTCGCCAGCAGCAGGATATCCAG
The DNA here is from genome assembly GCA_963930735.1 of Dioctria linearis. Lineage (NCBI taxonomy): Eukaryota > Metazoa > Arthropoda > Insecta > Diptera > Asilidae > Dioctria > Dioctria linearis. The sequence continues at coordinate 243,222,731 of OZ005741.1, forward strand.
GGGTTTAAAGATTGAAACTCACGGATTCGGCGGGTGAGATAATAATTCGTCCAGTTGTGCATTATAATATTTATCTGTAGGAACGCTCCACCTGATTGACACTCAGAGAAGAAAAAGGGGTTTTACTACGGCTCGTGCAAGTTTGAGATTGAGGTAACCTTCACAATTGTCTTAGGTTAATTTGCATGCGGGACCCTTCTGGTCAAATACTAGTTTTGTTTCATAGTCACTAGAGGCCGTTTTTTTTTAAACTTGAAATAAATTACATGTATATATGGGGAAAGGAAAAGAAGAGGAAAGAGGTAGAGAAATAGTGACTTTGGTCCGTTTTGTGGAACATTAATAGTGAAGTTGATAAGATTTAGATGTAAGATTTCTCAGATTAGGGCTCGAGCAAATGAGGTAGGTAAAGCATACGAAGTCTGTTTTGTTTTTTTTTGGGTGTGCCACAAGGTGGTCATCTTTTTTCTGTGTAAAAAAATTAGCTATGCAGGTCAGAGATAAGTCTCTTTCTGGATTGTAAACAGTTTGTGAACAGGAGTCGTCGTAAAACCATACCTAATTATAAAGTTTTGAAATCTCATATCTACGTGTATATTATTTTTTTTTTCTTTTTTTTCTTTCTTCCCGTTTTATTGCAGATTTCGTCTATTCGTCCGCTGGCTGATCAGGTCGCTATGTTCGCGTAAAAGAAAAACCAAACGGGGAGGGGAGGAGTGGCAAGGTTATGTTGTGAGAAGCTTGAACAGACACACACCAAGTAGAAACAAATGGGTCTAAGTATTTCGATACGGCTTTGGAGGCTTAGCCAGGGTGGATGGGGGCGATTGGGCCCAACATTACCCAAAGCCGGGGCCTCAATAACATCAGGGACCCCTCTCAGCTCTCTCACTCTCTCTCAATCGTCCATTGGCCAGCGTTGTAAGCTCTCCGGGTGAATCAGCACTTGTTCGGCGTTGCTGAGGTCTTCTATTCCCCTTCTTTTGGCAGCATATTAAATAAAATCAATTTTCTTCTTTTTAGGCTTTCAGGTTCCATCATGAGAAGGAAGCCTGCATTAGATCTTTTCTTTTATTGTCCGTCTGTCCGTCTGCAGTCACACATTCAAGTGTTTTTTTATTGTCCGTTTGTCTGTCCGGTCAAACATTTTACTTCTTTATGCACAGCTTTACAAGCATAGAAGGGATGCGGGTGGCAAGAACCACCCCAAGCCGGCTGATCGCTAGCGGCATACTCGCTGTGCAGCCACCCACACATATCCTGGATATGATTTTGTAACAAAGGGGTGTCGGATGCAGTATGTATCTACATTCAGGTACAAGTGAATGTAGGTATATCTGTCGGCTGACAAGCTCTTCGTTACAATACTTTATTATGGCCACGGGAATGTTCTCACAACTCTTTATAAAGCATTGTTTTATAAGATTGTTGTTAAAAATGTTGTACGAGCTTTAAAAAACCCTTATAGAGTTAATTGGGCACACTGTATAAGGGTTGTGGAAGCTAATTTATAAAGCAATAATAAAAAATTTTAGCAGTCTGCGAGAAAGTGTTTGAAAGCCTTATAAAACCACCTATATCTACAACTTGGCTGCGGAGATATTTTATTGTAGTTGTGAAAACTTCCTTCCTGAAGTTATTTGTTAAAACTTATGTGTATGTGGGAACACAAATTCCCCGCCCAAAATATCTATTTCTGGTAGCACAATTCTCATCGCAGGAGTACCAACCGAGAAACTAAAGAAGAAAAATTGTGAAACATTGGAACTGGAAGAGACGAAACACGACACTTTCCGACAGACACCTGACAGAGGAGGAAGCAGGAATTGTCTATCCATCACAAGTGTTTCTTTTTTTAACTTAAACTGTACTCGAGCTTAGTTATTACTTAGTAATTAAAGTGAATTCTATATCAAGCAGGTGACTTAGTAGTCATAAAACGAACGCAGTTTGGAACTGGTCTCAAGAGTAGTCCGTCGTATTTAGGACCTTACCGGGTAGTCAAAAGCAAAGGGTATGAACGCTACGATGTAGAAAAAGTGGGAGAACACCAAGGCCCTAAGCGAACCTCCTCAGCAGCTGATTACATGAAACTATTCCAAGGAATCCAATCAGAAGACGAAGACGAATATAGTGATGAAGACAAAACGAATGATCATGCCAATTTAGAAATAAGGCACATACACTGAAGAATGAAAGCACACGTAAAATAACAAAAACCCTAAATGAAATATTTTTGAAGATGCAAGACGGAATTTATTCCCAAACACTGACAGAATTTGAATACCTATATTAGCAAGATTAACACACAATTGGAAGCACTCTATATTAAGGGCGTATCGTATCGCAAGGATAATGATGTTCATGATGAATTCCAAAGATGAAAATACCACTTATGAATACCCTGAAGACATACTGATGATTTTGCTAAAGATGACCCCATTAAAGATGAATAACCAATGATTATTCTGGAAATAATAGAATCAAAGATAGACACCAAAAATTTCAATGAAGACGCTTACTCTGAAGATGTACTTAACGATTATTATTTTGAAGATGACAACGTCGAAGATGAATACTCAGCAAGATAAATACCTGAAGATACGACGCCGACTTTACTCTAAAGATGACCAGAAAAGTACTCGGAGAGAATTTTCACTTAACCAGATGATGACAAATAACAAGACACTCAATCAAACATATTCCTCGAGGATGAATGTGGGAATACAAAATCCCCGCCCAAAATATCTATTTCTGGCAGCACAATTCTCATCGCAGGAGTACCAACCGAGAAACTAAAGAAGAAACAATGTGGAGCATTAGAACTGGAAGAGAGGAAACACAACACTTGCCGACAGACATCTGACAGAGGAGGAAGCAGCAGTTGTATATCCATCACAAGAGTATTTTTTTTTAAACTTAAACTGTACTCGAGCTTAGTTATTACTTAGTAATTAGAGTGAATTCTATTTTAAATAATCGGGATATTATTATTTTATATCTTCCTAGCTCCTACACATCCAATAAACCCCACATGTATTTGTGTAATATGGCTCTATTGTTGTCTTATTCTTTCTTTATGAAAAATGTATTACAAATTTCCTTCAGAAATGTGTGAGCAGAAAAATAATTTATGAATTCAGACTTTGTCATAATTTTGCTTGGAATACTTATATGCGTAATGCTTAAACATTAATTTTCGATTAATAATGGGATAAAATTTTATGCAACTTTAGTTTTATTGTAAAAGTTATACTTCTAGCTCGAAAAAATACAACGCGCCTACTAAATTATAAAAATATTTTAAATTAAATAAATATTTATTAATAAATATATTTTAATGTACAGATCTATTTATCATTGAGTGAAACGCAGACATTTTTGTGGACAAAGAATGTACAGAATCTAGTGGTATAACAGTGTCACAGAACGTTTCTTTTCTTTATATCTTGAATTCTAATGTATTCTCTTTAATATTGATCGTCAAGTCAAGGAAATTGATTACCTTGTTTCCTAGCTCAACAGTAAACTTAATGTTGTCATCTAGTTTGTTTAAAAACGTGTCCAAAACAAAAAGAGAATACATTAGAATTTAAGATATATAGAAATGAAAAGTTCTGTGACACTGTTATACCATTAGATTCTGTACATTCTTTGTCCACAAAAATGTCAGCGTTTCAGTCAATGATAAATAGATTAATTTCTGTGCCAATGTCACCAAATAATTTTAATGGAGAATTAAACAAAATTAAATCAATTGCCGAAAACAATAGTTACTGAAGAAACTTGATTAATAAAATTTAAAAAAAGAAATTAAGGAAGCCGGCTTTGCCCCTAATATTCCCAATTGGCCTCAAACACACTAATAATAATAACGGGTGGAGAAAGATTCCTTCCTACATCAACGGACTATCCGATATATTAAAAAAAAAACAGTTTAAAAAGAACACTATTATGCCCGCGTTTTCGAATAAAAGAAATTAAAAAAATTTATTAGTAAATAACAAACTTATTCCCATTTAGAAAAAAGTGGAGTTTACCAGATCTCTGGTCAGGATGGTAATGCTACTTATATAGGAAAGACTAAACGAAAAATAAAAACGAGATTTAAAGAAAATCTAAAATCAAAACAATCAAATGTAGGACAACATATTCGCGATAAGAATCACACAATAGATTAAAACAATATAAAACTGTTGCATAACTTACCGGGAGGGAGACTTCTTAATAAATATGAAATTAAAGAAATACGAGCAGCAAAAAGTAAAGGAATTTTCTTGATCAATGATAAGTTGGATTTCAAAACAAAAGCCCTCTATTAAATCCGTCTCTTATAATATAGTCTCCCAGTTCATGGTATATATGTAATAGTGGCAGTGGTAGACTGTTTGGTAGTTTTTGTTTGTAATTTGACAGTTGAGTTAGTCCTCTGAAGATGACCTAAGGGGTCGAAACGCGTTAGGATATTCTAAAAAAGTAATTGAATAAACAAGATCTTTTGTGAAATAAAACAATTGTTTTTTATCAATTTTAAATGTTAAGATCAAACAATGACAAAGACTTTGTTATGGTTGTAGCATATAGCATATAGCAATATGCTACATGACAGCTAGCAGCAGCACTCTACCTGCAAGTTACGTCCTATATGGATGGCGTGACTTGACTACTCGAACACACTCGAATCGATCAGAAGAGCGTTTCCACCTATTTTTTAGTTTGGACGAAAAGATGAAGAAGACATAATCAGGCTGTCAAACTGTGGTTTTGCTGAACAGAGGACGGAAGAAAAGTTGGTGCCGATAATTTTTTATTAATAAAGTGAGAAAAAAAAATAAGTAAATTTGCGCGCAAGCTCAAGCAAAAACCGTAATCAAACTGCGGCGAAGCAAAATAAAAACCCTCCGCTCGAGGATCGCCCAAATAAATTTGGAAAAGAAGAAAAAACAAAATATACGCCACGTATGCTGTGATATTTCGAAATCCGGAAAGGAGCGCAGATCACCAGTGACAAAAGAAAATCTGTGTGATTTATTAATCCACCAAGTGGACTGCTATATTGGCTGCATGGTGAGGCCTAGAAAATTATGAGAAAAGAAGTTGCATTTGTGATGAAATTAACCACGAAAATCGGACTTCTACGAGGGACGAGCGCCGACATGGGATAAGTTCTCTACAATTTTTTTATTATTAAATTTTGAAAGACTCAAATTATTCGCACCCTGAAGGGTATAATTCATTCAGATTTTGAGAATGAAAATGTTTACTTTGATATATAGCAAGATAAATAATCATAAACGTTGGTATAGAGCCACAAAATAATGACTGTAGAATAAGCAATGAGATAGTAGCTTCGATGAACGTTTCAAGAAATGAATACGAGGATAGTTTAAGAGTACGGTATATTTCGTTAAAATTGTTTTAATACTAGCCTTGATCTGATAAATTTCGGAAGCTCAGTGCTCCACTGAAAGGTTAAGTCAATATTGAGTTTTTATATTCTCGTGAAACAAAAGAATTGTTGTAATTAATAAAAAAAAAAAATCAGATGAATAAGTCAAGATATTAGACGCATACACATAGTCTCCATATAAATTCATAGTGGTGCTTTGTACTGGTCCTCAATCAGTCCCGTGTGGACATAGTTATATTAGTTTCTCATGAATCTATTTTTGTATCACGATTGTACATGAAACCAAGAGTATGCAAGTGTTGTTTTTGTTAAATCATAAAATTTTGATCTGGTGTGATAAGAATCGCATATTGCAGAAAATATGTCGACATACGAATCTTAGTTTTGCATACGAGCTCGCATATTATATATATGTAACATAGGTGAGATAAAATAACGCAAGTGATCATTTGTCCTAAACGTCATCAGGTTAGCCTAAACGGAACAAAAATTCTGCAACGAGATGCTCTAAGACGAAAATTTTCTATAAAGGAAAGCGTAACATTCCAACCGCGTATCAGTTCATTAGGTCTCAGTAAATCAGACCGTGCCATTATCACAAAATAGGAAGTAACTATATCGAGAAAAAGAAAAAAACCATTAATTAATATTTAGTAAAGATTTATTTGAACGCTTGCGATTGTGCCCTTAAGTATTAAGTTTGTTGGCGTTGATTTTAAATTTATTTTTTTATTACTCTCGATTTTGGACGCCTAAAAGGGTGGTTCAAGGAAAATCAAATTTTCATTTTTATTCATTCAGGTACGTGCCGTCTGCTGGAGCGCTTCATCAGGTTGGAGAATAGTGAATGTATTCAGTATTAATTCAGTGGTAATAGCCTTGTTGAATTCTCGTTTGAGACCCCGGTATCCTCCAAATTAAGTATCTGGTTCGCTCGAAATTTTAGTAACATCTGGTAGAGTAGTTTAAGTAAACACAAGAAAGAGAAAAACAAAAAGATTTTCGTTCGGGGACTCATTCCAAAATATTAATTCCTCTTCGTTGCAAGATGTTGTACGCGGAAAGCTACCTTTCGAGGTTATGATAATGATCGCGTCAAGGAATTGTTATATTGGTGTAAAGTCGTCGATGTGATTTCCACTTACGTACTCTTGAACATAATAGGTTGTTCCAGAATAGTTGCCCAATGTTATAATAAGAGAAAGAGATTGTAAATTGTAAGTTGTAATTGAATTCGCTTTTGTAGAAAACTCAGGAAGTTGCCATATAATTTTTGTTCAAAATAAATATTATAACGTATTGAAGATGTGCTGAACTTCTTAATAATTTTCCTCTCACTATCCTGGAGCCCTCTCATCCGAAGGTCGTATAGGTCCGCTCTAATCTCTTCCACAGGTCAACAAAGGGACTTTGGAAACAGTGCCACCCAAAGTCAATGGGAGGATGGGGCTTGGCAAGGAAGGCATGCCATCTGCGCCTTCAATGGAACGTAGGTAAGTGACGTAAAGGTCCCTTCTGGACTGAGTGAGTGCTAGGCTCGTTGTACGTAGGCACGAAATTTTTTTGATTATGGGTGATGACAAGCGGCAGGTTATTCCGGGAACTCCCCCACACTCTCCGCCACCCTTAGCCGAGGTGCTAGCGTGCCGCCCTGTGCTATCGCTGTCATCGAGTGATCTGTCAGCTCATGCTGGCAGTTTGGACTTCACGTCCTGACCATTCATCACTCACATATACTACCATAACAACTTGGAGGAAAAGCTACAAGAAATAATTACAATCTACAATAGCGCAATACATTCCGCTACAAAACTACGTCAAATCGACTTCATTACAAAAAATCTTGACAAAAGCGAAATTGAAAATTTATCGGATAAATTTAAAGAAGAGAAACTTAGGAGGATAAATTATTTGAATAAGCATAGGAACGAAAGCTATCAGCTCAATAAAAACATAATAACTAACACGGAGATCGCGAAAAACAAACCAAAATAATAAGAAATTGAATAAGTAGGTACAGGCTAGAAAATCGTCACGTCATATATACAAGTAATAGGCGAAATATAAAATACATCGCAAATCAGTTAAAACGCAGATACAGATATCAACATTCGATTTTATCATTTCAGGATGTTAATCCTGCCTCTGCTAATAACCATCGTACCAATATCTATGCAGATGATGGAGATAGTCGCCATTAACACAGACAATGGGTATACACTCTTTAAATTGGACGAGAAACAAGTCGTCGAATCATTCGCGAAAACTTTACACATATAGTCAACTTAACGGAACATGAGGAAATAATTAAATTAATCGAAGCTAATGTTAACTCCTTGAACGTAGAGGTAACTGATATCAACCTAAGGTTACTAAACAAAGAACTGAAGCTACATAATTTTAGAATGGTGATACCACAGGTTTACAAAAGTCATAGAAACAAACGCGGATTGTTGAACATACTAGGGAAAGGATTCAAAATAATAGCAGGAAATATGGATAATGACGATGTCGCAGAGATTTACAAACACTTGGAAAACTTAGATACTAATACAAAAAACGCAATCGGTGAATTAAACAAGCAGGTAACCATTAATAATCTGTTAAAAAATGTTGAAGAAATAGGTAAACATCTGAACAAACAATAAAGAGAACTGAATATCTATCTATCTATCTAGTATAACCAGGGAGGCTAATGAACTGGTGGATTTACAAAATAAATCAGGATACACCTTACAGTTACACGCTGATATTTCAACAATAAATAAACAGATAGAAAAACTTACAGACATTATCTTACTTAGTAAACTGAACGTCTTAGCACATGACATTCTTACGGACGAAGAGGTAGACAAGTACAAAATAACAGCGGAGATCATCTCATTCATTCGCAATTGCATTATGTTCAATGGCAATTTATTAGTTTTTGCAATCGGTATTCCAAAATCTACTATTGAAAAGTATTATAAAGCTATAGTGGTGCCATTCCCAAATAGCAATTTTTAACAATTTGATACGGATAATGTCAAAATAATAAGGCAAAAAGATAGCGTTTATAATAACGACGAAGGAATCCTGGTTGATAAAGGTTCTTTGTCAATTCACTTGTTGTTGGAGTCAAAGGTACTTGGACCTTGACTTTGTTGTGAGAGTCATTGGTGCTTGTACCAAGACTCTTGAACAGCTGATTCGTTATTTGTTCTAGTTGCCTTTCCTTGGGTAGGGGGCAAAACAGAACTTCGTAGTGGGTTGAAAAGCTTCTCTCGATCAACTAGCACTTTATTGCATATTTGAATTTAATTTATACATAGAAACTGCTTACTAGCTAGTTTTTGTACATTTTTATTATGTACGAGTAAGTACTTATTATACTCACGAATTCCACTGTCGTTAAGAGTACCGAGAAATTTTCTTATTTCTTGCTTTCGGTTACTGATAAGCATGGCTATGCAAAAGCTGAATATCCAATTTCTCATTCTATACCTTTGAATTTGTCGCGATAATTCTATGCGCAAGCTGCATATCAGGGAAATTCTATGCACAACCTTTTTACCAGTGGAATTCGTGGGTACATTTATTTGATTGTGGGAAAATTATTTCTTGCAAGCTCGAACACTGGTAAAGAAAGATCTAAACTGACATAATAACTATTATATTCGAAATTTATTAAACAGAAAAAATATTTGAACTTTTAGATATAACAATGTAACCACAATCGAGGAAATATTTGATAAATTAATTATTTTGAAGAACATACCCCAAACAATACTGTATCAAAATTGTATAAGTACAGGTCGGGATCTAACTGTAAAAGGTAACAATGTAATTATATCCAGTAATTGCGAAGTAAAAATAGAACAATACTCATTCAAAAGTTATGTTGAAAAAATTTTGGATAGTGTAATGGTACCAATTACGTACGTAAATTTTACAAAACAATTCAGAAATGTAACACTAGAAGAAAACTACATCTAAAAACGGTTACCAATAAAAAACAGATAGAGTTCGTGGAATATAAGAGTATTACAGTAGGGCGCATTTCCTCGGGATTGAGCTTTGTAACTATAATAATAATAGCTATAGTATTAATAGTATGTCTGGTAAAAATTAATTCCAAAAGGTGTGATAATGATACAAAAATTAGTTTAAAAGAAAAGGTACTCCGCACACCTCAAAAGGGGGACGAAATTATGGTATTCGGAGAGTTTCCCTAAAGTAATTTGCCTAAAATCAATTTCTCTAAAAACAATTTTCCTGAAAGCAATTTCCCTAAAAAAAAGTTCCTTAATTTTCCCTAATGTCTTGGTCTTCGTCGAAGTTGTGTTTAAGCCTTAAAAAGAACTTCCCAAAATCATGCGCATGCGCTTCATTTCAATTTAGTTTTATTTGTGAGGCATTCGCACGTGTAGCACATTCGTTCCTGTCTTTTCAATTCCAAGAATCGAAAATAAATTTTGTTTGGTAAATATTTATAGTAACATTCGAGGAATCGAAAATAAATTTTATTTGGTAAATATTTTTAGGAAATGAGTCAACAGCTGCAATATGTTATTAGTGAGAAAGGCAACCGTCGACTGCTAGTAGATGGTCACATTTATCATAAAGACTATCAACATATAACATTTACTGGAGGTGCGTTTTATACAGGGGTTTAAAATGTAATTACGTGCTTTACATTTTAAACCCCTGTATAAAACGCACCTCCAGTAAATGTTATATGTTGATAGTCTTTATGATAAATGTGACGAATTGGGAAACAGTGGTTAAATCGTCTGGCAAACATAATCATGCAGCTAATGCAGCTAAAGTAGTCGCAGTATACGAAGTTATAAAAGAACAGGCTACTGGACCCAGAGATCGACCCTCTGTGTTGGTGGCGTCCCACTATAGTGAAACACCAGTATCGGTTGCAGCACAGCTGCCGAGGTTTAGCTCTATGAAATGCTGCATAAGAAATGTGCGCCTAAGTTCCGAGAAGACATGATTTTGCACGAGTTGTTTCAGTAAACCTTAAGAAATGCAGATTTTGTTCTTTTCGATTCCGGACATGTTCCGAATGGAATTATACTTTTCCAGACAAAGAGTAATTTGGAAGTATTGTCCAACCGAAATGAGTGGTACTCCAACGGTATATTTAAGTCATGTCCAGAGATTTTCGCACAGTTTTATACCATTCATGTCATAATTAAAAACAAAACTGTCCCTCTCGTCTTCGGTTTGCTTCCTGACAAAAGTTAAGCAACATATACAAGGATGTTAGAAGAATTAAAAACAATTTATCCGTCCCTTAGCCCCAAAAGTGTTTTGTTAGATTTGGAAAGTGCAGCAGTAAATGTGTATAAAATTGTCTTTCCCGAAATTGAAATTCGGCTCTACTATTTTCATTTAAAGCAGTGCTTATACAGACAAATTCAGGACCTTGGGTTAAAATCCAATTACGATCTAGATGTGGAGTTTTCATTAAGAATCCGGATGATAGCTGCATTAACTTATTGTGATAAAAGCGATTTAGAGGAAATTTTTGTCCTCTTAACAAGTATTATACCTGATATAACGGAACCATTTCTTGAATATTTCGGGAAACAAATTATTAGTTAGACAGGTATAAGAGGCATCAAAAACCAAGGAAAATATCCCATTCCATATTGGAATATTTTTCACAATATGGAGTTGCCAAAGACAAATAATTATATTGAACGATGGCACCGATCTTTTATTTAACTAATTGGTCACGAAAAACATCCCACTATATGGAAGTTTTTAGCCATGCTTAAAACTGAGCAAGGCAAAAATGAATTACTGTTATCTCAGTTGATGGCAAACGTGGCTACAAAAAAAAAGATACCTCGACCAATGGCATAGAATCCAGGAAATTGTTCACCAGTATAAGAATATTTCTTACCTTAATTATTTAAGGGCACTTGCCAGCAACATTAAATTTTGATTTTACGAAATAAATTAACAATTATGTATCTACCTTTTATATTTTGAATACCTCCGTTTCTTTCGTTTTCAAATGGAATATGTTTAATTAAAGTAAAAAATGTTAAAATTTATAAAAAAGACAGAAAAAAAAACAAGAAAAATAATAAAAAATGGAAAAAACTGATGAATGAACAAAAAATAAAAACCTAAAAAAAAATTATATCAGGGTTTCGCTACTTCCTCGTCGTTGATCCTGGGGTAAAGCAAAAAGTGAAACGAACTAAATTAAGCATAAGCTTGTATATAAAATTACTAAGAAGCTATTTCTTTAATTTTCCCTAAATAAAAATTCCCCGCATGTTCTGCTGATGCATGCAAGTTGAACTACAATTAAAGTACACCTTCATGTACACACTGCTTATGCATGCAAATAGAATCAGAATAAAATGTATCTCATAGAGAAATAAGTTAATTAAGACTCGTTTTTCAACCCGTGACTTTCTTCTTAAATAAGGAATTGTTTTAGATCGCAGCTCCGTTGTTTTATTCATTACTATATTCAGATAAGGGTATTTATTTACGATATCCCGGCACTTTCATTTCTATCTGGAATAGTAGGCCATAATTCTCTAATTGGATGCTACAAGTGTTATCAAATCGAGAAAACAATTAGTTAAGCAGTAACTTTTGAGACAAAAACTGCAGAAAAACAAAGAGATGAAGATTTTTATACACGAAGGCAACCAGAATTTCACCACCCTATTTTCAGAAACGTTTCCAGTGAACGTGAAAATATTGGAATTAAAATGATTACTCAATTTCCTTTAGATGAAATTAATATAGAGTAAAAAGAGAAAATTGATTTTTTATTTTTTTATTTTATTTTAACGTTTATTTTATTTTGATAATGTCCAAGCAGTAGTTTACGTTTGAATGATCCCGCTTTAGGTTGGACGCAGACTCAGCCACTTCCTGCAACAGAAAAGATAGATGGGTGTGAGTAAACACTCAGTGGGCTGTGTGCTCTAGCTACCACTACTACTCTAATGCTAACCTAGCTACAAAGAACTCCTTGGGTCGTAACATACCTGACGCAGCAAAAGGACAAATAGTCCTTCTTTCTCTACACCATATGCAGAGAAGGAGAAATAAAAAGGCACAGAAGCCTAATTAAGGCCTGCGTATAGCGCGTAACGCACCAGCGCATGCTGAACATTAGATTAGATTATATTAAAACAACAATAGAGAATCAATATTCGCGTTTAAGAGTTGATGCACAAATCGGCAACCAAGCGACGTTTCTCAAGCGAGTGCATATTCCAAAGCTTCAAGTGATCCTCGTAGGGTGGAAGAATTAAAGAATTTTTCCAGGGTAGATGCCTGAGAGCAAATCGTAGGAAGTTCCGCTGAACAGACTCGATACGGTCGATGTGTGTACCGTAAAATGGAGACCAGACCTGGCTAGCATACTCAAGAAGTGGTATCACAAAGCAAGTGTAAAAACGCAATGTTATAGTAGGATTTGAAAACTCTCGGGACCAACGTTTTATAAAGCCCAGCATAGAACTACTCTTTGAAACCATGTAGTTTATATAGGAGATAAAATTCAATCTGTGGTCACATTTGACACCCAAGTCACAGACAGAGTCCACACGGCGAATCGAGGAATCCGAGAACTCATAATCATAAGTGATTGGTTTCTGATTCCTGTGGAAAGTCATAACCTCACATTTGTTGATATTGAGTACCAAATTATTGCTCTTGCACCAATTGTAAAATTTTTGAAGATCACCCTGTACCTGTTCACAATCGTTAACAGATTTAATCTGAGCGAAAAGCTTAATACGTCAGCATAAATCAAGACCTTACAGTACCTCACAACAGAGACAATATCGTCAATAGACAGAATAAAGAACAACGGGCCCAAGTGACTCCCTTGTGGTACGCCAGACGAAGCTTTCAATACTCTAGAGATGGAGTGGCGGAATAAGATTTGGTATGTTCTGTTATCTAAATAAGACTCCGTCGATTTTAGAAATATTGGGGGAAACCCATATTTTTCCATTTTAAACAGTATCACGGAGTGAGATAACTTGTCGAACGCCTTACTAAAGTCTGTATAAATGCAATCTGTCTGATAGCCTTTTGCAAACCCGCAAATGGTATCCGAGACAAATTCCAACAAATTAGTGGTTGTAGACCTGCCAGAAATAAACCCATGCTGGTTTGAAGAGAGCAAATTCTTACAGGAAGATGATAGTTGAGAGTAAATGATAGATTCGAATAATTTGGGCATGCAAGATAATTTTGCAATAGGTCTATAGTTAGAAATTTCATTTTTACTACCTTTTTTGTGGATAGGTATGATAAAGGAGTTTTTCCATAGCTGCGGGAAACAACCACTATCGAGCGATTTTTGGAAGATAATTCTCAGCGGAGCTACCAGGGCGAGGCAGCATGACTTAAAAAAGGCTGGAGGGATCCCATCAGGACCAGTTGTGAAGTCATTTGGAAGCCCATTAATATGATCCAGTATATCCTCTTCTGAAATTGAAGGGATAGTGAATGAAACGTTATGGGAGTCATTCATATGACTGAAGTTACCATTTTGAGGTTAAAAATTTGATGAGGCAAAGGCATTATCAAAAAATGAAGCAAACATATCGCAAATTTCAGACGAATCATCACTAGCAGAATCCTTGTACCTCATGGTATTGGGGTAGTTGTCCGTTTTTTTCTTCATATTAATAAACTTAAAAACATGCGTGGGTCACTAAATAATTTCGTACGCATCCTTTGAACATACTCATCATAAAGTGCAGAAGAAAATTCTCTGAACTTATTATAGGATGTGAGGAAGTGCCTGTGACTTATAATATCCTTGTCCCTCATATAACTTTTCCATAGTTTATTCTTCCTATTTTTAAGACGTTTAAGTTCTTTATTGAACCATGGCGTTGATGTTTTATTCAACCGCTGACGCTCGCGGGGAATACAAGAAGAAAATATATCGAAAAGAATTCTGTAAAACTTAGAAACGTCTTCATCAACACTATTGCAAGACAGAAATGTGTAGAAATCAATAGAGGTAAGTCTACTGGAAAGTTCTGAAAAGTCAGACTTTCTAAAATTGAAAAAGTATTACGCTTCGTCACAATATGTGAGGTTTTCAGTTACATAGCAATGTGTAATTTGAAGAGTGGGGTGGTATTTGTCAAGAGTAGACATTATAGCTGGGCTAGGTTCAACTAATAAGTTACCCGCGTTAGTAGAAAATACCAGGTCTAACTGCCTACCCATGTCATTCTTAACATTACTGATTTGGCTGAGACCAAGAGATGAAACAGTGTCAAGGAAAAGTGATTCCCTTGTTGTCAAGTTATTAAGTGGAAGATAGTCATCGTCACCATCATTAAGTACCCATTGTATATTGGGTATGTTAAAATCACCAATAAGTAGAAATTCGTCAAGAGGTTCCATCTTACCATGGATAAAATTAGATGTTAAAATGAGTAGGTCATAAATATTCTGACCTTTGTCGTCGACGATATTTATGGAGTCTGGAGGAATATAGCAACAAAGTATATATAAGTCATATTTTAAGAGAGACATCTTAAGAACTATAAGTTCAATGTCGAGAGTGTTGGAGAAACTGGGGAGCTCAACTTGGCTGCAATTTAAGGGGTTTTTACAGGCGAGGAGTACGCCACCGCCACGAGCTTCAGAATCAGTATACCTATCTCTTCTAAAAATTTGATAAGAATTGTCAAAGATTTCAGCATCACGAAAATCATGATGCTGTCGTGTTCCAAAAGCAATCAATTAAGAAAATTCACAAAACCATCAAATAAACACGAAGCAATTAATTAATCACCGTAAACCTTCTTCAAATAATAACAACGCTCAAATTATTTTAAAACATAATTCTTTATTTATCGCGAACTGACCTATCTTAATAATTCTAAAAGTAAAACCAATCCGAACCGAACTGTAATTTAATATCACGATGACTGAATCATTAACGGGCTAAGAACACTACAGGCACTCTCCAGTCCAGTCATTGGTCTTTTATGCACCAATATTCGGAAGTAGACTTTAGTTAACAACGCGGATGTAAATAAACGACAACAACCTTGCCGTTTGTTCTACCGGTTGCAGCACCTGAGTCGCTCATTACTAAACAATCGCTTTACATAATAATTACCATGCTAGGTTAATTATTATTGTAATCGTCGATTGCTCCGTACTTCTAATTCCTAAGAAAGGAGTAGATGATAATGGTAAAAGAAAGCATCGGCTATGTGTAGACTTCAGAGAACTAAACAAAGTCTGCATCCCCTTTTCTTATCCCCTTCCCCGAATTGAGGACATCTTAG
Source organism: Dioctria linearis (assembly GCA_963930735.1). NCBI lineage: Eukaryota > Metazoa > Arthropoda > Insecta > Diptera > Asilidae > Dioctria > Dioctria linearis. The sequence continues at coordinate 243,238,442 of OZ005741.1, forward strand.
ATCGTTTGGGTAATTCTAGATACTTCACCACGTTAGATTTAGCTAACGGGTACCACCAAGTATTAATCGACCCAAAAGACAGAGAAAAAACGGCGTTTAGTACCAATTTTAATCATTTCCATTATAAACCATTACCATTTGGTTTAAAAACGGCCCCCCCATTTTTTCAATCCCTACTGAACAGAATTCTGACGGGACTTCAAGGGATTAAATGCTTCGTGTATCTCGACGATGTCGTGATATTTGCTAAGAGTTTGGACGAACATAACAGCAAACTACGAGAAGTTTTTCAGCGCTTCAGAGAACACAACCTTCAGTTGCAGCCTTCAAAATGTCAGTTTTTAAGGAAAGAGGTAGTATATCTGGGCCATATTTGTTCAGAACAAGGGGTAAAGCCTGATAAACGATTAGTAGAAGTAGTGCAAAATTTCCCAAAACCAAAAACTGTTCGTCAGGTTCAATCTTTTTTAGGGCTAGCCAATTATTATCGGAAATTTGTTCCGAATTTTTCAAAAATATTGGCACCCATTAATAGTTTATTAAAAAAAAAGCGTTAAGTTCACATGGGGACTCGAGTGTGACAAGGCTTTCAGTCGTGTCAAGGAAATTCTTACTACACCACCACTCTTGATATATCCGGATTTCACAAAGGAATTTACGGTAATCACTGATGCAAGTGGGGAATCTTTAGGGGCAGTTCTGGAGCAAGAGGGCAAGCCAATTAGTGATGCTAGTCGTACTTTGAACATGGCAGAAAGAAACTACTCCACTACAGAGCGTGAGATGTTGGCCATTGTGTACTCGGTACTCGCTACCGAAACAGCTAGTAACGGATCAGGGAGCAAACTTCACTGGAGAAGTCTTAAAGGCTCTTTGTAAAATGTTGAAGATAAAGAAGTTGCAAACAACTGCCTACCATCCCCAGTCCAACGCTAGCCAACTATCTGAGGAGTTTCGTTGATCGGGAGCCACGAAACTGGGACGAGCTGTTGAGAACCGCAGCGCATGCGTACAACAACACCGTGCATACAGGGACAAAACTTACACCCATGGAAACGTTGTTTGGATTTGTAGCGGAAATCCCCAGTAGCGTACAGCGTCAGCCTGAACCGGTATACAATATGGATAAGTACCATTCGGTATTGCGGTTCAAATTGCAGAGGGCGTTTCAACTAGCTAGGGAGAACCTACTTAAAAGCAAACTAGTCTTACATATTGGTGATAAAGTTCTAGTTAAAGACTTAGCTAGGGCAGGCAAATTAGCATCCATTTTTAAAGGTCCATATGAAGTAACTTACGTTCACCGTCCTGAGAATGTAACTATACTTCAAGGGAAAAAGCTCAAGCGGATTCATACGAATCGTTTGAGAAGGTATCATGATTAATTTTAAGATTAGAGTTTGTTCGTCATATAAGGACGATAACCTAAGTGGAATGAAGCACGAGAGAATAGTTTTACAATTTGAATATTTTATTTTATTTAGTCTTTTTCTTAGTTTTTTTGTTTTTCTTGCAGAACAGGGTTCATTAAAGCATTTAGGCTGAGAGGAAAGGAAAAAGAAGATTAGGCAGATGCGAAAAGATTGCCAATGGAGGGAAATAAGTAAGTATATGTAAAAAAAAAAGGAGAAGAATGATTGAAGATTTTTTTTTAAAGAAAAAAAAAACGAAATAGAAAAGAAAAAATAGAGATTTAAAAGAGAAGAAAGTAGAGTATACAAAGATTAATTGAATGAAAAAGAAGAAATAGAGAATTTAAAGGAAATAATAATTAAAAAAAAAGAGAACGAAAAGAGGAATAGTAAACAAGATATAAAGATTTAAAAAAAAGGGATAAGAGATTTTGAAAGAAATAATGGAAAATAAATAAGAAGAGCTGTTGAAAGAAAGCATAAATAAGAGGTTAATAATAAAAAGATTAAAAAAAAGGGTTTAGAAATTTAAAGGAAAGATAAGTTTTTATACAAGTTGTGTAAAGAGAAGAGAGAATTGCTAAAGAAAGAAAGTGTAAGAGAAATAAAGATTGTAAAAAAAAAAGAAAAAAAAATTTATTAGAATAAATTAGGAGTTTATATTAAAGAAAAACAAACTTCATTTAGTCTAAGATTACTAGGATTGCCCTAAATTTATATAGTTGTAAAAGAAGGTTTAGCTTCGCGATGAAGGCGGTAATAATTTTAATCTTCGCTTTGATAGCTGGGATACAAGCAGAGCAGGCAGGTTATAGCATCGAGCCGATACCACAGTCAGGAGTGTTGTTCGAGCGTCTCGGGGTAGTTAATTTCTACACGAAACATTGGACTATTCTGTCTAACTTCCAAATACCAGATCTCACTGAAGACTTAAAATTCGTCAGCAAGTGCAGCGGTTTGATAAGCGGATTATGTGCAGACGTAACCGATACTGGAGGCGTTGCAAGGTGTAAGGCAGCAGTCAAAGATATAGGAGGCTGGGTGGAAAAAATTAAGCGTCAAGATGAGGAACTCTCGCATCATACCCAAAATGAGGCGGACCGAAGAAACAAGCTAACAGGTAGGTTAATTATTATAATAATCGTCGATTGCTCCACTAAGCACTCATCGCAGCCAGCTGTTGAGCTAATCAGCAAAATAACCGACAGTTGCAGAACAGTACAACGCGACGTTACTGTTTAGAAATTGCTAATTATTTCACTAAAATGCGCCCTTGGCTGCTGGAAGAATCTTCCGTATATTGGGCCATAACAATGCAGCCAAGTTTCAGTGAAAGCAACTATATCAAAACAATTTGCAACAGAGGACTTAAAGATTTCTGCAGTGTTTGTCCGAATCCCCCTTACGTTTTGATAGTAAAGGGAAAGCAATTTGAGTTTTTTGAGATATCGCTGCTAATTTTAGCTGTACTTCTATGTTGGTGTCCAGAAGGTACGAACAATTTAGTAAAAGCGCCAGAGGGCCAAAAAGTGGGATCCAATAACTTATCCTGCTCACCCGCGGACACAGTTAGAACAAAAGATGCAACAAGTTTAGAGGATTTACTAATTTTTCGACAAGAAATACCATCTGTTGCAATATTCTTGGACTTCAAATTGAAGTATCATTCGATACTGTGGAACGCTCCCTCACTTCAGCTACAGAAGCAGATGTAACGAGAGCCAGATCACCACTTACTGTGGATTGAACAGAGTACTGATTTGAAAGAATCGCCTTATTGGGGCTATGTTGGCGTCTTCGGCGGTTCCTCTGCTTTTTGGCTGGTTTACTACTATGTGAATTAGGTACCGGACGGTTAGAGTCTACTTCTTGCTGCAGGAGAAGTGATGGTTGAGAGTCAGACAATTCCTTATCCACTGGAGATAATTTTTTGACATCAGTCGCCATGGAGCTGATAAGTCTCGAGTTTTCAGAAACAGCAGATACCCAAGACCCGATATCGCCTTCAACACGCTTTAAACTACGCCGAACGTCGTCGATTACTGGGATAAGTAACGTGCTGTTGGAATTCTAAGACTCACCTTTGGCAAATACTGCATTAACATCAACCAGTGAGTCAGACAAATTTTGAACCTTTAAAGCTAGGTTATGAGACTTTTCAAGGAGTGTGTCTGAATTCATGCTCAATACATCCACAAGTTTCAACAGCTTATCAATTTTTTTAACAGTATAAGATTCAATGTTCACTCCCTTTTACATCTCGTAGACTGTATTAGAAATTTCGATTTTGTGCAGGAATTCACTGCCTATCCATTTGAATTTTTTTTACAAAAGTTTAAGTGAAAAATAAGAAAGCCAAGCGGTATTTTGCAGCAAATCCATAATAAATATAGATATAGTGATTTCTAAAAAGAAATTAAGTCATCTTATTTTATAAAATCGGAAATGGTAGCCCCATATATTTCAGCAAAATATTTTTTGTTGTTTACGCCCGGGTATACCAAACAAAATTATTAGTTTTGATGAAATCAACCAATCTGTCCAAGGAATAAAATTACAAGCGTGCGGCAATTATTTTGAAGAACCGATAGAATCAATGGACTAGGAGTTTTCCTCTACCAAATAAATTTCGGGACAGACATTCAAACTTTTATAATAAAGAATACTTTTTAAATATGCATGCTTCCCATCTCAATATAAATTGTTACTACTACCTCTTCTTCACAATGTTCTTTAATTTCAATTCATACTATGCATGTGAACATAGTTAGTTTTTAACAAGCGTATGAATTTATAATTTCTTTATTAATAGATAAAAAGATTACTCTTTTGGACTTTTTACCGGGTTAACACTTAATTTTGTTCAAGAAAGAATTTTTTGGGATTCTCCGGTATATAGCAAAAGCTAAAAAATGTTCTAATTTGTTATTTCATCACACAACTCATTAATTGTTGGTGACAAGTTTCAAGTCTTGGTTTGACTCATCAACAGGTCCCAAATAGCGAAATTGGGTGATTTGAAAAACAAATGAAAAAATGAAAAAAAGAAGAAAGAAATGAAAAGTTTGAGAAAAATAGAAAAAACAATATTTTAAATTTATTAAAAAAAATGTTTAAAGAAGCAGATTCAATCGAAGCGAATCGAACCTGTATACGCCACGCAGTGGGCTGAAAAATAAAGAAGAAAAAGGAAGAAGAAGAAGCGTTTCGTGTCAGCAGAAAACCTTCCACTCATCGGTGCAGCTTGGTTTTCTGCCTGCTGCAGAGCTTGAAAATAGATCAAACTGATCTCTACGCATATAAACTCAGAATAAATTCTGGGTGTGAATTATATGAGGAAAAAACACTCCTATACGAGCCCAGGAGGAAAAATAAATAAAACGATTACTCTTTTGGACTTTTTACCGGGTTAACACTTAATTTTGTTCAAGAAAGAATTTTTTGGGATTCTCCGGGAAAACTTGGGAAACTTGTCACAAAAAATTAATGAGTTGTGTGATGAAATAACAAATTAGAACATTTTTTAGCTTTTGCTATATACCGGAGAATCCCAAAAAATTCTTTCTTGAACAAATTTATTAATAGAATGCACAGTGCCAATGACGAAAATCAACCGCCTGGTGTTCTGCGACGGATGAATGCTACAATAGGTCCAAACATTTTCAACTCTGGACCTACTACCAATACTTTGAATTCATTGAAAGATGAAATTCAAGATTTAAAAGGTATACAAAATAGTGTGTAACTTTTTTAATATTTCATGTAAGCATCTATCAATACTTTTCCAGGCCTTGTTAACAAACAGAATAATGAAATATAGAATTTAAAAGGTAAAGATTTTATAATTAATTGTTAGGTACTATTTCCATATGAAACTCTGATTACCTTCTTCTTTTATTCATAATAATTAACCAGAACAATAAAATTGGAGATATTCTGGGAGCACACAGTTTTAATTACGAAATTTTGTGAAGCTCCAAAAATTGAGGCAAATATTGTACAATGATTTCCTCTTAAAAATAAAAAGGACTTGGAAAATCTAGAAAGCGACCTTGCACAATCCAAAGTAGATGAAAGAAATATGGTAAATGTAAGCTGTGATATGTACTGCAAAATAATTAAAACATTTATTTACAGATATTAGCGGTTCGAAAAATATTAAAAAATGGAGGGTTTAAGAGGAGTCAGTACTCAGCAAAAGTTTCAATTTAGAACATGTAGGTAATAAAATTTACTATACGTAGGTTTGCGTCTTTAAAGTGAGAAAATTCATATAAAATTAGCCTACACCTAGACCACGGAGCACAATAGAGAGGGGGGAGAGATAGAGATTTCTTCAATGAAGCCATGTGTTCATTTTTGCACGCCATATTAAAAACAATTTCGGTTCTGAACTTTCTTCAATTCTTGCGGAAAAAAAGATTTTTTATTACTTTGTATTGATGAGTCATTGTTTGCAGAATGGCTAGAGTTTTTTTTCTGTATTGTACTTGGAGCAGTTTTGAAAATAGGCTTTACAAACTCAGAGATAAAAAATCAAGCCATTAAATATCTAGATAGCGGATTTTCAACACGCAAAATTGTCGAAAAAAGTAAAATTAGTCGAGCAATGGTTTTGGAAATTAACAACTTATGGGTAAAAGTGCGACTGTCTCAAAAGGCGGCAGACCCCGAAAAATCTTAGGGAGATTTAGTAGGGAAATGTCTGGACTGCTATTAATCGGTGACGTTAAAACACCAAAGGAAGCGACTATATCTCTTGGTTGCAATGCTAGCGAATGGATTGTACGACACATATAACAGGATCCAATCTGGACGTGAAAAAAATATTGTCAAAAGGTGGCACAAATCCAAAAAACTTTACTGAGGATCAAATTAATTTGATGGTTTCATGGGTAGAAGAAGACTGTAGTGTAATGAGTCGCTGCATGCACTCATTACTTTCATAAAGACTCATATGGCTTTTGGGGCAAAGACCTCACTCATTCCCTATGAACGCAATAAATTGTTTTTTTTTATTATTGAAAATTGCAAAAGCAATTTGCGGCGACTTACATTAATTTTGCAATCAATAATTGCTGTCGCATTATTCATTGACCCCATCAAATTACATATATGAAATAGCCAAAAAGCTTAATCAGCAGCCGGGTCTTTTGCACTTGAGGCGAATGCACTTCGCTTGTACATAAGCCGTTTCCCCTACATTACTATGTATGAATGATGCGCCAATCACTTTAAGCGATATTCAGCAATGATAGGTAATTAGGGGGTGTTATCGCTAAGATATCGATTTATGCGAAATAAAGAAAGTAATGGACAGCACTGGCGGGGCAGTCAGGCAGTTTTTGTCAAGTCTTGAAGTCGGGCAGGAAAAAAGATAAATTATCGAACTTAGTAAAAATGTTGTGATTCTTGACTAGGAATTGTTGTACCATAATATAATTTGAATTTTTATATATATTAAATTATTGTGCCTCTGGTTTTTTTTTTTAATAAAACATCGAAATAAGTGCGAGAAACAAATTGTTTTTTGAGTTAAATTTTGAGGTGAATGTGCCATTGAAACCATTGAAAACAATAAGGGGCTGGTGATCTTCTCATTTAGTTGAAAGCACTCCCAAGTCCTGTTGCGGATGACGTCCAATACGCATCAGCCGTAACAGTAGCATAACATTGAAGCAATTAAAAGAAAAAATTATGAACAATTTCCGCATAGTGGTGTAACAAAATCTCTTTCCTTTAAACGTAGCTTTACGCCTAAACGGAGATCTTTCGCTGAAACGTGGAGAGAGAGTCGAGGCCAGTGTCGGCTGTCAGTTTTTCTAAAATAAGGAAAAAAAGCCCGCGGATGAGACGGTGCATCTCGATCTCGCTCTGATTGGTGAGCGTTGTCAGGATTTGAGAAGAGGCTGACCAGTTTTGAAAAGATGATGCAATCAATGGAAAACTGACGAAATGTAGCAAGGAATGAGATGAGCTGAAAAAATAAGGAAAGAAGAATGGTTGGGACACTATGAAGAAGAGTCAGTGATGGAGGATAGGCAGTGATGGTTGTAATTAAAAAATGGTTAAGAAAAAGTTCCAAATTTAGTGGTGATAAATTAAATTTAATGTTTGATTAAGTTGAGTAAAAAAGAAAAAGAAATAAAATAAAAGTAATACCTATGTACTGAAATAAAAGTAAAGCATAAATTCCTGCAAATTTGATGGAAAAAAGATTCAATGTTATAAATAAATAAATCAGTGAATGTACTTAAGTTGATATTAAATGCTACACAAAAAAAAACATAATTAACCCGGGGAAATTCTTTGGATAAATTGTAATGTTGGTGCTGAAATGTGAAAGCAGTGAGGAAAAGTTGGTCACAATCAAAGCAATTCAGAGAAGAAAGAAAATCGGAAAATTTGTTGTACCTTAACCCTTATGCGACCATGAAAATTTTCACCTTCTATCACCCGTGGAAGGTATCCGGTACCCTCACATATTTTGCACTCAAACTAGTATATACGGGTAATAAAACGGAGGTAAAATGACAAGGTAAGAAAATATCAGTAAGGAAAATTTTTCAAATGATCCATCTTCGTAAATAAATGAGTAAGGGGGAGTTTGCAGATTTTACTCTCTTAAAATGTTCCCGCGCTTTTGTGAAAAAATATTTTCTGAAATGTATGTACTAACATGAACTCATCTCGTTTTTTTTGAGGGTGGGAAATTAGATTTAACTTCTGGTTTTGTAATAAAGTGACCTCCCTCAAAGCGAGTCTAAAATTTTGAAATTGTGTTTTATATTTGGAAATTTGTAATGGATAGTGATAGAAGAAATGATGATGCTGGTCCAAACAGGTTCACGGCGAATGATAAGAAACCAGCAAGATATGAGAGGAAATACTAGCAGGTAAATTACTTTTATTTTCGTGAATATTTAGTGCGCTGATGTGACTCACTGATTAATTGTAATCTTTAAAAATAAATATTATTAAATTTTCATAGGTTGATTCAGTTCGAAATTGTTGAATTTCTGGACTCGGAAGAAGAGGAGGAACTGTTGTTTGTTGAGAAGGAAGAGGAGGCATGGCTTCCACCGAGGAGTCCCAGTGTTTAGCCACTCCTAAAAACAAACAAGAAAACAGGTTAAAATCTGTTTGTGTAAAGCTGAGCAAGACTCACCTCCAATCTCAGACGTACCATTATGGGTAGCTCCACAGGAACAACAATTCCTCTAGAGGGAGAAGATGAAGTAATTATTTAACATTAGTAAAAACCTGAAGTAATTATGTAACATTAGTAAAAACCTGAACTGAAATAAATTTGATTTGAATACTTAAGTACAAAAAAATTTACCTGAAATTAAAAAAAAAAATAAACGCAGCCCATGTTTTTCTTATGGGCAATACGATCACTGCAGTTAAAGACCACATAAATACGTATTTTATTTAATTCCTAATAATTGAAAGAGAAAAAAAAACCGAATTCAAAAAAAAGTTCACCACGGAAAGGTGCCAAATATTGAGCACACTGGTGAATACTATGCAATAATTTACACCACAACACGGCCGGTACCTAACCATCATGGCTGACTCGCTTATAAAAGGCTGACGCGGCATAGCATCGCTCTCTTATTCAGCCAATGTTTGGAAGGTCTTGTGCGTGGTTAGAAATAAATAGTGATCCAGTGACATACAGTGATAGAGAAGTGATCAACAAGCAGCATAGCAAGTTCATATAATTTCAGTGAATTGCATCTAAATTGTTTCATCACAAGCAGTTCATAATAATTTTTATATGCAATTCAATAAAAAAAAAGGGGGGGGGGGAAATTAAACTGCAAAATTTAAGAAATAAAACGAAAAAAAATATTTTATTTTACATCCAAGTGCATGGCATGTTAAATGACAAATCAGTGTACATAACCATTGCTACATGCAGTTTCGGTGCAAAGTTGTTGCAGCACACAAGTAACGGAACTCAGCAGATTTTTTTTCAGTTTATCTTGCAGTTAGCACATGGAATTGTACATGCAGTGCATTCAATTCTGCACGTGCTAGTTACTAGCGAATGAACTAAATTTAATAGAATAAGTAAATAGGGTTGTAATCTAATTTGTTTAGCATTAAGGTCGAAGTATCAAGCAGAAAAAATTATTTATATTTTTTATTGGAGAGACAATAAAGTGAAGGAAAAGCTCGCATACATTTTCTTTGATTTATTCCTCATACCGCTACACTTCTTGTTTCACACTCTTTCTTAGCCACCAAGGAATAATCAGTCTGGTTCAATAAGATAACCCAAGGAACTTATAAAGGCATTTATAATATTTTGGAGGGACTCGGCCTAAAGGAATCATTTATCTTTTACTAGACACCCAGTATGGGCGACGATTCTGATATCGAAGACATCCTTGGAGCAGAATTTGAAATCGAAGTGGAATAAAAGGGTGATACCGATGACGACAACATTCAGCCCCAGGAGCAACAACGACAAAGAAGAAAAGGAAAGTGATTATTTTGAAGTTCGAGGCGAAGTTTTATGGAAAAAAAATCCATATGGTGAGACTCAACCCAGATCTCATAACATCGTTCGACAGAGAGGTAAAAATGTATCTACCTAAATATATGGTACGAATAATTGGAGAATTTGTTACCTGCCTAACAACTATTTATTTTTCTTTCAGGTGGTGTTGCAAGAGGCTGTAAATCTTTAACACCTTTGGACACATTCAACAAAATATTTTCACCGGAAATGCGGTCGACAATAATCCGAGAGACAAATCGTAAGGCCAGGCAAATTATTGACGAATGGAATGCCTGCCATCCAGGTGCCGAACGTAAAACTTGGCAGCCTCTGACGGAGACAGAGCTAGATGCGTACATTGGAATCTTAATAACTTCTGGTGTTCATCATTCGAATGGAGAAGTGCTCTGAGCCGAAATCGTTTTCAAGTCATCTCCCGGAATACTCGTTTCGATAACGTAAACACGCGAGCTGAAAGGCTCAAAACTAATAAAGTTGCTCCAATTGTGGATATCTGGAGCATGTTAAATGCTAATTTAGCAAATGCCTACAACCCGTATGATAATTTAACAATTTACGAGCAGCTATTCCCGTACAAAGGACGTACAAGATTTACGCAATATACTCCGAGGAAGCCGGCGAAGTATGGAATTAACGTCTTTTGGGTTTGCGATTCCAGAAATTCATTTCCATGTAAAGGAATAATTTATACTGGTAAAGAAACAGAAACCAGTGCCCGCCAAGTTAACGTTGGGCAAAATACCGTAATTGAATTAGTGAAAGACTTCCGAGGAACAGGTCGGAATATCACAACTGACAACTTTTTCACCTCACTGCCACTGGCGAAAATTTTAGGTACAATGGGAATGACTGTCGTGCGAACAATTAGAAAAAATAAAGCCTACATTCCGCATCAAGGCAACGAGAGGTTTTATCATCAATTTTTGCCTTTCACAAAGAAGCGACTTTAGTAAGCTACGTGCCGATCAAAAATAAGGCAGTATTGTTGCTTTCAAGTATGCATTCCCAACCGGAAGTACGTGATAACGATTCGAAAAAAACCAGAAATAATACACTTTTATAATGATACAAAGTCAGGAGTGGACACGATGGATCTGTTGCTAAGGAAATTCACCATCAAACGTAGAGCAAATAGGTGGACATTAACATTTTTTTTTCTTCAACATAATAGATGTGGCATGTTTAGCAACCTATATCATATATTCGGAAAATTTTCCCACCTTGACGCAACGAACAGGACGTCTCCGCTTATTCCTCAAGGACTTGGGAAAGAATTTGTACCTGTCGTCAGTCCTGAACAGGTCAAAAATTCCAAACGTAATACATCATTATAACGTACGGACTGCGATGGAAACAGTCCTGGGAAATAGGATTACGCCAGTCCTGACACAGGCCCAGGAATCACCACAGGAATCTACTTAAGGACGGATCAGTTAGGACTAAAGATACAGGTTTATGTAATCTATGTCTAGCAGAGGACAAGAGGTGCCGCAAGACTAGAAAATGTTGCAAAACACTTATATGCAATCAGCATATAAAAACCGCGCCAACCGCCTGTTTTGACTGCGGCGATGCCACATTAGACATTAGAATTGGGTAATAAGTATAGTTTTCAGAAATGGAAAAAAAAAACATATTTCGACAACTCGATTTGTATTGAAAATAGTCGGAAATTCTTTAGAAGTATTTTTTAGGAGTTCTCACGGATACACAGACCTCTAGGAGCGACGTGATAAGAAATATATTATTTTAAACCCGAAAAAGGTACTCGCTATGGTCACAGAAGGGTTAATATTAAAACGAAGGAAATGGGTAGAGTTCTGAATTGTCTGAAAAAAATAATAATAATAAAATGCCAAACAAAAAAAACAAAAGAAAAAAAAAGGTAATGGAAAATTATTTGAAAAAAAGAATTTATTTTCAGAAACAATACTTAGGTTAGAAGGCAGACTCTTCACTACAAAAAAGGTGCACATTGAACTTGTTACAATGGATTCTGAAGTTAATAAAAGGAAACGAGCTGAAATGAGCTATCCAATTATTGGACCAATACATACATACCTACAGCAGGGGAAACCATTTTGTTTGGATGGAAGAAACTAATTTTAATTTGTTTTGCCGTCGAACAAGAGGCCGTGCAAGAGCACGTCATAGAGCAGTCCAACACATTCCAGCAGGTCCTAGCATAAACTTGATTGGAGCAATTTCTACTATACGATTTATATCTAATGAACGCAGAAGAGGTTCACAGGTGGCAAATGATTGGGTAAGAAGATTAGTGCAAATCAACTGGTAGATTTAGTGATTGTTGCAGACAATGTACCTAGCCATTCAAGGCTAGAAACAATAATTAATGGGACGACAACATCTCTGTTTCGGCTAAGACCCTACTCCCCAATGCTAATCCCATTGAGAATATTTGGTCCAAGGTCAAAGCCGATGCCAAAAGCAACATTCGTGTTCCAAACGTTGCAAGGCCTGGCGTTACGGAATAGAGATGGGTCTACTTGGAGGAAATTATAGATAACGCAAAGAGCACCATAGTCTGTAGTGTTTTACCCTCACGCTACTCTTTCCTTTAAATTTTTTTTTTAATTTCCTTTTATGTACTTCAGCTTAAATACTTGTCTGCTCGATTTTTTTACTTTTTTTTTGTTAAATTCTTTTATTCACATCTTTTTTTGTTTTCTCTTTCCTCCATTCCCTTTCTTTATCCTTCTTCCTATTACTACTAGGCACTTTCTTTTCTGCTTGCCGTAATTTCTCGGGTACTTGAAAAGGGGCAAACGTTTACCTACAGTTTCGAAAAGTAGCCCTATGCTACTTTTCCATCAACCTTAGAAAATCCTGAAAAGCAAAGAACAGAAAAATAATTTTTTTTCTCTCTCTTCCCCATACGAATAGTTCTAATTTGCGCAGTACGCGCGCAAATTATCTTCGCCACCGTATAAATCCTGCAAAGAAGAGTAAGCAATATTTTCAAACCAAAAAATTCTAATTTGCGCAGAACGCGCGCTATTTAGAATCTTTCCGACAAATCGCACAAATGATATTTTCCCGCATAAAATCCTGAAAAGAAGAATAATATTTTGCACACGGAAAAATTCTAATCTGCGCAGAACGCGCGCAATTTAGGATCTTTCCGATAAATCACACAAATTATATTCTCTCGCATAAAACCCTGAAAAGAAGAAAACAAGAACAACATAATATTTTCAAACGAAAAATTCTAATTTGCGCAGAGCGTGCACAATTTAGAATCTTTCTAATAAACCTTACCGTTTGTCAGTCGACATTCCAGGCACGCAACTGTAATTCGCCTAGCAGTAAACATCGCGTGATCACATTACCAAACGAGTCCCAGCTCGCCCGGCGAAACAAAAAAAAACAATTCCGAGAAAATTTTGTTCAGCAGCATATATGCGGTAGTGAAGACTTCGCATGAGATGAATACACACACAACTGCACTCGGCTAGAAGTGAGCTGCCTGCCAGCGACGTGCGAGAAGTTTCGGGAAGTTCCAGGGCGGTGATGAACACAATTGTGTGAAAAATAAGTAAGTTGGTCTTGAGCGATGAGCGAGTGCGGATCTCGGTATTGCGCGTTGGCGGATTAGTTGTTTTTTTTTGTGTTGTACCAAAGTTTTTTTTGGGTTTCGCTTTAGGATACCGCGGTGATAAGATTTACCTGTGCCGCAGGAACTTTACATTTGGATTATCTGAAAAGAAGAAGATTATTAATTATGTTATAACTAATGTGCGTGTATAGTTACCCGTGCAGCAGGAATTTTGCGTTTATATTATCTGAAAATAGTGAGTTTAGAAATTCTCTTTATAACTAAATTGTTTGTGAATATTTACCTGTGCCGCAGGAACTTTACATTTGGATTATCTGAAAAGAACAAGATTATTAATTATTTTATAACAAAAGGGCGTGTATATTTACCTGTGCAGCATGAATTTTGCGTTTATAGTATCTGAAAGTAATGAGCTTAGAAATTTCTTTATAACCAATTTTTTTTTGTGTATGTCGCAGGAACTTTACATTTGGATTGTCTGAAAAGAACGAGATTATTAACTATTTTATAACTAATGTGTGTGTATATTTACCTGGGCAGCAGGAATTTTGCATTGTGATTACCTGAAGAAGTAAACGAAATTAGTAATTGTTCCAGAGCTAATTTGTGTGAAAGTTTTACCCGCGCAGCAGGAATTCGACCTTTGAATTAGCTGAAAAGAACGAAATTATTAATTATTTTATAACTAGTTTGTGTGGAGGTTTATCTAAGCAACAGGAATATTTGCAGTCAAGGGCGGATTATTCTTCCAGAATCTGGAAAAAGAATTATTGACGTTAAATAGTTAAATTAGCTTGTGACAACATTCACCTGTTCAGCAGGAACTAGTGGCTTTATGCTATCGCCAGGCTGAAAAATACAAAAAGATTGAGGAAAAACAACAGTAAAATTATTAATTTAATAATTCAGGACGTACCTGCGATTTAGTGTAATCTTGCTAAATAGTTTTTTTTTAATTTTTCTGAAAAAAGGATGACCAGATTATTTATTAATTTAATGGTTCGTACTCACCTGCGAATTAGTGCAAACTCCGCCTAGAATATTTTTAAAATTTTTCCTGAAACAAAGCAAGAAAAAAAAGTGAATTGATTAATTAAACGAGAAAAGATCTTCTGCAGTAGTGCAGGCAAAGATTCCAAGTAAGAAAGGAGCTGACCAAGGATCAATGGGACCCGTAAATCTCCCCAACTGACTGTTGGCGCTTGGCAGAAATTAGAAGACTCCAAACCAGGTACATGCCTGGGCATGTGTAAGTGAAAGCCTAATTATTACATTCTTGTGTTTTATTTTCTTATTGATAATAGTAAATATTTTTCTTTGTGTGCTTTCGCCTAGTTAACGTAGGACTAAGTTGTGCGCATCGCTTGCGTTAGGTTAGTAGGACCAACTCGCTAGGGTATTTTAAGAATTAAAAGGATTATACGTTCAATTTACGTTATTTTTGCCTTAAATAAATTTTGTATACATTTGTGAATTAATCCAAAGTGCATTTGAGTTTTTCCTTTATTTTCTTTTTTTCTTTTTTTGTTGTTCCTTTTCTTTCCAGAGTAAATAAGGTGTAATGCCAAAGGCATGGTGATTTGGGCGAGGCATTCCTAAATCTGGTCATCAGGCCTGTTCAGCAGAGGCAAGAGGTGCTGGCTGCAGCATCTGTCTACACTCAGGTCGAACTGAGTGGGGGCAGATCTGTTAGCAGGCATACATTTGTCTGCTACAAGTCGGAGGTGATTGTGCTCGTGCTGTGCAATACTGTACAGTACACCAATCTACAGCCTTGGCAATGAACGACATGCCAGTGGGTCGATGATTTATTTAAAAATAATTATATTGCAGATAATAAAATAATCTGAATAATGAATAATTGAATAATTTCTGAATTACAATTCACGTTTTATGAATTACAATTAACTAATCTGAATTACTCTTGATACTTTCTGAATTACATTTGGAAAAGGTATAGATTCAAAATAAAATATATATTAGACTACCGTTTATGACACCAATATCTTACAAACTAAGAGACTTAATGTACTCGTATTCTAATAATATGTAGGTAGTTTTCTATAACAGGAAGAAAGTACATAAGCTATTTACCAGACTTAAGACGGGATCCACATGAATTACAGTCTAACGTGGGATATAAAATTAATTGCAAGTCATGTGAAGCATGTCATATTGGTCAGACTACACAAGAAAAGAAAAGACTATACCAACACGGATATGATTGCAGAACTACTAACAGTCACAAAAAAGAGATGACAGCCCTAGCCAAGCAACATTCGAAGAGAGATAAAATTTTTTTTATTTTGATAATACAAACATCGTGGACTATGAAAATAATTAGTACAAACACACATACATATATCTTAATGACAACAGCATTAAATTTCGGACTGATACTTT
The DNA here is from genome assembly GCA_963930735.1 of Dioctria linearis. Classification (NCBI taxonomy): domain Eukaryota; kingdom Metazoa; phylum Arthropoda; class Insecta; order Diptera; family Asilidae; genus Dioctria; species Dioctria linearis. Next base: position 243,254,367 of record OZ005741.1, read on the forward strand.
AAACTTAAATCCAGTCTATAGGGCACTATTAGACTCATACAAAAACACTATAATGAGTGATGATAAAAGCGATTGATGTTATTCTAGTTTTGATAAGGTCTTCCCCCCACTTTGTTATAGTCCTAGACTATCTGTTTTTATCTAGGATGCTATCTGACAGTTGTTTAATTTTTTTATATGTAATTTCTTACTGTCTTACTGTTGTCAAATGAATTCTTTTTTACGTATTTTTATAGCCCTCAAGAAGCGTTGAAATACAACGAGAAACGTTGGTGAAAAGAAGAAAAAATTATTTTAATATCCCTTACCAGCTACATTTAAATTATACAACTTAGGGATACTATAATTCCTCATATGTAATAATTTCCGTTTTTATCAAAAATGAGCTTCCTACGGTTTTGTTCGCGTAATTGTGAAAAACAAATATCTCGAGTTACAAACTGAACGTCAGCGGCACGTTTAACCGAATTAGCGTAAACTTCGTTTTGTAAATTAAAAAATAAGAAAGATTTTTCCTAAGGTAGTTAGTTCTTACTCGTGTTTTAAATAGAATAAGTCGAATTCAACACAGTTCCCGTAATTAAAATAAGATTTCTTTTATTTTTTGATTTCCAAGAAAAATTAAGTGAAAAGTGGCGCAGTCGGTAGGATTGCTGGCAGTATTCAATCAGTGTTCAATAAATTATTCTTTTGTTGAATTACGAGAAGTGGCGAGTATTTTTATGACTACTTTTCTTTTTAAAGAAAAATAGTCGGCATACCTTTAAACGGGATCTTGATAACGATAAACCTTAAAAATAAAAAGTGCTCGATCAATCAAGCAACATATAAGAAAATTACAACATGGCATTAGCATCTGTGACGGTCAAGGATGTCATGACTGAAGCTAGAGTAGTGCCAATCTTCAGACGCGATGGAACAAATGAGCTGACACATTTCATCTATGAAGTCGAAACTCTGTTGGGTATGGTGACGTCAAACACAGCCAAAAAGTACATCTTCCGCATTCTTACCACGAGGATTCAGGGTAAGTGTGTTGTGATTAATTTCACAACGTTTGAATAATGCCCGGTCAGTATAAATAAAGAATGACCTAATGGCTGATCAGAAATTTATTGCACAGTGACTTACCTTCGTAATAATGACCTACTTCGCCGGTAAACAAAGCGAAGTAGGATATATAAATAATCTTGTTTGAAAACATCTAAAATTCTGGAACAGAAATTACGCGTAGCCGATTCAGCATATTTTTTTAAATGAAGTTATTAATTTCGAGTGCAATAGAATAAGTTGAGTTTGAGTCTTGACAGTAAGTCAGTTAGTTATTAGCAATACAGTGAGTCGAATGAATTAAGTTTAGTCGGAACAAGTTTAGTTTCGTTTATATGTGTATATAGAGTAATAAATAACCAGGGAAACAAAAAGTTAATTCCATTACTAATGTGAAAAATAAAAATTTAATTTGTGTAATTACACCACAAATAAAAAGTTAAACTGTGGGACTTGAGTTGTGTTTATATATTTCTATAAAAAGTGTTATGGCATGTTAGTATGCATGTAGGCATGTAGCAGTATGCTACACTGAGACTAGAGACACCTTGTACACCCAGCCTACGGCTTTCTATATGGATGGAGAGCGAGGCGCGCTGAACGCACCCGAAATAAAGGAAGATTTCAAGAAAAGATTTCTTCAGAAAAGTTTGATAAAATCAGAAAATATCGCGAGTAAAAAGCCACGAAATCGGTAAGGAAAGGAAAAGCTACGATGAAGAAAAGGAGCTTTGTTGCGGAGGTGGTTGAGTTGTGTAATTTTGCAATAGGAAAGTTCACAACCTAAGGGGCTGAAAAGAAAAGAAAAGGTATCCTGCAGCATTAAAAGACATCGGAGACCTCAATAATTTGCACAGGGGAGGTTTCTTTCTTCAACCTGATCCCTAAGAAAAGTTTAGGAAAAATTGGCGTACATAACCTATCGTACGATGAGAATATCACTTCAGCATCTGGTATAGCAAAACTACTGGAAGAATTAAATTATTGCTACGTTGGCTGTAGGCAGTTAATCGGGGAGTCCGTGAAACTCTAATCATAGAGATAGAAAGGCTTCCAAGGAGGACACTGATGGACATGATCCAACTTTTACTGAAGCTGTGCACTGTGTAACAGGGCAGACAAGCTAAGTTATTGTATTTTTCCGGTATATTTCGCTTTAAAAATCGAACAAAAAAACCTTTTTAGCATCTCCGCAAATTAATTACAAATTTTGTAAAGGGGGAAACCAACCTGACGACCAAGTTCACCAACATGACAGCCTTCGTCCAAGCCGCGATTTTTTTATGATAGGCACAGAAAGAAAAAGGCAAAAATCCCCGATCAATATGTGTTTTCTTCATAGGAAGCAGCTGCGCATCTAAGAGGCCTCTTCGATGGAGCACCACAATAAAGAAAACTGTAAGTAATATTCCAAGATCATTAAAATTTAAATTGAATTGACTTATTTATCGCTCAAGGTCGTTTCCAAGAGAACAGACCAAGGTTAGTTTAGGTCAAGTTTTGTTAAATCCCGTATATAATCACGTTTTTTAAAGGAACGACATAAAAAGAAATGATAACTCGAATATCATCCACGTCTGGGCGTATATATATTTAAGATAACAAACGGGGAAAGGAAGTGAAATAAAATTGAATAACCTTAAGGTATGTAACCATTCCTTGTGGCGGCAATACAAACGCTATCGCGTATGTATATATATATAATGACAAATCTTTGAAAGATACCAAAATCCGAGTGCCGTTCACATCTCTACACTTATACACATTTTTAAAGGTTAAATTAGAATTACGAAATTTAAATAGCATTTATATATATATATCTCTTGAAGAGCTAGGATTAGAATTTGAAATATCTTAATGACATAGTGGCGAAGGGGACTGAAGCAGCTGAATTATCGTTTCTATATATATATACGCATATGAACATATGTCCACATGAACTTGGCCTTCAATTTGGTTCTCCACCTCCAGCTTAGTTCATGCTAACTAATTTCTGTTCTTAGGAGACTGTCTCAAAATATTTAGTAGTTTTGATGCCTGCATGACAGGTGATCAGATTTGGAAATGTTTCTAAGAAATTTTTTTGTAATAATAGTATCGCCGAGGTGAAATTCGTGTATAGCACTATTTATGTATGAATTAAGGTACTTACTATACAGTAGCCGGACAAATTATGCACTGAATATCTGGAAATACAATGAAATTTTTTTATAACGTAGTCATGACGCTGTAACGGCTTTTTATTTCTCCTTCCACTCTCCTGGAGCCCTCTGAGCATAGAGATTGACTAGGTCCGCTTCTTCTCTCTTCACAAGTCAACACAGGGATACTGTACCATTTCGCCCAAGCTGTAAGCAAAGAATCTGCGCTTCCAATGGAGTAAGTGGTAGGTAGTGTAAAGATCCCTTCCGGACTGAGTGTGTGTAACAGCCTTTGACTTGTAGGCACGCATTTTTTTGTGTATGGCAGGTGGTACAGCGGCAGGTTTTCGTGGAATCTCCCATATTCTCCGCCAATAGCCGAGGCGAGCTAGCATGCCGCCCTGCAGTCAACGCTGTCCACCGAGTGATCTGTCAGCTCATGCTGGCAGTCTGGACTTAACGTCCAAGCCAATCACGCTCAAGATACTTCCATAACAAAAGGTTGTGATTAATTTGGCGGCGTCACATCTTTTTCTCGCGTAGTACAAAATCAAACACCACACAAGGCAGCTTTGTTAGTGAGAAGAGTGATAGGCCAAGGCTCCTACCTGAAGTGGAAGGAGCAAGCAGATTCAATAAAGTTTGCCAATGTAAGTCAATATTATGAAGATCTAATAAAAATTTTAGATAGGTCGAATTTCAAATATATGATACGCCACTACATCGCAATCAAGCAATCGGAACGCCATTAACATAAGTAGCAGAGACAACAACCACATATATAGCCAACCATATACTGACAAATCTGTCACACGCCTGACATTAAAGTATACTCCTTCTTCGGCTGTGTATTCCGTCGAGTGCGCATCTTAACAAGAACGATTGTGAACATTTAATGAATAGATAATTAATTTGTAGCCATCAGTTTATTATTCAACCTGGTTACAATTCTTTTAGCATATAGTATAAATATTGAAAAACCTGCAGAATTTAAACCCGTGAACAATGAACACAGTATATTAGAAAGGTATGTATCTCAGAATAAAACAAGGAACAAATTTAGAGCAAGCCTATCATGAATTCTTTCAAATAGGTATATATTTAAACTATGAAATGCACCTAGAACAAAAATTCAAGTACAGAAAAATCGTTTTTCAAATCAACAAAATAACAAAATGATTACGCAAACAATTGTAACAAGTTGCGCAGAAAACGGAAACAAAGAACTTATAAGTATTAACTAGAAGAAACCAAAAGAAAAAAAAAAGTAGGTAAGGCATTCTCATTTATGTTACCCAAAAAAAAATAATTTTTGTAGCCTTGAAAAACAAATTTTTTAGCTTCATGTCGGTGGGCGCTTATGTTGTGTTAGCGAAGCGCGCCTCCGATCCATTCCGTGTAAGAATAGGTAGGTCATCTACAGACGTATAGCCGTCAAGGCGCCAGAAGAACTGGAAGCAAGAAAAAAAACACGACAATCACTTACGATACCGCCATCCGCAGCCGATTGTGTCCAGACGCCTAGGCTTCCGAAGCGTAGAGAACGTCTAATTTAATTAATTTTTTTAATTTAATAAAATATTGAACATTATATTATTATTGTATTATTGAATTTTACTTACCTATTACTATAGTAGGACTAGGAACTAGAATTTAGGCCGAGACATTTTTTTTAATGTGATATATGTGGATATGCATGTACGTACGTACATGCAGTTCATGGACAGCCTATTGCTACCACCTGCAAATTTCACACTAATTACTGCCTGTCCGCCTAGGAAACTGAGAAAATGGATTGGTTATTCATAATTTCCTTTTAGAATGATTCGTACATTTCTCTTGTCTAATTGTATAAGCTGCCTGTCGTAAAATCCCTCGATCGGCTATAAAAGGGATGGTTGTTATATTGAAGGTATCATTTCAGTTATTTCTTTGTGCGAATTATCAACGAAAAATTTAAATATTTTCTAAAAATAATTTGTGTTTTGAATAAATTGTTTAATTGTTTAGATGTACCTACTTAAATTCGTTTTGTGACCATTTCAATACTTTTAATTAAAATTACAGGTGCGTAAGTATTTTTATAAATGTTTTATTTTAACTTTGCTCTCATAGTATAAATCTTTCTATACTTTTATGATATGTTTAGAAATTGGTTCAAAATCAGATCTGTCTAGGACACAGAAACAAAGGATTGTAAATCTACTGCGAGGCGGAAAACATTCAGCGAGGGAGACCGCAAGATTAGAAGGTGTAAGCCACCCCACATTCCTTAAACTCTCCAATTATCTTTTATCACAAAAAGAGCAATACGAAGTGCTTTATTGGAGAGTGGTACTGATATATCTGAGAGGACCATTCAACGCAGAAAACCTGTCCTGCAGGCGACCAGCTAAAAAAACCGCTTTTAACAAGAAGGATACAAAAAGCTAGATTTATTTGGGCGAGACAGCTTTAACTCTTGTTGACTGGCAAAAAGTAAATTATAAAAACAAATTCATTTGGGGTATATAAAGGAGCCAACGTAATAATTAGTTATTCTCCGAATTTTAACTGGTTCATTTCTCTGATGAGTGCGTCATTAAAGCGATGTCCAAAGTGACTTGGTTCATTCGGAGGAGACCAGAAGAGTAGTATAAGGTACCTTGCTTATTAAGAACGACAAAAGATCCATTATCTGTTATGGTATGGGCATTTATAAGCTGCCAGGAGCCATGACCACTCTCCATTGTAGAAGGCACCATGAAACAGGACCAATATATTAATGTAGAGTTTATTTTGTAACCGATCCACAAAATACTAGAACTTTAACTGCCCCAAAATCGTAGCTATACTGAGTACGATAATAACATAGTCATCATCATCATCATTGAAAGGCAGCTGCAGGCTTTCGATAAGTGATAAGCGAGCGAATCGGTCATGTAATATTCCAGTAGACTCGGGTTATTTTTGTCACGGTGAAGATTATTTTAATTAAGCAAATTTTGAATTCACATTTACGTAATTGAGTTAAAGATCTACCAATAGTATAATATCGTTAATAAATTATAATTTTTATCAAAGAAAATCGAACTGAGTTTTCCTTTTATTCAAAAAGAAAAAGGAATTCCACAAAACTGGGTGCTCAACCGGGATCATCTCTTTTATATTGCTTTTAATCAAATTATAAAATCTCATGTGGAATTATTAATAATTCGGTGACTTGCAGCGTCCGACGATTTTCCATTGTACAGCAAAGGTAACGGTCAGTTGCTGTGATTGCGTGAAAGACAAATTCTGAACAATCGATAAGCCAGCTGGTCCGCAGCATAATGCGATAGCGTGATATGATTTTAAAAAACGTGTAGTGAAGAAACAAAGTGTGATTTGTGACAAAATCTAATCGTGCTAGATAGAAATTCAATTAAAAATATTTAAGCAATAGAAACGAAATAATAAGGAAAAGAAGTGTGACCGCCCACTAATCCACACGCATCCAGCCCCTACCAGATAAAATGTCCACGTGAACATCTACTGATAAGCTATTCTCCACAAAATATCAGTAGATGATTGCGCTTCTCGGTGGGCACAACACCCGACACCATAGTGATCTGCGCCTATATAAAAGAAGCCGCCAGAGCAGAAAAGTCAGTTATCAACCGAGAGCCATGCAGTAAAGAAACTAATGATAATATTTTTTATTTTTGTATTAATTTTATTTATGAGAAGATTTTAGTATTTGTATCTAATCGTAAACATTTATTAATTATGCTATTAAGTTTGGAATATATTGTATTAATTTTATTTTTATTTTTGTTTTTTATATTAAGTTATTTTATATTTGAAATGCATTTTAGAATAGTATTTTTAACTGTTAGAGTTTGTGAAGGAGCATTAGGACTTTCTATTCTGGTTTCAATATTATTTTCGGCCAGTGAGTGAAGACCAGTAGACCAGTCAAAGCCGCCAGTCTGATAACAAGCTGATCCAAGTTCAGTAGTCTGCCGAGCAGCCCGGTCCGTCAGAGGAAAAATATAAAAATAGGAGCCGCACTAGATCGGCAGTCAGTTGCCTCCCAGCATCTCGACTAAACACATCGTTCCCTAGTTTTCCCGTGCTGGTTAGAACTACAGCATCCGTACGTTATTCGTATTGGCCGTAGTGACAATATTCGCACGAATTACTCAAACCGCTTCTTCCCGTACTGGTTGGAACTACAGCATCCGTACGTTATTCGTATTGGTCGTAGTGATAATATTCGCACGTATCACAAAAACCACTTCTTTCCGTATAACTACGACATCTGTACGTTATTTGTATTAGTCGTAGGAGATAAAATTGACACGATACATCTCTCCGTGGTTAAATATATTAGTGTTAGAAATATAAATAACGACCTGCCGTACGAATAAACGAAATACAAGAATGAAATATAACGGTTTAATAGTATTCGTAGCCTAGGTGATAGAGCTAAGTAGAAGTAATACATTTCAATAGTATAATAACTAACATAATATCAGTGACCTGATAAAACACCTGTTCTGGACTTGCAGAATTAAGAATACCAGTGTAATAGTGATAATAGTAATAACAAAGGAAAGAATAAAGAAATTCAAGAATTGAACTAGTATAGAGATACATGTGAAACTTTGTACCACAGTAGATTAAGCAAATAAATTATTGTTGAAGTGATATTGATATATTCCTCAACGTCGTGGAACTATTGCCCTGGACTTCTCCTGACTACCCGTTGCATTCACAACACACCCGACGTTACAAGTGTTATGATAAAAGAAGCAAAGTGGAAGTGAAAATTTATCGATTCAAATAAAATGAAGCTATCAAAAGAAATGTAAAGTGAAAAGTTAAGAACTAAAATTAAAGTGAACAAGAAATAGTCTTTAGTGCTTAGAAACCTCATGCAAAGAAAGAAAAGAAATGTGAAAGCTAAGAAAAGTTGTGCAAAAGCTAAGAAAAGTATGAAAGTAACGCAGTGCTAAGAAAGATAAGAAAAAAGAAAACAAAAGGAGTGTTTTGTGTACTAGAGAAGTCTGAAAAGTATAATAGTTAAGATCGCGATCAGGAAAATAGCAAGAGGCTGTCCAGGCACTGTACACTCAGAAAAATCCATCTGAGTGCACTAATGATTTTTACATAATTGCTTCAATGTGCTAAAAATCAATATGAAATCTTATAGATATCATCAGAATAATATTGTTTTAATAAGATTTCCCACATTTCTGTAATGTGATGAAAACTATTAATTATCAAAACGCAACATATAAATTTTATGTTATATTTTATTAATAATCCATTCATACATCCAAAGAGTTGAATGTGACGCACCACAATTAAATAATAGTTCGCTCTGGTTGCAAATTATTATTTTAATGTGTGTTTCACGTCAAATTAATTGGTATCTAATAAACAGAGAATAAATGCAATAAAACATTGTGATATCACATAACTTTAATGTGGCATAAAGTAACGGGAGGCACTTGATAGAATATGGTATCAGATTAATTAGTTAAACATGGTTATACTGTTTTGATGCAAAGAACGCAATCATTCTCCCATGTAGTATCATAAAAGCAGTACACCATCATGTTTAATTGTAATAATTGTACATAATTTCTTGATGATAATCATGGCACAACAGAAATTAACTTTAGAAGAATTGGAATGATCTTTAGTGATAGAGCTGGTTGGTGACAGAAGTTTCCTATACATCCCCAGAGGAAAGTCGAGAGTGATTTAGCAGTCAGAGAATTAATTTCTAACCAATTCGGATTAGGAATTCACGTATACAACAGAACAAAATTTTAGTAATTCCTTTTATTTTATTTTTATTTTATTAATTTATATGACAATGAATTTGCAATTTTGCTTTTTTGTTGTTACCACTTCCACCAGCAGTGGAAAATCCAACTCAACCATTTCGTAGAGTGCATATAGATTTTGCTGGACCATGGAGAGGTCTCAACTTTCTTATTTTAATCGATGCATTCTCGAAGTGGCTTGAGAGATATGTACGAACTTTAAAAGAGAAATTGAAGGCCATGAATTGCACAAAAGACAACGCTATGGAGTTATTAAGTAATATTCTGATATTCTACCGGAAAACAATCCACCCTGCAACTGAACAATCGCCGGCAATTATGTTAATGAATCGGGACATGAGATGTCGATTGGACACTATATTACTGTTAAGGAAATTTACATTTGGCAATACCTTATCACAATGTACAATGCTCTGATATAGTCACTAAGTGTCAAAATGTGTATAAAGTAGATATAGTCATAACTCTCAGTCTTGATACAGTCGTCTACTCAGTAGTTGGCCTGTCAATAAAGTCATAAGTCGAATAGTCAAAGTGTGGTTTTTAATATAATTAATAAAACTCTCATACTGAAACACTTTTCTTCATATAATTAGCATCGAATTTCTGCATTGAACCATTAAATATAAAATCTTTTAATATGGGCGTAACATGGAGAAATTGGTACACACGTTTTAAAATTTTCATGCGAGCATCTGGGATGGAAAATGAAAGTGACGATCGAAAAGTAGCGCTACTTCTTCAAAATATGGGATCGGAAACGCTGGAGGTTTTTAACTGGTTCCATGTTGATATCGATTCTGTGAAGTTCGATCATTTAATTAAAAAATTCAATCAGTACTTTGTACTAAAGGTGAATCTTGCAATGGAAAGGCATAACTTCTTTATAAGACATCAAAATAACGGTGAGTCTATTGAAAAATACGTAACTGTACTAAAAAATTTGAGTCAAAATTGCGAAATCGGTGATATACGTGAACAGTTGGTACGGGATATTCTTAGTTGTGGTTTGAGTCCAATATATAAGAACGTAAAAGAGAAGCTACTAAACGAAGGTACAATCTCATTAGAAAATGCAATCGAAATCTCTCGTGCTATGGAACTCACACGTATACAGACTCAGCAGTTACAAGAGCAGCAAAATCATGTCAGTGTAGTCAATAAATTAAATCATCGACAGTCCAGAAGTGTACAATCATCAATAGAAACACAGAATCATTATAAGCCAATGGCGCGTGCAGAAAAGGGACAGCAATCAAGCTACAATAATTACAATAAAATGTGTCTTCGTTGTGGACAAATTCATCGACAAAAGTGTCCATCTATTGGAGTTGTTTGCATCAAATGCAGAAAAGAAACCATTTTGCGAAGATGTGTCAATCTAAGGTAGTCAAACAGTTGGATGTAAATAAACTACAGCACGAACAAGCAGCTGATGAAACAAATGAATCAAGTGAATCAGATGAATCATATGAGTTATTCGTAGGTGTTTTAAGTTGCTACAATTCACAACCTGCAAATGATTGGAATGTTTTTATTAAAATTAATGAACAATACGTGAAGTGTCAATTAGATACCGGTGCTCAGACTAACATAATGTCTCTTAAGACATTTAAAGAATTGAAATTGCCTATGAAATGTCTAGCCAAGTCGGTTACAAAAGTTATTGCTATTACGGGAGAAAATTTACAGGTTGTGGGCTCTCGTAAAATTACTTGTGAGTATCGAAACAAAATATGTGCTATTGAATTTCACATAGTTGACATTTATTGCAACACTATTTTAGGATTAAAAAGTTGTGTTAAAATGAATTTAATTCAGAATGTAAACCAAATTAATAACGTTAATGAATTATGGAATACTAATAATGAAAATTTCAATAGAATTTTAGATAAATATCATTCAGTTTTTGAAGGTCTTGGTTGCTTGAAGAAACAGTATCATTTAAATTTGAAACCAGAGTGCAAGGCTGTCATTGAAAGTCCTAGACATGTTCCATTTGAACTTCATGATTTGTTGAAAAAGGAAATCGAAAGAATGGAACAAATGAAGGTAATTGTTAAAGAACATGAGCCGACTGATTGGGTTAACTCAATAGTTACCGTTAAAAAGCCCAATGGTCAATTACGAGTATGTTTAGATCCGCGTAATTTAAATAAAGCAATATTCGGACCTCATTTACAATTCCCAAATATCGACGAAATAGTCTAAATTAACCGGAGCAAAATTCTTTTCAACTCTGGATGACAATTCAGAATTCTGGACTATTCCACTTGACAAAGAATCTTCAAAGTTACGTACTTTCAACACACCTTTTGGGCATTTTCGTTTCCTTAGGTTGCCTTTTGGCATAAACGTGGCCCCTGAAATATTTTACGCGGAGATGATTGAATAGTTTCAAAATTTGCCTAATGTTACCATTTATCTAGATGATTTTCTCATCTATGGATCAACTCAAATGGAACATGATCAAGACTTAGAGTCTGTGTTACGTAAGGCAAGTGAATTTGGTCTGCAGTTTAACAGACAAAAATCGAAATTCCTTTCCAAAGAAATTAAATATGTTGGTCACATTTTTAGTGTAGATGGAGTTAAGGCAGACCTGGAAAAAGTAAGAGCTATTTGTAATATGCCTTCTCCGACATCGGTCAATGAATTGCAAAGGTTTTTAGGTATAGTGAATTATCTAGGATCTTTTATAGAAAATTTGTCAACAAGAACATCTAAACTGCGACTATTATTAAAAAAATATATTGCTTGGCACTGGGAAGATAAACACGAACGAGAGTTCAGAAATCTTAAACCAATTACTTTGTCAGTTGATGCGTCTAAAGATGCAGAGCTGTTCTTTTGCAGGATTTGCATTCTATCGCATATGCATCAGCTACGTTAACAATTAGCCAACAAAATTACGCTCAAATAGAGAAAGAGCTCTTGGCAATTTTATGTGGTTGCGTCAAATTTCACCAATGTCTTTATGGTCAAAAAGTTAATGTTGAAACCGATCACCGACCCTTGGTGTCAATTTTTACAAAGTCATTATATAAAGTGCCTCCCCGTCCACAGAGGCTTACGCTTAGGCTTCAAGCATATGATTTAAATGTAATATACAAGCCCGGAAAATATTTATTCATTGCAGATATGTACTCTGTCAAGATGTCCATAAAAAGACTCTGCCCTTACAGAATTTGACAAAGATCTTAGCTTACAAATAAATCTTTTAATTTCAAATTTATCTGTTTCAAAAAAACCGTCTTGATCAAATTAAAAGAATAAGCAAAGAGGATGAAACCTTGACTCTGCTAAAAAATTATTACCTTCAAGGATGGCCAGAAAAGAAGACAGGTGCGCATCCATTAATAATGCCATACTTCACAATCAAAGATGAAATTCATGTCATAGATGATCTAGTCTTCAAAGGCATTGCCCTTCTAATTCCAAAAGCTCTACGACGAGTGATCATGAGAGCCATTTGGGAGTTGAACGTTGTCAGAGCCTAGCCAGAGGTGTTGTTTATTGACCTAATATATATTTAATGATATTGTTACAAGTTGGCTGGCTATTCTATTTAAATTATCCGAGAGGGAGATATTTTCTTTTTGGGTAAGAACTTGTTTCTGCAGCAAGCCAATGTCAACAAGATGCGAAGATAATACTGCCAGTAAGAGTTTGGCAACAAAGCTTTGTTGCACGCAAGGTCTCCACAAATCCCCCTCTACTGTGACAGGCACCGCTCTTAGTTGTGCAGTTTGCAGACAGGGCTTTTACGATTTAATCAGCTTCAGTGCAGCCAGTCTAATTAGTGAATGGGTAACGTAAACTGACCCTTTCGTCTGCTCGAACGCCGGTAATAGTTTTGTGCGGAGTGCTTGCAGCGCGATTATTGAATAGCTACCTAATAGTGTTCGATGTGAAAACGGTGCTGTGCAAGTAAATAAATAAATTATTATTAAATAATAATCAGCAGTGCAGGTGTTTTCAGGCACAGATTTTTAAGGTGCCCTGTGGCAATAATCGAAAGATGGGGCTTGGCTATGGCTCGCTGAGCTGCTGCCGATGTTTCTTGCTATTCTGGAACCGAGTTGGGAAGATGTTTATTTGGCTATCCTCCCGCTTGATTCTTTATGGCAAGCCGGCTAGATCAACGAGGGATAAAGTGGACATCAGCAACGAGCGTTGTAAGATGACGGAGCTGATCATTCGCAAGTAAGTAATTGTGTTTGTGTATGTGTGGATGTTATAATTGGTGAATTCGCTTCGTGCCAAAAAAGAGGGGAAGAGCTTTCGGTTCTCAAGTTCAAAGCTGCAATCAAGTGTGTGTGAAAGCCCGGCGATTTGATCACAGGGAAATTTTGTGACGGAGCTTTTCACCTTGGCCTTGCGGGCTAATAACAAACAAAAAAGAAAGAAATCGAGTTGTTGGATATAAATAACTTGGTTTAGTTCACAGCCTTGAGGTGATATTTTACTTATTTCGGTCCAAGTTCCTCCTTGGCGCCCTGCAATTCCTTCCTCAAGGAAAACTGTGACAGATTGCAACAGCAAAACTTAAAGCACCTCTTGTCCCTATTTAAATCCTTGTTTGTTTCCCACTTTATAAATGAAAAAAAACCGAATAACTTTTCTCGAATAGAATAAGAATAAATTAATTTATTTAACAATTAATTTTATTATAATAAATTCCGTAAACACTTTGCAATTGATCGCACTCTACTACTGGTTGATCTAGAAGAGATAGCTAGTCCCGGTATTTGCTTTTTTATATCCAAGTTCTGGAAAGAGTAACGTCTTCGGCTAGCTTTTCCAGTGGTGGGTTGCGATCGTTTTCCTTGGTTTGTATTTACTTGACGGATTAGATTACATACAAGTAGCCCTATGCTACTTCTCCATATCATAAAATTCCTGAAACCTTGCAGAATGCAAAAAAAAAAAGATAAAAAAATTACTCTTCAACGACAAAATCTCGATTCGTGCAGAACTCGCACAAATTGGAATCTTACTTATAAAAACCGGAAAAGAAAGAAAAATTATATTTTTTGCGCAAGCGAAAAGTTCCAATTCACGCAAAACTAGCACAAATTGCAATTTTTCGTTCGAAACAGACATTCCGCAACGGTAATTTGCCTAGCTATAAAGCATCACGCGATACCATCACGCCATGCATTACAGCAGGCCCGCCAGAAATTCCTAGAAAATTTCAGTTGGAATGTGCACCAGCTGTGGCGTGAATTCGTGGGAGAATCAAAAAAAGACGTTCGTCGGTCGGTCGGAATGGATAGAGAATGGCGGCGATGTAGGCAGACGGCAGTTAGTTGTGAGTTGGTATGGGGCAATGATTATGTGTGGTGCTCGGTACTAAGCGTCGGCGTGATAAGAGTTTTTTTTCTGGTTTTCCTGAAACAGAAGGAAAATTAAGTTTGATTAGTTTTTACGGATAATTACTTACCTGTGCGGGGAGAATATTTCGATCTTTCATGCAGTCCCTGGAATAAACAAAATTGAGTGCGATCGTGATTTTTATGTTACTGATATTTACCTGTGCTGGAAGTACATTTTGGGATTTTCACGCAGTTTTCCTAGAAAAAACGGAACTGAGTGTGTTAGTGATTTTTATTCTATTAATACTTACTTGCGACGGCAGAAGATTTGTGCTTAATTTGTCAGTTTTCCTAGAACAAACGGAAATTAGTGCGATAGTGATTTTTATTCTATTAATACTTACCTGCGACGGCAGAAGATTTGTGCTTAATTTGTCAAGTAATAATTTTTCCTGAAACAGAAGGGAAATTAAGTTTCATTAGTTTTTACGTTAATTATTTACCTGCGCTGGCAGTACATTTCGGATTTTCACGCAGTTTTCCTAGAACAAACGGAAATTAGTGTCTTAGTGATTTTTATTCTATTAATGCTTACCTGTGACAGCAGAATATTTATGATTAAAATTGGTCGAATAGAATGTGAGTCCATTCTAATTAGTTTTTGCGATAATTATTTACCTACGCTGGCAGTACATTTCGAATTCTCATGAAGTTTCCTGGAATAAACGAAATTGAGAGCTATTAGTGATTTTTGTTCGATTAATACTTACCTGCGACGGCAGAAGATTTGTGTTTAGTTTATCAATTTCCCTGGAATAAACAAAATTTAGTGCTATTGTGACTTTTACGTTACTCATATTTACTTGCGCTGGCAGTACGGTTCGAATTTCCATGCAGTTTCCTGGAATAAACGAAATTGAGTGCTATTAGTGATTTCTATCCGATTAATACTTACCTGCGACAGCCGATATTTATGATTAAATTGGTCGAATAGTAGCTTTCCTGAAACAGAATGTGAGTCAATTTTAATTAGTTTCTACGATAATTGTTTACCTGTGCTGGCAGAACATATCGGATTTTCACGTAGTTTCCCTGGAATAAACGGGAATTAGTGCTATTAGTGATTTTGTCCGTTTGTTTTAGTTTATTCTACTACGTACCAGCGCCAATAGTGAACTTTAAGTGCACGTTTATATTTTGGTTTTCATGAGTGAAAATACTGACAGTTTCGTCTTGCCGTGACAAGGTCGTTTCCCTGGGGAAATAAGTAGTCGTATATATTGTTTTTATATATGTATATACATACCTACAAAACCTGCCGGAAATCTTTACTGGTATCAAAAGAACCACGAGCTGTTCCCGTCCCTCACCGTGGTAGTTCAACTAACTTGCCTTAACGAACCCAATATATACAAGTGTACTGCTATTTGTAAGTTAAACAGAAGGGAATTTAAGTAAGAAAAAAAGAGGTCAATGCACCCGAATGCAACACAAAAAAAAAAATTCGAAAGCACCCAAAAGAGGTGAAAAGAATAATAAAAAAGAGGTCAATGCACCCACCAAACATATCTTAAACATCATTCAACGACACAGCGTTAGAGTGCACTCTTCCAGACATCGAGGGACTCCGTCAGCCTCTTTCAACGCCCGAAACGAGGTCCCAGGTTTTGTAGTACAAGGAAATTGATATTTGCATTTCGGATACCATTGTTTAGATGTAAGATCTAGATACTTATTTTCTTTTTTTTTTTGTTTTTTCTTTCTTTATTTTCCTTTTTTATTAATTTTTGTTTTGGTCGTACTTTAATTAGCAGTAAGTATAGCTAGCAGAGTGCAGGATAGTATAAGGAAAGTAGTGTAACGAATAATCTCATTGTAAGTGACTCACGGGAACAAAGCCATTTTTTCTATGTGTCTAGTGGATTCTGCGGATTTTGTAGAAGTTGCAAATAGCCTTCTGCACTAAGAAAACCCTCTATTAAGAGTTTCATGAATTGAACACCTGAGCGTTCGTTATTTAGTCAATGGCCCCCCACTGCCCAATTGGTGCTACTTTTCTTCCCTTTCCGAGTGGTGATACTGTTACATCACTGATTATTTTTTATTATTTTACCAGCGAATTTCTTTTTTTTTTGGGCTTCGATGCTTTCTCCTCGTTGGCCTGGCTACAGTAAGATGGACTAATTGAACATAGGTGGATGGCATGGCGGAGCAACAGGATGACATGACTTGATAGCGCACGACAAATGGGGGCTCAGCATTTTGATACGGCTTTGGAGGCTTAGCCAGGGTGGATGGGGGCGATTGGGCCCGACATTACCCAAAGCCAGGGTCTCAACAACATCTGAGACTCCTCTCTGTTCTCTCCCTCTCGCTAGATCATCTTTCCAGCGTTGCAGGCTCTCCGGGTGAACCAAGTCTTGTTCGGCGTTGCTGAGGTCTTTCGCTTTCTTGAATAACTTTTTTTTATTAAATAACTTTTCTCCTTTTCAGGCTTTTAGGTTCTACCAGGAGTTCGAAGGCGTTATAGATCCTTTTTTTACTGTTCGTCTGTCCGCCTGCAGTCACGACTACAATTTCCTTTTTCTTACTGTCCGTCCGTCTGTCTGATCAGTTATGTTGACGATTTTGCACAGCTTTACAAGCATTGAAGGGATGTGGGTGGCAAGAACCACCCCAAGCCGGCTGATCGCTAGCGGCATACTCGCTGTGCAGCCACCTACACATATCCCGGACATAATTTTTGTAACAAGGGGTGTCGGATGCGGTATGTATCTACATCCAGGTACAAGTGAATGTAGGTAGATCTGTCGCATGACAAGCTCTTCGTTACAAACTGTGTAAACACCTTATGGACAAAAGGTTAAGTGTGTGTTAAGATAAGTCCTGTGTAAAACCTTATGGGATAAAGGTTAATAAAAAATAATCGTGTAGAGATTAAGATTGTGTATTGTCACAGACAATAATTTGACAGTTTTGTGTAAAACCTTATTGGAAAAAGGTTAATATTCAGTGTAATAGTATTAAGATTGTGCATTGTCACAGACAATAATTTGACAGTTTTGTGTAAAACCTTATGGGAAAAAGGTCAGTAATAAAAGTGTATAATAGTAATGTGTATTAGTATTAAGTTTATATAAAAGACAAATACATTCGCGTAAAATATTTAATTATGTTTTGAAAAAAATAAATTAAACATTTGTTCAGTATAAAATCAAATAAGAGTTCACCTTTAAAAAAAAGAAACGTCAAAACCTGGTGTTTATTTCTTCTTCTTCCCCAACGTTGAACGCATTGACCCTGGCGTAACTCCAGAGCTAACCCACAACGTTCAACTTAAAAATAAACGATTACACATTTTTATTAGTTACATAACAATAAAAGGAAACAAAAGGAAAAGGAAAATCTCCGAAGAAAACCGCCATCTAGCACCGAGTTCCATGGATGAACCGAGCGGAATTGCAATATTTTTATATAGAAATCATCCAAAGAACTTACCGTATTAACTGGCTGTAATCATCATATTGTTACCAACCTTGCCTTTCTTCCTCCTTGAAATATCGCCAGTTTTTCGCCGAGTTTGGCGCACACCCCAGGTAATAAACGCCTTCAGTTATGGGGCCTGTTGGATCCACCACCTGGCCAAGCGATCACCTTGGAGGTGGAGAAGTGTTCGGGCGCCCTAATTGTGTGCCAGCGGGAATGAGAGCGTTCCAAAAAAAAAAATTCATCGTTTGTCTGGGGCTTCTTGTAGCCGAGTTTGCTGCTCCTGAAAATTGGGCTCTTCGTCTCGGTTTTTATTTATTTTTAAATTAAACGTGGATTTTTACGTTCAACAAAAAATCAAAAAGAAAATCTTGACTATTTGGCTCTTCAAATTTTTATTGACTTCACAATGCTTTCCTAGCCAGACTTAGACTTAATATGGCGGACCACCTCCAACTTTGTCTATCTCCACTTTTTTAATATCGTGGCTCACAATTTTTTTGTCTTACTTACTCTACTCCTTAACTGAACGTAGCGACCTCTATTTATAAAATTGTACGTTACTTGAGGCTCTTTTGAGTTTTTTGATTTTAATTAATTTAATTTTTTACAAGTTTTTTAATCTAGTTTTCATTTGATCCTGGCTTTAGAAATTCATATTAATCTGTTGGAAGTGATTACCTATGTCTAAATTTACATTTGATTAAAGCTCATTTCGATAATTTGTAAGTCTCTAGGTTCCCTGTCTAGTCTTAAATTCATTTTCCATAGTTGTTCACCTTTTCGATGTATTTTAAAATTCAGTGACTGTCAAATGGACTTATAGTTGCGAAACGTCAAACGGATGTATTCGTTTGGACTTTTCTTATCTTTGTCACACTGGTGTAATTTAAAACTTGAGAAACATCAAACGGATGAATTAGTTTAGACCTCTCTTATATTTGTCAAGTTGGTGCAATTTAAGACTTGAGAAACGTCAAACGGATGGATTAGTTTAGACTTTTCTTACATTTGTCAAGTTGGTGCAATTTAAAACTTGATAAACGTCGAACGGATGAATTAGTTTAGACCTCTTATATTTGTCAAGCTGGTGCAATTTAAAACTTGAGAAACGTCGAACGGATGAATTAGTTTGGACCTCTCTTATATTTGTCAAGCTGGCGCAATATAAAACTTGAGAAACGTCAAACGGATGAATTAGTTTAGACCTCTGTTATATTTGTCAAGCTGGTGCAATTTAAAACTTGAGAAACGTCAAACGGATGAATTAGCTTAGACCTCTCTTATATTTCTAAGCTCTTCGTTCATTTTTAAATTTATTTATCTGTCAACATAGAACATTTGCTTCCAAGTTTCAGCAATTGTTGTAATTATTTACTGGCTTCACGTTGCTGTATCTGTCAAAGGTTTCGTGTAATTTTTATCTCTATCTCTGTCAAAGTTTCTATTCGATTCCAACTTTCCATATTTGCCACATTTTCATTCAATCCCAAAACCCTATATCTTCTAAGGTTTTCGGTCAATTTCATTTTCCGCACCTATCAAAGCTCTAATTTTAATTTCACTTTTCGGTTAGGAATACTTTATAGTTCATTTACGCCATGATTGTCATTATCTGTCTAAACACAAGTCTAGCACAATGCGTCTTGCTGCTACGTGTGGGTTGAGCTTTATTAAATTGGCCTGCGCAGTTCATTTGCGACGAACTATGTGTCGCGCGGAATTGGAGGGGTTAGTTTGGAATTTCGCTATGGTTCAGTGTCTGTTTTCTGACGTGGAATCTCCCGCAAATGTACATATACACTTCGCGACATGTCATAATAGGCATAATTTATATTTGGGGGTGCTCTATTATCTAGCTTTTCGCCGGGAACATTGAACTTTCAGTTTTGAAGAGTGTGAAATAAACTTAGGCCTGTGATAACTTCTGCAAGGAGAATCCCTTCCCCATTTATTTAAATTAAAATAGATTGCAGAAAATTTTCAGTGATGGGCTCAACGCACCTTGCTAAAATCCTTCAAGCAACAACATTCCCAGCAGAGTTTTAAGGGAAGACTTGGTGATCGTGTTATCCGTTTGTTTAATTCACTGTTTCTTGTAGGTTGCCTGGAAACTTGGACATTCAGCGCATACAGCTTTACGTGAAGGGCATCCATTACGTTTGCACACTCCTCAGGCATAGAAAAATCCTAACTGACATTAGGATAACTTGAGCGTGACGTTTGCAATCAACCTTATACAAGTGACTAGCCAGGCAAGTAGTTTTGTAACAATATGTATATAGATACATACCTACAAAACTCAAATTATAAGTTTCAGCAAACATAAAAAAATGAGATCCTAAACTTACAGTCAGTAGGCTGTAAAGGCTCAAATGTCGCGGTACTAAGTGAAATTATAATATTTTGTTTAAATAATTTCATATACTATATATATCATCATAAAAACTCACAGTAGTTGTCAGCTATATTTGAAAAATTTAGGTTACATATATAATATCTGAAGAGAACGTATTTAGTCCATTTAAGAAAGAAGGCTAGGTGACATTTAGGATAGAAAGTAGTGTGAGATAGTCTTACCAAGTGCTTCGCCAATGGTCCCAGCAATATCGAAGAAAGCTAATTTAGGAGATTTTTTGTATGAAGTATCGACTATATTAGACTCAAACTTGTATTAGTCAGGGTGAGATCAATACCTTGTCGGGAAAGCTTTTAGTTATGCTGCTCGCATATTCTATTTCATTTAGCCAATATTTTATATAATCAACATTGAAAATTGTTCTTATTTCCGGACATTTAAAAAAGTAAGCGTCCACTTCAAATAGTAATTTTAATAATTCATGTCAAATTTCTACAGCGTACTTAAATATTAAATACAATTGCTTACAAAACTAATAACATAAAACGATCATTGTGGTATAAACTGTCTAATACCCTAGGCAAACGGACAAAATCAATGATCATTCATTCCTAATTGATTTTTTTCAAAAATCAAGTTACCCAAGATTTTTTGAATTAAACAAAAGCCCTGTTAATTTTTAAGTGTAATTGCCAGCACATTTTTAATAATTAAACTTCAAATTTGAAGGTAAAGCGATTTTTGAAAAATTCAATTACGAACGAATGATCATTGATTTTGCCCGTCTGCCGAGGGTTTTAGTAAGATAGTTAATTTAATGACTTAAAAACTGCCAACAAATTAACACGTGAGATTGGAGTGTGCGAGAGGTGAATTAATTATCCAGTATTACTGTCAGTTGGACTTTTATTTATTTTAGTTCAAGCCCGGTTTTCTTCAAACTTAAAAAAACTAATTTTGGAGATTTGGGTTGATTTTTATCGTACATGCATGTGTACTCTCTTTCATGCATTATGATTTTCAGAACGATTTAAGTCTGACGCTATTTTCCTCATCAGTATTAAAAATAATTTTTTTTTACGATAGTTTACTTGAATTTCAATCTAAAATATGTGCTCTTTCTAATGCACTATGATTTTTGTCCGACCTTGCTTTTATTTCACTTTGAGGAAGTTTTTCTCTAAATTAAAAAAAAAAAAACTTTCTCAATTTTGGGTTCGTTTGGAATATACAATATTTCGTGTTTCTAATGGAGCCTGATTTTGATTTTATCCTGGAGTTCGAATATATTTGTCTAAAAAATGCTTACACATTTCATTTCCATGATTTACCATTACATAAAGAAAACACGAGTAATTACATATCACATATTACTCCACTCCAATTATTACATTTTCGGGAATTGATAAGATAGTTTACATTTTTCGTAAACCTTTGAGATTATTAGTTTCGAGGATATTATATTTTTTAAAACAAGTATTTATTATATCGGTCATATAAATCTATTTCAATCGTTCAATTTATCGTTTAAGTCTTCGATTATTTAAACATTTTTCTTTTATTGTTTATTAAAAATGTTCATGTAACACGTTCATTTTGGCGTCGATATTTATCTTTTTCACTGTGATAGGGCGCTCGGATTCATGTTTCGCTTCATCTGCTGTCGCGGTACTATCGAATATTCAAGTGCGATCCATTGGTGATGCATGCCGCCCGACGGCGTTAACGCGTCAAATCATTTTTAAAGGGAACGTCCCAGGTTCAAATAAATTATATCAATAAAATTTCAACATTTTTGCACTATTTACGTAGGGATTTGGAGCGTGTAAGTAACATTATATAAATAACATGTCGGTATACTTTTTTTTTCTTACGAAACATTTTTATTACACAGCTTACGATGGGATTTGGGACATTTAAATAAAATGTAAATTTTAACGTTTTATTTTTAAAAAAAATTTCATTGCGCAATTTAAATAAAATTATAAAAATACCACTACGATTTCTTTCATTCTCTTACGAAATCTTTTCAATAAGCATTTTTTTAACGTTTGAATATTATATATAATTACAATTTCAACATTTCGTTTCTCACGGATGATTTGCATTATACAATTTACCAAAGGATCTGCCAGCCCAATTATTATTTTTTGAATAACGTTAAATATATATATATGTAATTTTTCTATTACAATACATACTTTCATATTTTACTATTTAAGATATATTTTGTATAGTATTAAGTAAGTTTCCTTTTCTTTTTTTTTCCAGATCGGGCTTATCTTCCTTCCCTTTTTTTTTATTTTTGGGAGAACTGCAATTCTACGTAACTTTTGTTGTATTTTTTTTCTTGATATATATACATATATAATTTTCTTTAGGGTTCTTATTTCGGATAATGCCTAAAAGAAAGGGTAGCATAGGCCGTCGCCATAAGGGGTACGGTAAAAAGCCTAAAAATCATCAGGAAGGAAATGCGGCTAATTCAGAACCTGTTGTTCCTTCCTCCTGTTCCTGCTGATGTGTCATCTGATGCTGAGAGAGAAAAATCTATAATTGTTCCACCAAGGGCCAATCAGCATGAAACAGAACAGGTACAGAATTCGGGTCATGATGTTGAAAGGTCTGCATCGTCTTATATTCCAAACGATGCATGGCTTAATGACCCTAGATTTTGGGAATGTTTAGATCGTCCCATTCCTGATGACGATTATGACAGTGATCACAGTTCAGTTCCACAAAGAACTGTTTGGGAGGTACGGAACCGGCAATGGATGTGTGATCCAAACTTAAACGTTGGTGCAGGCTCATCTACCGGTTTGTTACGGATGTACCTCATGCCGTTTCTCTTGCTGTTAATGTCGAAATAGAACAAATTCCAAATTTTGTTCAACAAGCCATTAACGCAACATCTTCAGATGTTCCTGAGGAGGTAATCTTTGTTAAACCAAGGATACCACGGAAGGGGAACAGACTTAACAGGGATTACGGAAAACGAAGAACTTCAACGACAACAAATGTTAATCCAATTCCGGATGAAGTTCCATTAGTTGTCGACGATGTTGAGGTTGTTCCTCGGGTTCCACAGAACAATGACGAAATTCCGGCATTAAGAAATTTCGTTTATCCGCTAGCATGGCCCTGCATAGAGGAAGTAATTTCAGTAAATGCATCCATTGCAACGCATTGTTTTTTCGTGCAGAGCTAAATTCTCGCGGAAAATATATTCATTGTTGTAGAGATGGTACAGTTCGCCCAAGTCCATTAGGTCAATACCCACCACTTCTTTTTGACCTATTTTTGGGAAACCATCCTAAATCTGAGCATTTCCTGAAAAATTTACGTAAGTATAATTCTGCTCTATCCTTTGCGTCGATAAGAGTTGAAACGGTTCATGTACCAGGAAGGCCTGATACTACTTTGTATGCTATTCAAGGGAAATCAATTCACCGTATAGCTAATAGTATGCGACCACTTGGAAATGCTATTCCTCGATATGGCGAATCGGATATCTTTGATGCTGAGGAAGCATTAAGGCAACGAGCGAATATCGATGTTGAACATGTTCTCGATCTAGATTTATTAAGATTTATTAAGAGAATTAGATCGAGAACTACGAAATGTTAATCCCTTTGCTCAGTCTTACATGTTAATGAGACATGTTGAGGAAGACTTATTAGCGCGAGGTGGCCCGGAAGCGATTAAAAATATTAGAATGTTTTTTACACATTCAAATCCATCCGTTGAGGTTCATCAAGCATGGTTGAATGTTCCAGTTGAAACGGATGTTGCAATCCTATATAGGAGTCCAACTGGTGTACCACCGATTGCATCTATCCAATTGGTGGTGGTTTACGGGAATTATCTAGATTGAATAGATATTGCGATCCGATGACCTATGCACTTCTCTACCCAAGTGGTGGAAGTGAATGGTGTCCTAATGATGACAATTATTCTTTTCTACAACGTTATGGTTATGGTTTTTCTGTAAAGGATAACAATAATAATATAATATTACGCTCTAGGAAGTTGTTCCAGGAATATGTTGTGGATGCTTATGTTGCAATTGAAGCAAATCGTCTGCAATATCTGAGAACAATTCAGACTCAACTGAGACGTGATTCTTATATTAATCTGCAAGATCATATTCGAAATAGGGCAAATCAAGCTGGACTACAAGCGGGTATTCCAGTTATACTGCCAAGTTCGTTTATTGGAACCCCACGTCATATGCAACAGGCCATCCAAGATTCGATGACAGTTGTGGTTAAGTATGATAAACCTGATTTGTTTATCACGTTTACCTGTAACCCGAATTGGTATGATATAGAAAACAATTTACTTCCTGGCCAAAAGTACGTACATCGAACCGATTTAGTAGCGCGCGTTTTTGATATGAAAATGCAAGCGTTTCTACATGATATTTTTAGAAATCATGTTTTGGGTCGAATTGTTGCATATGTGGGGCAAATAGAGTTCCAATAAAGGGGATTACCCCATTTGCATCTCTTATTGATATTACACACTGATGATAAAATAAGAGATGCAGATGATATTGACAGAACTGTTTCAGGTGAAATACCGAATAAGCATGTCAGTAGGGAACTTTACGATGCTGTTTCCGCCCATATGGTAAATGGACCATGTGGACAGTTAAATCCACGTTCTCCATGTATGGAAAATGTTTAAAGCATTATCCGAGAAATTTTTTTGAAGTCACCAATGCCAATGATAACGGTTACCCTATAATAAACCCTATAATAAACGGTATATTTATAAAGGGAACGTTGTTGTTGATGTAATGAGTCCACACTCATCACTAACATAATCAATCACAAGATCAATTAATGCATGATCAATCACATCATACGATCTAATCACTCATATAATAATTCATGCATCACCAAAAAACCCCTTAAGAATCTCCTAGGCATATTTTACAGTCATAAAGACTGTACACTTTTATTTCAGTCAGCAATACTAATTTCTTAATAATTCGCCGCCGGCATACTCTTGGCCTTTACGGCTATATAAATACAAAAGTAGGAAATCCCCATGGAATTCTCTCATGACGATTTCGTACACGCAATGTACTGACCTACTCTATACCGGCAAGCCAAATTGTTGCGCCTCACCCATGCAATGGCAGCGGCATCAGCGTACTTACATATGTACAAATTCGCTTAAGCAACCGCAGTGGCGCTTGCAGTACATATGTTGGGAAATTCAACTGTTCACCTTCTGAACAGCTTTAGCGGTGCGGTATGTTGATATTCTGTGATGTATACACGGAAGTATATCCCAAGAATATTTCGTATGCCCATTGCAGCTGTATTCTTATTGTCATGTGAAATAAAAATATTCTTTCGTGTTATGACACCTTTTCGCGTTATGACACTTACCTCATAAGTTGCGGCACCATAAAATTTTCAAAAGGTGTCACAACTCTAGGAAAAGTTAATTTCTATTATGATGATGCAGTCCCTTAGGCAATTATGCCGATTCTTTTCTACTTCGCAACCTTGGTGTTGCTTCTAAAAATTGATTCACCTAAAATATAAAAGAGGTGCGTTTTGAGCCCAGAGGCAGTTCGTTTTTAGCAGTTCGATTTTAAACAGTCTAAGTGAAGTGTAAGGAATAAGGTTGACCCCCCCCCCCCCCCCACCAGCGGTAAGGCACCTATTCCCAATAATAACAAATAAGAAATTTAGTACGTTATTCTGATCAATTTGATCAGTGTAGTGTAGTATTAAAGTATCCAGTATTTTGAACAAACAAAGTGCTCTTTTAATTTTCATCCACGGAGTAATAGTAAGACAGTGACCTCCCATCAAAAGTGAGGTACTTCCAGTGCATAAAAGTGATATTACTCAGGGCTAGTGAACTTCTCCTCACGAGAAAAGTACATCACGGTTCTTGTTACAACCTACAGTCAAAAGGTGTAACAGAACATTTATAATAGATTCATCGTCCCTTATAATTGGTACTTGCTGCTTAAATATGATGCACACATTAATGTTGAAATATATAATAATTTTACAGCAGTTAAGTATCTCAATAAATATATTTATAAGTAAAGTGATTGGTCTTGAATTTGGGGACGATACTGGAACATTGAAGTGGGATGAAATAAGACCCTTTGAGTTATCCCGATACGTTGCATCAGTAGAAGCAATGTGGCGCATATTGGAGGAGCCCTTAAGTTATCATTCTCATACCGTCATAAGTTTGTCGGTATATTTGCCTAACAGACAAAGTGTACGATTTCGCCCTAATGAGGATGAAGAAGCTTTGGAAAGAGCTGAGATCAAAGATACTCATTTAACTGCATTTTTTAAGTTAAATGAGAATGATGTAGATGCCCAACTATACCTGTATACCCAAATTCCTGAACACTATGTATGGATTACGGAACCACACAGGAATTATTGGAGAAAACGACAAAGGAGGTTTGGTCAAACTGTTTGTGGTATGTATTCTATAAGTATGTGGGATAGAGAAACCTGCTATTTACGGATATTGTTAAATCATGTTCGTGGCCCTAAAAGTTTTGATGATGTTAAAACATATAATGGCGTTTTGCATGAAACTTTTAGGGAGGCCTGTTTTGCACAGGAAGCAATTACATTTCAAATGCCAAATAAGTTAAGACAACTATTTGCATTTATTTGTATATTTTGCTCTCTAGTTAGCCCTGTTGAACTCTTGCAAAGATTTAAGCATGATTTATCCGAAGACTACATTAGACGTTTTGATAATGAAGTCCAAGGATATCAACAAGCTCTAATTGATATTGGTAGAATATTGAATCTCGATGGACTTAGTTTTGGAACTATTTGTTTACCACCAGTTCCTCAAGCTGACTTAACAATTGATGATTCCAATATTTACATTCCTGCTCAAGAGGATGATCCATATCAGAGAGCTTATAATCGATTAAATCCCCAACAAAAGATCTTTTTTAATGATGTTATGTCTGAGATTAATGGCGTAACATCAAATGGAAACTGTTTCCATTTAGATGCTTTTGCAGAGGCTGGTAAAAGCTTTGTTTTGAATGCGATTCTTAATAAAGTACGGGCAAACGGACAACGCGCGCAATTGCGGTTGCTTGGTCTGGAATCGCTGCTACACTTCTTAAAGGTGGTACAACAGCGCATTTTAGATTTAAGTTACCAATTCAATTAACTGAAAGTTCCGTTTGTAAGACAGTTCCAAATTCACCTCAGGTCCTGTACATCAGAGACGCAAAAGATATTGTTTGGGATGAATATACGATGACCCATAACTTTGGTTTTGAGGCTGTTGATCGTGCCTTACGTGATATAACAGGAGATAACCGGGCTTTCGGTAATAAAGTTATCATAATGTCGGGTGACTGGAGGCAAATCCTGTTGTTGCTTATAGTAACCAATTATCTACATACAATAGAGGCTTGCATTAAGCAATCTCCATTGTGGTTACATTTCAATATGAGGACGATTCCTGGGAAATTCAATTTTCTAATTGGTTACTCTAATTAGGTAATGGAAGATTACCCAATACCCATGGATTAGGTTCAAATATTATAGAGATTTCGACTATTAATATTGCATCTGATAATTTAGTTCTGGACGTTTATGGAGAAAACATAAACGATTTATCAGCAGATGATTTAATCAATACGGCCATTTTGAGTACACGAAATGATACCGTATTTGATTTAAATGAAGAAATCCTTTCAAAACTTCCAGGAGATGATTGCACTTATTATAGTGCAGACAGTTTTGAATGTGAGGATAACGATCAAGTTGATTTATATCCCATGGATTTAGCTCATTCGTCGACACCTTCCGGTATGCCACCACATCGACTTAATTTAAAAGTCGGTGCGATTATTATGTTGCTCGGTAATTTGAATATTACTGGAGACTTATGCAATGGTACAAGACTTATAGTCAGACGGTTGTTGACTAATGTTATTGATGCGGAAATTGCTATCGTGACAAATAAAGGCTACTGCGTCTTTATACCACGCGTGGAACTTAGTCCCTCTGATGGTAGGCTACCATTCAAATTAGTTCATCGACAATTTCCGGTAAGACTATCTTTTGCAGTGACTATTATTAAGGCTCAGGGACAGAGTCTTAGAAGGATAGGTATATTGCTTAGGGAACCAGTCTCTTCGCAGTCGCGTTTTCAAGACCTACTACTCAAATCTCTGTTCGTGTTGCTGTTCAAGACAGCGATAAGCAGGGAAAATTAATAGCTAGACGTGAAAATGTATTTACTCGAAATGTCGTATTTCGGGAAGTTTTACATTAAAGCGTTTATTTTACACTTGTAGAAAGTAGTATTTGAAATATTTTTTTTTTCACTTCATGGCAACTATTTACGCGCAGGGCTTACCATTAAATATTGTGACCAGCGCAACTCAAAGTTAGCATTAACACAACTATCCGCGATTTGGAGCATTCTTTTGATAAAAACTGCCGTTCTATAGCCTGTGTAATATTTCATGTTAAAATTTCATTCAATAACTAGCAGAACATCTTCCTCCACATCTCGGTCAAATCTCAACCAATTTTATTGATTCGAAGGATTATTTCGGGTAGCAGGCTTTGCTTTATGCAGTACTGTATACCATTTGGACTCACATCAACGGAAGACGGAAGACAGTGTAAAAATATAAAGAATACTCATACATAAACGTCAGACATGCCTCCACTCTTTTGTCCATTGCTCCTCACCCTCTTGACCGATTCTCCTCGTTCTTCTTGCATATGGTAGCCAAACCCTCCCCCTCCGCACGGGCAGCCGTCTCATACATCCCATACCCTCTGGGCGAGCGCCTCCACTCATCCAGCTGCAGCCGACAGAGCTTTATTCTCCTCTTCTTCTTGTGAACAAGTACTCTTCGCAGGAAATTACTCAGATAATTTCTGCATAGCCACATCGCGGAAGCATACAATAGGCTCTAGGCCATTTCGACGGAAGATTAAATTACTATCACCATATTTAACTTTAAGCATATTCATTAATTTATTCGTTGATGGAACGTAATCTTTCATTTTTTTGTGGATATCAGATAAACTGAATTGGGGAGCAGCGAAAGCAGTTTTCAAACTATGAATAACATGCCGGCCGGGTGGTTTGGTTGGCGACCCTTAAATTTTAATAAACATGAGTTATGATACCGGGCCTTTACGTCAACTAGCGAATGTTCATTTGTAATGAGTGTCCGAACCGATTCATCCCATTCATCATTACGCAAATCATGCATATCTATTAAGTTATCTTCGAAACTAGAATTACCTACCATGCGTCCTGGTCGCACGTAATGATTCCATTTTCGAACATACAAAAGACATTTTTCCGCAAAAAGAAACTTAGCCACACCTTCCTAGACATCATCAGTAGCCGAAGATGGTCCTGCAAGAGGCTTTAACGATAACATTTTCGTTTTTTTTAGGTGGCTGTAGGTACTTTACTTTGAACTAGAATATAGTTTGCGACATTTCGAATGAACTTTGTGTTTTTACTTTTTCCCATTTAATCCATTTGCCATCATTTTTGATTTTGCTAGAATTTATTAGAGTTTGAAGTCCTTTTTCTTTAATATTAACCACTTGATCATCACCACAGACTATTAAGTCCTCACAAATACTACAAATCTGATTGTCACGCATTGTTAAAAAAAGAAGTAGATCTAGCAAAAAGTAATAAGCCGTAATGAGCTGCACTCAGGGTGTTCTATGAATTGTTGACAACCTATGAATGTGTCCCAGTTTGAAAAGCAAAAAATTGTTTGCAAGCGGGTGGTAAATCCTAAAGATTTGGGAGTGAATGGGGTACCTTCAAATATTATGAATCAATCACACTATAACTTCTGAACAATATATCCGATTAAGATGACTTTGAGCTCAGATTAAACCGTCCAAGCGTTCTAATTAATTTTCAACCACAATCCCCGCAGCAACTATGGGTACATGTGAGGAACAATTGGCCTGTAATACTCTGAGGTTTCCAAATATTGCAAGAATTTTTTTTGGCGGGAAAATCGTTCAAAATTATTCTAATTGTAGTCGAAGCTGACTTAGATAGGTGGTTAGATATTTGAAAGCCTTAACGGCTTACTATCATCTGAGATAAAACTATTCTTATTTGGGTGTTTTGTTCATTAATTATATTAATTCATAAAATTTGAAGAATACAACTTTCATCCGAACTGTTAGGACAACCCCCCCCCCCCCTCCACCCATCCTCCATTTCCAACCACCTCTTCTTTGCTTTACAATATTGCTTGTCTAACCGAGACCTGACCATAGCTGGGCGGTTGACAACAATTCGTGGAACACCTATTATCCACTAACAACCACAAATAAGCTGTAAAACAAAATTTCTAAATACCCACATTTAATCACAATAATACCAATTGAATATACCTATTAATTTATAATTTTTTTTTTTTAATATAAAATTTTTAATTAACTCCAAAAAAAACTATCGCTTACAACTTAAACCACATTAAATGTGCAAAAATGCAAACATAAAAAGCTAAAAACAAAAAATTCTAAGGAAAAATCGCCCGCATCATATGAATCTCTTCTGCTTTCACACTCAACCAGAATTTCGATGCCACTTTTAATTTTGCTCAACCAAACATAATTTCTAAGAAAAAATGAAAAATGTTCCAAATACGTCACGAGTCACGACAGTAAAACATGAACGCAAATATTGTGCAACATATAATCCGATAACTTTCTTCACCCCACCACTTTTTCTGCTCCGGCAAAACACTGCGCTTCTCTTGGTTGCCTGCTCCTGAACAAAAATGTTGCAGAATTGAAATAATCGGACACATGTTAGTGGATATAGCGATGTGTCCACCCTTAGATTCTTTCGTTTTCCCTGTCGCGCCCTTACGAAATAGGGGTTGGTCACCATGGACCTTTTTATTTAGAATAATATTTTGAATAAAATGGCATTTTTAAATTTTTTAAAAATTTCACCATTTCTGGTCCACAAGCATGGCAAATAGATTATCACGCGTTCGGGGGTGTTTTTATTATCTTTCACCCCTTTTTTTTGGAAGGCGCACGTGAGTCGTAAATTACTCATGAGTCATTCGTGTGCGCACGTGAGTGTGCGTTTCTTTACTCTGGTTTATAGTGCTTAGAAAACAATATTTTCTATAATTTATTGTTTTATTGTGAGGTAAATAAAGTGTAAAGGCCTTTAAAAGCTGTAAAAGCCTAATTAGAATTGCCTTCAAAGTCGGAATTACCGTTAGATCTTAATGGAACATAAAGAAGGCAATGATGCAGCCCATCATGTATGTTGCTCATATGTTGTATTAATTTTACTTGGATAGCTAAACTTAAAACTATTTTGCCTGTGGAGTAAAACTACCAAACAATAATTGATCTAATGGAAGAAACTTATAATATTATCCGGTAAAATCCGTCTTTGACATGTTCCCAAGGATAATTGATTTTAAAGGCGCTATGGTAAGAAATAATATAAAATTTACTATTGACATCATTACTTATTATATTCGTATTCAGATTAACTTAGATTTCCAAAATATGGGACAGCATGAAGGATGCATTGATGACCCTGCTATGTACCAAGTAAAAATCCTTCAAAGTGATACTTATCGAGAATTTTTAAAAGATGGTAAGATTTCAAATTATCTTAAAAGGTTGAATTAGTTCGTAAGTTTTAAGTTAATTCTTATTTCAACTTATTTTTGACGCAGAAAATGAACTATATTTTTCCTTCAATCTGTATATATTTACATACAGTGGTGGAAATTTACATAAAAACAACATGATGTATCGTAAATAATATGAAATTGCATTATTGTTGGTAACACCTTAAATTTTTTTTTCTTATTTAGATCATCCATCAGAATCTTACCAAGAATTCCATTATGACTTTTTCTCTCTCTCATATCATTGTTCATCTCCACATTTAATATTTGAACGCGCTAATGAATATTTGTATAATTTTGGTGGAAATTTATATAAAAACAGTTGTAGTTTAGTGTTTTCTTGGTTTTTAGTATCGAAAAAATTCCTGGAATTACTTTTAAACGGTAGTAATATTATCTCTGATTATATATAGATTTAAATATATAAAAAAAGATCTAATTTTATTGAAGATTTAGTTGAAAAAATCAAAAAACAGTAGTGTTTTTATGTAAATTTCCACCACTGTACATACATATATTCTAATTCTAATTAAATATTTTTTTCTTTTTTTCTTAAATATTTACATAGATAATTTAAGGATGGTCGCAACGGCTCTAAAAAAAACTACCCAACCGCCAAATAAAATGGTCATACTGCCAAATTTCCACAGATATGGAGGTTTGGGAAGGAAAAAACTTCAAAACCCTTTTAATGGAACTAATACAGTGGATCAAGGTGAGTTTGAAAAAAATTTAGGAATGCAACAATAAATTGGTACTTTGTACTTTTCGTACTTTCAGCTTGGAGATGACATCAACACCATTATAAAAAAACAAGTGGGGGGGGGGGGGGGGGGGTCAACCCATAATAATCTGTAGATCTGAGCGACTATTTGAAACGGCAGTTATTTATGTTTCTTTAGAGGATATTTGTATAGAAACAGGGGACGATGTCCACCATACCTTTGTATATTGTATAAGTCTCACAATGTGTTCAATTTTCACATATTTGACAAAATTCTTTAATTTTTTGACGCAAAAAAGTAAATCCATTAGGGGTAGTGTCTCTATTTCACAAAACTCTGGCTGATTGATTGAAAATTTTGTTTTTTTCTTTTTATTTTTTAGTCTTTTCTTTTCCATATACATACAGTACAAGTACACATGTATTTGCTACTAGCGCTTCTTTAAAAGTCAATGAATTAGTGTATATAGTGTGAAATAATAAAAAAAAAATATTTCCTGATAAGAACTAATGCCTTATAGGAATTTTCGGCTATACCATTCTGTTTTACCAAGTGAAAGTCTTACAAATAAATAACCAAAACATTATGCAAGAACATGTATACGAGTATATTATACAGGGGGCAGGACATTGGAAACGAAAATTGGCGAGGATAAACAGGAATGCAGTTTTCGCAACCAGAGCAGATTTCTAGTGAAATTAAATCAAAATTCGTTAATTTCACCAGAAATCTGTTCTGATTGTGAAAACTGGACCCTTTTCTAATTAAACTGAATTCGGCTTAAGTTGACTGTAAACTTAGATGATATATCTAACTGATTAGGTCGGTTGGTTAAACTAGAATTCTTCTTTAATTAACTGGAAAGCATTTTGAAATTTAATAGTTAATCTAGTTGACATATGGGAAATAACATTTAAATTTACTTGAAACCCAGTTCATAAAATACGACTATACAGATATAATGTTTTCTTGTCCAGAAATCTGTTACATATTCACTCCAAATGCAATTGAAATATTCAACTGGACTTCTGCTTAAATGATTCCAATTAGATTTTTCACTAGAATATCTGGGAGATCCACTCTAGTTCACTTTTAATACGGATCTAGTTGAAAATCTTTTACAGTGTGCGTATCTGCACATGTCCACCTTATAGACAGATACTTTATCTGTTGCCAGTTACTGCAAAAATTGAATAGTTAAATGTTTTAGCCAAAATTCAGACTTGTTAAAACTTTTCTAAAGTGTACCTGTTGCCAGAAAGTTCCATAAAAAATATGGCTTACTTGATAAAACTCATCACGATTTTTTTATGATTTGTTGACTATACTACATTGAACAAAATCAAAAAATGTCTATGAAAGATATTCAACAATTCAGCAAAGTAATTGAACTCCAATTTTCAGGAGAAAGTCTTATAAGTATTTTTCGCATTGTTGTAACAAGTAAATTACATGAATTGCATGCAAACATGTAATTATTATATGAATAGAAGGCCTGGAAAAAATCCCATGAGAAAATTGCACAACAAAGCTATTAATGCAAGACAAAAATTTTACAAACGCAACAAGAATTTAAATCAAACTCTTTGTAAACCATCCAGTTCGACTTCGTCGATCATCGTTGAGGATAAATATGAGCCAAGTAATTACGTCGTCACTTTTAAATAATACATGCGCCAGAAATAATGAAAGCTCGATTCCATTTTTGTCTATTTCTTTCAGTTAAGAGGAGTCTGTACTCAGCAAAAGTTTCAATTTAGATACCAGCGAACCTGTAGTAATAAAATTTACTATACGTAGGTTTGTGTCTTTAAAGTGAGAAAATTCAAATAAAATTAGCCTAGACCTAGACCACGGAGCACATTAGAGATATCTACTGCAAAAGACAGAAACCCAACATTCGACAAAACCATAATTATAAAAAGCGGCACTGAAAATGAAAGAAACTCTACGTTATTTGCTAGATCCAGGCTTTATCTTCCTAAAATAGTGACAATCTAAAGAAATGAGAATACCTACTCACAGGAATTTGATTTAAAAGACTTCAATTTTTACCATTTTTTACAAATTTTCGAGTTAATATCTGCATTCCAATACCCTTTTTTTTATGTTTGCCGAAGTTATCTTCTAGACTACTTTATTGCCTTTAATTTAAGATATAAATCATAAATCTGCTACAAATATTTTGCCAGCAGTTCGCATTGAAAAATGTATGAAACTTGCAAATCTTGGTACTGACTCCTCTTAAGACTTATTTTTTTTTTTTTTAAGAATTAAATATTGACTACACCTACGTTGTTTTAATTATTCTAAATTACACAGTAATTTGTATATTAAGTACGAAAATGGATTTATCCCTTCACATGCTTCCACTTTCAAGTTATAATTTCTGTAATTTTTACTACTTTATGCATTATTTTAATTTATTTAATAGCTAAATAAGAATTTGGAACTGAAATATGGTTAAAACATAACAACGAACCTTGGGATACTGTTAAAGAAAACTGGGAGAAAGTTTTCAATATCAGACAACGTAATATTAAACAGAACAAGAAAGACATGTTTAAAAAATGGCCTCTGTATAAACAGACATGGTAGTGGTTACTCTTAGTCAAATTAATTGTTTCTTCTCATAATCATTTATAATTATTAACTATAATATGTTTGGTTAAAATTATAGTGAAGTGTGAAAAATTCTTGTGTGACACTGGGCTTTTCAAAAAATAGTTTGCTGATGTATGCAATGTACTTACTTCAAAGTGCTCTTGAAAATCCTTATTTTTCTGTAATATGTTGATAACATTCTAATATTGATTTAATCTGCAATTTTTTTGTTACAGTCACGAAAATATTTCAGAATTCACAAAAATATCCGCACAAATAAGCGATTATGTATTGAATATTGTAATTTAAAGTATTTTTTGCAGATTGAAATTGATTATAAAATTTTGCACCAAAGAAAAAA